>CM017573.1:21455288-21877788 GCA_007844125.1 Sinonovacula constricta | reverse complement strand
GCACAGGTATGGTGACATTGTTGGGCAAATAATTATTATTATAGTTGGCGTTTTGCTGAATAATTTTGATGGTTCGTGGTCTAGTGATTAATGCATCGAACTCTGGAACGAAGACTGACTGGAGCTTAATGGGAAATATTAGACGATTTGCACGAATACGCATTGCCTCAAATAGTACTCAGCTCATATTAAGTTCTGGTCCTGTCCAGGACTCGAACCAATGCGATAAGTAAGTCAAAGAATATCCAAGTTCGCGATTCTGTCCCATTTACAATCCTCTCTAACCCTTATTACGTCAGCATGACGTCAAAGAACAGACACATTTTTTTCAGGAAGCGCCCGATGCGCAGTGGTAGGATCGCTTGTAACACGCCTGACAGCTTAGCCTCACACCGCTTGGGTTCGTGTCCCGGATGGACTTACTGTAGGAAGGTCTTTCAGCTGACCTGCGGTACGCCTGTCGTTCACATGTGTCTGGGGTCTTCCTCCACCATGATTTCGCTATAATGACCAAACTTGGTCGTTACGATGTGCTCAGAACAACAACGACGACAACAAAACAAAGCAAAAACAAACACACAGCGACAGAAGAAAACAACAACAAAAACACTTTTGACTTTGGGGATTTTAGATAGCCCGCTATCCTTTAGCCATAATGATACACCATCTTAAGAGTGGAACGATTTTATTATCATGGTCGAGAACATCATAAGAAAGTAATGTCAGTCTAAAAAAGGTGGGACATAGCTATCCCATTCAGAAGGTACACAATATCAGTGACGTATATATAAACAATGTACTTTACGCATTTCCTCAACATTAGGTATATAGATAATTTATCTGCTTGCTACCCGTAACAATAGGTATAAAGTTTAACGTGCCGCCGCGCACCATCAATACTTTTTGCAAATGTAAGGTGCACCAAGAGGCTCACGTTTCCCACAATGACTAATGCTATATTTTACATGTATCCCTATTCGTGTGTTACTAATTCATCATTATTTTAGAAGAAAGTGGTCGTATTTCCAGGGAGTTTGCAGCAACCAGTGGTGATCTTAACCAGAATTTTACAGTGGATGCTGGCTGATATTTACCTTAGACTGATCGATTCGTGCTATGCATTTTACATGTAAACCACATCGGGTTAAGCGAGTATGACGAAGATGTTGCCTAGTCACCTTTAATTCGATAAGCTCACATGCTTGCGGTCATCATTAATTTTGTGATATGTAATTCATGTTATGCTTGTTTTTATGCTGCATTCGTTGTCAGTTAGTAAAAGTAGGTAGGTGGTCACAGCTGGCCAATACTGCACTTTTTTATTTATAATACCCCCGTCATTGAATGAAGTGGGGCTATACTGCTGCTGTGTTTTAATACAAGCTCTGATCCCTTGTTGATATCCTTTGAACAGATTGTGTTATCTTAAGTATAAAAGAGGCAAAAGCTTCGCCAGGGCTGTTGTTTTTAACTACTTTAGCCGTTTGTTTGTTGTTGTTTTTAAACCCACTATATATCCGAACTGATCGTGTATGAAATATAAATTGTGGCATGTATACTTCAGTCAATGACTGGCTCGTTGGTGGCGCAATAATTTATATAAGTGTTAAATGGAGATCCTGCACCATATACCTATGTATTATTTTTAGCAAATCGTTTTAAAGACTATTATTACATTTTATTTCCTTTCATATTTTTTTTTCATTTTTACGTATTTTATAGAAAGCATTCTAAATTCAAATGTAAAAGGGAAATAGAAAAAGGGTTGGATTTCGCTACTGTATTTTCTTCTCTTTTTTTTTGTATCTTTCTTTTCTTTGTTTTTGTTGTTGTTTGTTTGTTTTTGTTTGTTTTGTTTTTTGTTTGTGTGTGTGTTTTGTTTTTGTTATAAACATCACCCTGACCATAAGGTCACATACATTTTTGAGTAGTTTTCAAGCACTTCTACATGTATACACTGTATTTAAACACACAATAAAATTATAACTAACAATTTTGTGTCAAAAAAATTTCAATTTAATAAGTTACATACAAAAGATTTAACAATAAAACATGATTAGATATCATAAACACCGAACAGTAAAATTTGTTCGATTTCGAAGACAGTTTGATAATTTCTCCAACATTTATCCTGCAATTAAAATCTGATGTTTTTCTCAGGTTTGGCACGTTTCTTGAAAACTGTTTCATATATTTTTTCATTTTGTCAAATTTTGTAGTTCTGTGTATGCTAAACATATCAAAATTGAAATTATACGCTTAACATTTAAGTTTTTTAATTGGTTACAACTGGAGCATATGCTATTGAAGAATTTGGCAAATTCAGCCAATTAATAACTGTATATAGATATCTAACATGCATGGAAAAGTACATTTGCATAAACCAGCTAGTATTTTACAGAAAATACGGCATAAATGTCGAGTTATATTATAACTACAAACAATACTCTTAAGGTAAAACAACGAAATAAAAATACACAGATTTTGAAAATTAACTCAACTATTTTATTGTATTTTTGTATCATTGTTTTAATAACCTACTTAATTTAGTTATTGTTAATTTAAAATTATAAAAAAGATTTATTGCATAAACTTTTTTTCTTTTAGGGGTGGTGGTGTTATAGACAGTAGTACACCAGCGTTTAAGGTTACGCTAGTCCCGTTAAGGGGTTGTTCACTGTTGTAGTATTAATGACGTATTTCGCATGACGTAGCATTCACGTAACAGCTATAAAGAAAAGGATCATGCTAGAAACTTCATTTGTTTATTTTTAACTGGGTTTCGTGAATGTTCTGGAGATTCTGTGTTTTATACATTCTTTGGGTCTATATAAGGGCTTGTTAGCCGATTTAAGTTTAAGTTCGGACATATAGTTTGGAAATACTTGTAGCTTCTATATAAAACCTTTCTGTGGAACTTACGTGGACTTATTATATTCTACAGTGCTATTAATATTAAAGTATTGGATTTGGAATTATATTAATTACATTCGTGTATTCTTCTAACTTTTGATTATTTCAACTGTGCGTATCTACGAGGACATTCTACCGAAAACTCTTCAGGATTATTCGACGTTGGATTATTAATAGGACAATTAAAGGGACGCCTTCTAAAATGACAAACTGTAAGCTAACATTTATTTTGCATTCACAAATTTTGTCTGATATATTTGTTATTATTTTGTTTCGCCATAGATTTAATTGTTTATTAAAATAAACATTATTGTACCAGTTTGTTGCTGGCTTGTTCTTTCTGTTACACCATTTCGTTGATTAGTAAACGTGCCATTTTATAAATAAATAAATATTTATAAATAGCGTTACCGGTCGTAACAGTATGTTAACTGTTAAGAAAATTCTCCAACCATTTTTGAAGTAATGGATATTGTTCTCTAAAATTGAATTATAAAGTCCTTTTTAAGAAATAAGAAATATTATGTAAATCCTCCTACAAAGTAGTGTTGTGCTATTGAGTATCGTTTGGAAACTAATTAAAGCATTAGACAAACGAACAAAATATATTATTTGTTTGACTCTTAATATCCCAAATATGTAATTAATTGTTTACAAACCTAACACGGTCATGATTGATTTTGCCATTTTTTATGTTTTCTGTGCTTTAATAAAAAAAATCACCGAGCTGATGATAGGCAAACGATTTATTTCAGAGTTGCCCAAATTGTTCTGTAACAAATTTGTAATCAAATTTAGCGCAAACCACACACAATTAAAATTCTTTTACAAAAATAAAATTAAAAAATACATGCTTGTTTTGTGATGCAGAAACACTTGTCAAAGAAAAAAAGTAGGACGAAAGAAAAGTTGACCATGCGTGCCTATACCGGGATTCGAACCCTCATCCCCAAATTTTGACAGTTTTGAAGCCCTCCTATGCGAATTCGTCATTGGCACGACATTCAAAATGACTAAGATTGAATATCGTCTTCTCACGACATTATTCACAATATCCAGCTCGACATTCGAAATCACTAATGAATATTGTGCTTGCCCCACATCTAACACGATAATCACCTAAACATTCAAATTCACAAAGTATGAATGCCGTGCTGGGAAAAAAATCGGGATAAGTTTCATACAGAATGCTTTGCCAATAACACATTCAAATACTCGCTTAAAATGTCGTGCTGAATATCGTACCGAATGTTGTGGTCCTTGCGTTATTTTGTCATTTCCGGTCATATTTGGTAATGTCGACTTCTCCTTTTCATCGAAGAGAAAGAAATCAAATGGCTCAAACAAATACCATGGAATAAAGAATGTTAACAAAGCAGTAAATACATTTTTCGTATATTCATAGCAACACATTATTCAAAATTGTGGAAACAGCAACACTTATTTTAAAGTTAACAAGCGAAATAATGACAATGCTTTAACAAGCGAAATAATGACAATGCTTGACTAAAATAATGCAACAGTTGTAAAATGTTAATGTTGCTGTCCTTAATACTCATTACTTAGCTTAAAATGTTGCTGCTTTTTCTGCAGAAAATAAATATTGTAAAATGTATGATCCCGAAGATCAGAACCACGACGACGTCTATGATGATGATGATGATGATGATGATGATGATGATGATGATGATGATGATGACGATGAAACAAGTCTTAAACAAGGCGCTAAAGGCGCTTCCGAGCAATAACATTTTGCTATTCACTTAATAATCCAAATCCAACTGCACAGACTAATGTTCTTAGCCTGCATTGATGACTTTAATCTCGGTACAGAAATGGACAGATGGTCTGACTGGGACTGACGTTTGTCTTGACATAGCGGTTCTGTTATTACTCAGCTGTTTTTGCGGCAACTGTGCACTGAATTGACGTTTGTACGTTACTGACGGAAGCGCCTGACATCCATCGGACGTATGCCGTGACCTACCATCGTTACGTTTCCGGAACCCAACTTTTGATGCGTTGGCGTGGTTTTCACTGACGTCGTTAGCGTTTATGACGTTGGTCTGTAAGGGGGCACTAGCGCAATGAGCAGATAAAGTTGTGTCGACGTGTTCAACTGACGTGATAACGTCCTGCTTTAGGCAGGGCGCACTAACACTGGTCGGTGAAGCAGAACAATTTGTTAATATCGGTTGCTCATCAGTGATGGTATTGACCTCGGCTATTTTCGGGTCGACAAATACGCTGTCCGAGGTATCTGATTCGTTAGATTCTGTCGATGATGACTTCTGAAAGGTGACACAGCGTGCTTGGCGCAGTCTAGTTCTTTGTTTCATCGAGGCAACTTCCATATAACGCGTTGGCTCCACAGCCGTGTGTGTCAAGATCGGACAGCGCGGGAACCGAGGACCGTCAGCGTTCATAATTTTTTGACGTAACGTAGGTGACATCACGAACGGGGATGATAATGGCGACAGTGGTGACGCAATTTGAGATGTGGGTGATAAGGAATTGCTAGCACATGTTGACGTAGAGGACGTTGCGGATGAGATAGATGACGTTAATCTTGGTTTCTTGTCGTTCTTTGGGTACTGTGACGTATGTGATTGCTGACGCGACAGCGACGTTGGTGAAGTTGCCGATGAAATTGCCGATGAAGTCGATGGTCTAAGGTTCGAATTGTCCAGAGAATGAGACCAAGCGTGGTACGCCACGTTGTTAACCATACTATGATCGTTAGAGTTGTTACGTAACTTCCGGCGGAGAATGGAGTAGAAATCATCGTCTTGGTAGAAAAGGTTGTGTTTCTCCTCGTTCAGTAGCCACATCTTATCGTTAGCCAAGTCGTAACCTATAAATTAATCATCATTATCATCATTATCATCATCTTCATCATCATCATCATCATCATCATCATCATCATCATCATCATCATCATCCAGCTATAGATCGCTGTGGTGCCAAGACTGGTGCACTGGGTGCAAAACAGCCCGTGCCCTAACGTACGAATATTGGCGAAATTACTTTAAAGTATTTTAGCTTTCACAATGACATTTATCTAAACTATACCTGGTTCGATCTAAGATATCTATCAGGATTCTTGATACAGCCAATAAAAAGTGAACCTTCCCATAATAAGTATTACATTTTGTTGCTGCTCTTGTACATAACATAGTTCAATATTTATTTTTTATGCCTTTACCTACCGTGAGCTATAAGAGTTCTTGCTAGGTCCAAAGTCCGGTTACAGGGACTGTATATAGCGATGTACAGAGCGGTTTGGCCAACGGAATTAATAACAGTGACGTCACTTCCTGATTTCAGCAGCAAATCGACTGTCATGTGACTTCCTTCCCTTAGACCAATCAGAAGAGCCGATTGGAGCTGATTATCTTTTAAATCGAGAGTTGCACCACCTGTTAAAGATAAAATAAATGTATTTATTTATAATTTTCGCTTTTCAGATATGCAGAAAAACTATTTTAGCTCTTTTTTTCCCATTCAGATAGTTCTCTCTTTGCATGGAGATTGCATATGATATATAATTTATTAAAAAGCGACTCTATTGATTTAGCCTCAACTGACTTTCTTACAGTTCCAAATTTCACTTTCCTTAATTTATTGTGTTATTTATTTTGACGATAAACTTGTTCTAAAAGGAGGTCCAAACTGAAAGAGGAAAAGTCTTGTATTCATGTTTTTCTCGAATTCGGATTTCTTGTAGTTGTCTTTATTGTAAGTCCCATGTAAGTTTAAACGGGCATTGTTCTGATATCTTAAGTGTAACAATAATTTGTTCATTAATTTACTAAAGTGTCAAAAAATAATTTAACAGAACAAACAACATAGAACATGCGCACAAAGCTTAAAATGTCTGGCTAAACTCTGTGCCAATGTTATAAATAATGCAATAAAAATCAAATAATTTATGTTTTAATTGAAATATTTTATCGTTAAACAAACTATAATGGCATAATATTTTGTAAACTAGGTCGAAATATTTTATTCTCGATTTAATCTCCTTACACACCCGTTACAACTAGTGTTATTCTATTCAATAGGAACAAAGTTTAACGAGGTTTGATTGCTCAACAGTAAACCTGGTGGTACCATCCTACCATATGGTATTGGGGTTAACCTGTTCAACAGATTCTTGTTTTGACCAATGAGATAACGCGTTTACGGTGTATGCGTAAAAAAAATGTGTACCGGTGTTCGGACTGCAGCAGCAGCTATTTTCTATTGTTATAATTATAATTTTTTTTGGTTCTCTTACCTTTAAATCATGTGGGACAGTGTTAAATTGACACCGATGTTGATGAGCACATGTATGGGTTACACTATGGTTATAGTTTTCGAGACAGCAGCGGAATGAAACGTAACCAGTGTGGAGAGTGTGGGATAACAATTCACGCCTTACGCGATAAGTACACACACGCACACGCACACACGCACATACACACGCGCGCACACACGTACACACACACACACACACACACACACACACACACACGCACACACACACAAATAAATTCAACTCACAGCAAAACTTTACATAATTATGGTCATTTATCATCCCTAAATATTCCCGGATATGCTACCATTAAACGTAGTTGATTTTATAGGTTGTTGAAATTGTTCAAATGAGCATGCTTACAACAAAGAAAGAAATTGAAGCAAAGTTAAACCACAAATAAATAGACCCATGGCTTTAAACTAGCAATAATATACTTAATGGCGTATACATGCTAACAACTGTCAGTGTTTTAGCCCCATTTTGCATAAACTTCTCAGGTTATTAACACGCATACAGTGTGAAGGCTGTATCTCAGCATTCACTTAAATTAAATACATGAACGACCATTTAGCTGGGATTTTTCGGGACATGGCTCTAGACCCTGATAAACATATAACTTTAAAAGCTTTGTAATGACGAGTTTGGTCCATTTTACAGTGATTACTGAGTGTTTAATTTGTTTAAGAAATATTCGTTGTAGCCACGTTCATACATTTTGAGGGAGGAAACACCGAGAGTAGTGTCTAGGTGGGACAACGTGCGTACCGCAGATCAACTGGAACACACGACCTGGACCCGAACAATCGCGGGGGAAAGGCCGATTCGTGCGCTACCCGTCGACCACGGGCGCCCCCTGTTAGACAGTGTAAGGAATGAACTGCAGTGTCGGTCTCTACATAATTAAGGACGTATATTTCTTTTTCACGCGGACCAGATATCCCACATCCCGGCCACCACCCATCCACACACACACACACACACACACACACACACACACACACACACACACGCACGCGCACACACACACACACGCAAGCACGCACGCACACACACACGCATACACATACCGCCAACCTACCAATGCTGTATATCAAAAATTTAATCTTTCTTTAGCCCTATTTTCGGTGAAAGAATACAAATTGCTTATGCATCTTTGACATAAACTTCTTTCATTCAACTTTTATAGGCAAATCATTGTGTTGTTTTTAGTTTTGTTTTTTCTTTTCGGCGATCTTCCTTTTGCAATATCAGGCTGAACACAGCCTCTAAAAAAAGCTGAAAATGTGGCATGAAAAATTATCATTTGTCTTTGACGTTTTGCTAACGTCTTTATTGTCGGTGGTGCATAATGCATACGCTTTAATTCAGATGCGACGTCTTAATTACAATGGACGAGATACACAATGGTGCGACAGTTTTTTTGCTGAATTCTGAATCATTAATTAATGTGTGGTTTTTCGTCTATGCATAATACTGTATAATATCGCAAAGGCATAAAAGAGCCAGAGTTAACTTGCATACGTGTTCGTGGTTTTTATTTAAGTATGCCCTTTGTCACAAAGTTTGAGGGTTTTATAACGGCTTGTTCTTAGTTGTTTTAATCTTGGCTGATACCAAAAAGATAACGACTTTAAGCCTATCAATTGCCTTATTTACTACATTACATTTTACTGTTGGTGAAGGTTGGATTATTAGATTTTAATTGATTGATTAATCTGTAAGTTAGTTTGTTTATTCTGTTATTCAGTCACGCACTCGCTCGCTTGCTCGATCATTCATTTATTCATTCATTCATTCATTCATTCATTCATTCATTTCTTTGGTTAGTTAGTTAATTAGTAAGTTGGTTGGTTAGTTTGTTGGTTGGTGGGTTGGTTAGATAGTTAGTTAGTTAGTTGGTTAGTTAGTTAGTTAGTTAGTTAGTTAGTTAGTTAGTTAGTTAGTTAGTTAGTTAGTTAGTTAGTTAGTTAGTTAGTTAGTTAGTAAGTTAGTTAGTTAGTTAGTTAGTTCACGCACTCGCTCGCTCGATCGTTAGTTAGTTTGTCAATTAGTTGTAGTGCTTTTAACATTTGACCATAAGTAAAACTTTTATGTTATTCTTGGCTAACATATTTAAAAGATGCCAAAGACAAATCACCTGTTTTAATCAGTATAGCAGCTATCTCCACATAGTCGTAAAATGCTGCCCTCATCAAAGCAGTTTCTCCACGATTGTTTTGCACGTCGACTATCTTTTTTTCTGAAAGGAAACAATGTGTAACATAATTACAAATCGTTTTATGTAAACCGAACCAATTTATAAAATAATAACGAATCGTTGTAAATATGTTTTGTTTTGTTTTTGAGTGCACAGCAACAGGTATGTCAAGCTATTAATGGTGGAGGGAGACCCCCGACAAATGTCTGGGTAGAATAAATGGAATCACCTCCACACTTGATAGTTGTCGCCACGACCGGGACTTGAACGCACGCCGTGAGAGACCTTGTTGTCAATGAAGTAACGAGTCAGCGAGTATACCCACTAGGCCACGAGCGCACCTGTCTCAAATGAAATCCTTCATCTTAGCAACATATATATTTTTTATCATTACCACAGCTTGCCTTATGATGTACTGACACATCCGTGTTTACTGTTCATCAGGTGGTTCTAACCGGAAATACTTATGTGGTCATCATCCAATTAAAGGTGGTGTCCGACAGTTTTACCACATTTTGTTTTATTTCTCAAACATCCAAATAAATTGTTGCATAAAAAAGATACTGCGAAATGCTGATTGTTTTGGTGTCCTACATGTAATAGAAATGTGAAGCAAGCATTTCCTGTCCCAGTCCCAAGTCAGGTTGCACAGTTAGCTATTTTTTTTAAAAAAACAAACAAACGTGACCACTTACTTTTGACATCAAGTTAAATCAGCATCCGTTTAATTCGCTGTGATGTCCATATACATATTTTTGCATACCCCCTCACCACCCCCCCCCCCCCCCCCCAACCTCATTTAGATTTTTCAAGATTTGTTATGTCTAAGAAAATCGTCTTTGCTTAGATTACACTTTGTGTTTCTGTATGCGCAAAATCGCCCAACAAAGAATTATGTATTATTATAAGTATTGGATATAGATATACTTTTAAAATGTTCGAAGAATATTACATGAAATGGTTTAAAATAAGACGTTTTATAAACCAAAATAGCTTTAAAATGATTTTTTTTGTGTGTGTGTAAACAAGCGCAACTGCCGTAAATCAACTGCCGTAAATAAACCGGTTCCACTCGCTTCAAAAATAAAACAAATATTATTACCATGTTCAATAAGCAGCTTAACAATCGTGGCGTGTCCCTGATCAACCGCCTCGTGCAATGCCGTGTTCCCTTCATTGTCCCTGAGCATGACGTCACACGATGTGGTCATCAAAAGTTTCATGACGTCATATCGATTCAGAGACGCTGCAACGGTCAGCGGGGTCATGCCATGTTCGTTTTTGATGTTAATTGACGAAGGGTTTATCTGTAAACATGTTTTTACCGCTTCTATGTCGTTTTTGTATACGAAACTGTGAATTTCTGACTCCGCCGTCTGCTTTTTCAAGGCGTCCATAGCAACTCTATCTGTCATCCGCCGTGGTAAAACAAGACGCATTCCTGGGGAAAAAAATAATATTGTCAAAATGACAATTATAAGTTATGCAAGCGTTAAGTATTTTTGCATGTGTGGGTTACGACACATCGTATGAAACAAGTTTGTTATTACAGAAACGACCAAGTAACAATCTAGAAAGAAAGAAGCAGCAGCAACAATAACAACGATAAACAACGGCAACAAGAATAACGACAGATAGACAATGACACATAAATTTACTACCTTTGCCTCATCCAGCTGTATAAGTAATATCCAAGTATTAAATTTTGTGCTCGTTTCAATTTAAGCATCTCATAATTAGAAATAAAGTTGTCATCACTCATACAGTTGTCATGGATAACAGTCTGTTTAAGAGAAATAAAAGACCAGTAGCTCTATCTCATAAGACAGAATTTACGCTCGACACTCATGCTTAAAATTGGTCCCCTGCAGTTTGTTTGTTTTGTTTGTTTATTGGGTTTATCGACCAAACAACAGTTTTTCAGTTATCTGGCGACGGTGTCTACTTAAAGCAGATATAGTGCTGCCTTCACTGTGTATAGCATGCCGTGAACACCTGGCATGATGCTACACCCAGTCACATTATCCTGACACCAGGCCAACCAGTCGTTGAACTACCCTTAAAGTTAGCAAGGAAGCTATACCACTACCATTTTTAACGACTTTAGTATGTCGCGGCCCGGGATCGAACCCGCGGCCTCCCGTACCTGGAGCCGACGCTCTACCGATTGCGCTACCAGGTCCGGCAGTTTGTATGCATGGAATTCATAAAACAATCAGGTATTTTTGAATACTTTCTGCTAAAACTCATATCTTAGTCAAAGTTAGATCGATTTTGAACATTACCCAGACTGAATGATAGCGCAACTCGTAAAAAACCCCTTTCAAATCTATAAATAAACACCATTGGAATTTCTGCTAAAAACTGAAAACTGGATGTCAAAAATAAGTGGCCATGAACGTGTCATGGTTTGAAAACAGCTAACTGTGCAACGTGTCTTAGATGTGAATTTCATGTTTATAATGTTTATGCTTTTCTTTCAACATAGATGAAGGACATCAATAAACAGCATTTCGCGGGATCTGATTAAGAGGGAAATTTGGTCCAAACTGTCTGACCTAAACAAGTTGTAGTCGACGATATGCCAATAACACATGCACTATTTCCCCAAAAATGAAAGCAAACCTAGTAGTATTTGGGAGAATTATAACTTTTACTTCTGTTTTAGTTATTCTTCACTGTTTATAAACAGAAAAAAACAACAACAGGATAACATTGTTACTTTATCGGTGCGTCAGAGGCCAAATGGCTCTAACTCGCTTGTGGTACCCGACTCTATAAACAGCCAAGCCAAGCGGTTCTAAATACCTGAGAGTTGATTCTATAAATAACTAACAATGCTGCTTATGTAGAGATAGGATTCAACCCTAAATAATGATTATGGTGCTACAGGTAAACTCACACAAATAAAGAGGACTTTTAACAAAAAAGCTTTCATCAAGATCAAGACACACATAGTGTGCATGTTAGTCGATATTATTTCTGGTTATCAGCTTTAAACAAATGAATGAAGGTTACTATTTCGCTATATTTTTATCGAATCATTTCAACGTTACTGAAAACTCGAAAGCAGCAACGTACTCATATCTGCATCTAGTTAAAAACATTCATTTAGAAAACGTAACTTACTTTTTAGCAAACCTCGCTTCTGCTTTATTTGACGTTATTCAGTATATCCGTTTTCACATCCGCGATTATTAACACTCCTTTAATTTCAGTAACACTCCTTTAATTTCAGTCTTACACTGAGCGCTTCCGATGCGATCTCTCATCTGTTAACATTTATATTTGCTGCTCATTATTAATCTTCACGTAAGTTAACGTCTATACATACTGTGTCACGTGATCTACTTCACGTGGTGTTTACGCTTACGCGGGCACGACATTAACGTCGCTGTTCAAATTGTCACACAGCGTTGATGGCGTTGACGTAGGTAGCTTGCTTGCAATATCGACGGCGATACGGCGTACTTATTTTAGTGTCTAGTGTAATTGAATGAACAAAATCGACACGTTGTGTGTAGGGCTTAAATACAACGCGTCGATTTCACTCAAGATTATATTTTTTATAAATTCACCATCATCATTATCATCATCATCATCATCATCATTTTTATCATCTTAATCATCATCACCAGCAGCACCACGACCATCATTACCATCACCATCATCATCGTCATCATCATAATCATCATCATAATATTCAGTATTATTATCATCTTAATCTATGTCTTATCATCGTCATCATCATCATCATCGTCTTCATAATCGAAATCGTCGTTTTCATCGTAACCGCCATGGCCTTTATCAGCATCAGAGCACAAAATTTAATTTATAATTTCCAACAACCTGCCCAGAGAATCTGCAACAATAAAGCAGCAGGAAAATACCCCGTGGTTTCCGTAAAGTCATGTTAATTGATGTGCTGTCACTGTCTCACAATCTGCCCATACAACTGACATTAATTCATAATGTACTTCTCTCCTTGAAAGTCAAATGTTAAAATTTAGGGGTGAACCATTTTTTAAATGTTGATGAATAAAATATGAAAACACGGATTTTACGGTGGGGACGGTGGGGGCGGGTTGCATCACCCCACCAACAAGGTAAAAGAGTAGATTTGTAAAAACAAATACATGTAAGCTTAAAAAATGAGTGTACACACACACACGCACACAGCCCTTCTGATCTCCGTTTTCTTTCCGAATAAGACGAAACTGGCCTTCCTCTCTGTCGAGTCGGGCTTCCATCGCCCGCCATTGTTATTTACGAAAAAATGTCACGAACCAATGCACATGTGGGTCTTACGTAACTGATCGGAACATTTCGGGTTTCGACTGAAGTAATTTAAAATCTCCCCAGTGCTAAAATGTTTATAAATGTTAGGCTTTTTATTGACTCTTGGAAATAATGTTAATATCTGTGGACAAACTACCATCATATAATGTATCTGAAATGTAATTTGCTCAAATTTTATGATACAATTTCAAACCATATTTAACTTTAAGTTGCTGAAACAAATTAAGGCCAAAGTGTAAAATCTTAATGTTTTTTATTGATAAGGCTAAATGGGCAGTCTTGTGGCTTGTCAATAGTAGTTCTAAAAAGGTATTTTTGCAGTGAAAATAGATAAATTAACAGATAAATAATGATATTTTAATGCTGAAAATACTTCATTCATGCGGTAGGTGGGGTACGTACCTTAATCTTTGATAAATCTAATCGAACGGGTCTACTTATGTTTTTTCTTTGTATCTGAATAAAATTCATCGTATGTTATAAAGTTTCATTAACCATTTGTTTCTTCACTTACTCCATACTGTATGCGTGAAATATATTTTATCTTAGCCTTCTTTTTTTTTCTTCCAGGTCGTAACTTCATTATTACAATTGGCAATAATTATTTGCAATACTTTCAGTAAAGGCATATTTCAAGCCTAACGGAAACAGTTTGGAATTGTATTTCCATATTTTTATTTCTTAACATTGCCATCATGTTTTGTTGCAAAATAACCTAAAAGGGCTGTTTCTACGTGAACTGTATTTCAGATAACCCAATATAAAATGTAATCGTTTTTTACTAGTTTTCTTAACGTAGGAACATGTGAACGTAAAGTTAACATTTATTCTTTTTCTAAGATGTATTTCCTCTTGGTCTATTTTGTCCACGAAAGAATTAGAGATGGGATGGGATTAGCCAGCATTTTTGCCGATACTGTGCAGAGACATTTCTATCATTATAACACATGTAAGATGCCCAGGAACTGAACCCGGCCAGTCCATTATACTGTCAGGTGTAATGCTGTCCCCTTAGCCCCGAGCGTTAGGAGGGAAGCCACTACTACCAACTTTTATGTCTTTGGTTTGACCCGGCGGGGGTTTGAATCCACGACCTCCCGATCCGCAAGCCGACGCAGACCACCTGAGCTATTGCGACCGGTACGAAAGTATAAATCAACACACTTGAATGTGTTTTTATGTGTAATATACAAAATCCTGTTATCATCATTGAACGTGATTTTATGCTTTTAATGTGGTATTTATAAAATCCATTTAGTCTTTGAGTGTGCTTTTAAGGTAGAGCAAATGTAATGCAAGACCTCTATTAATGAGTTTCAAGATTAAGGTTGAAAAACTTCACAATTTGGGCGGTTGGGGGTTCGAATCCCGGTATGGACACAAATGGTCAACGTTTTTTTTTTTCTGTCTGCCTTTTCGCTTTGAAAATTATTTCTACAACTCAATACCAGATTAAGAAGGAAACATGTACAATTTTTTATTTGTAAATTATTATTTTATTTGCATCATCTGTGCTTAATTTGATTACAAATTTGTTACCTGGTATATTCAAAGTCTAAAAAAAAATGAAAACTCTGTGGTGAAATTATTATTTTATTTATTTTGCAGCTTCAACCAAAATACTTTATAAAACATTTTGGGCAAGTGTGAAATAAATCGTGTGGCTATCAAGAGCTCGGTGCTTTTTACAATGAAGTACAGTAAGCAGAAAAATGGGAAAACAGTCTTAAATGTGTTGGGTTTGTAAACAATTAATTACATATTGGGGATAGTTTGAGTCAACCCAAGCAACTAACATGCTTGGCTGGTTTATCTTATGCTATATCGTGTTTCCAAATGATACTCAATAGCAAAACACTTCTACCCTAAAGAGGATATAACGTAATATTTGGTGAGTTTTGTTTTTTGTTGCTGTTATTTTTGTTTGTGTGTTGTCGTGTTTTTTTTCGGAAAAAAGGGACAGCTTTAATACTATTTTAGAGGACAAATATATCCGAAAATTCAAAACCAGAAAGAGAATTTTCTTAAAATTTGGCATACACGTCCGTTTTGTTAATTTTCAAATTCTATATATTTTCTATTACACTTGCTTTACCTTAACATGAAAACTTTAAAATCTTTAAAATCCTTTTTACATCCTTGAATGTATTTATAATATGTAAACTATGAAATCCTTTTTAAATCCTTGAGTGTGCTTTTAATGTTTAATTTAAATAATCCATTGTTAATCCTTGAATGTGCTTTGATGTTTAATTTATAAAATCATTGTTATATCAAAATGAAATTTACTCGAACGGTTAGTGGAGATTGCATATAATTTTTTCACACCTTGCCAACTAAGTGTGCCTTTAATGTCGTTCATCAAACCATGTCACATCGTCCTAGAAAACAGGTTCATCTACCAGGGAAAGGTAGGGCGATGACGTCACATCCTGACGCCATTAACAGGTCGAAATGATTGATCACTAAATTTAACCTCAGATACCGTATTCGTGAAATAAGGTCAAAACAATCCCAGGTTTAACAAACATGTTATTTCAACTCGGTGGCTGAGTACAAATTAAGTCATCCTCATTTACATAAATGAATAACAACCGCGTCTAAATGGACGGACCCCTATGTCATGTAAAATTAAGTTGGCCGTACGATTTTTTTATGAACGTCGACGTATTGTTTCTTTTGTTTACAAAAATTAACGACTTTACACTTGAAAAACAATAAACTATATTATAAACAACAATTCAAAATAAGATAACATTAAACAGACATGATGGATTTCACGATGCATGCATTTACACGCGTGGATATAAACATATGGTACTGACTCCATTGGAAAAATAGCATAATTTACCGACAGAATTATTTATGTTAAATTTACTCTATAACTATAACAGACCATTAAAAACTGTTAATGAGAAGGCAGGCAATATGTTCTTACCGAGGTTAGTATGGCTTGGTATAATATGGTTTGATGCGACTAGGCTGAAATCAAAGTTTGTTTACATGGCCATTTTAGGACTTCAGATGCGGATATGTGTGTGGGTGAGTGGGGGTGGTGGGGCTGGTACTTTGTTTACAGGCGAGTTGATGATAGAAGTTTAACACAATATAAATAATTCCAAATATGTTAATTACTTGCATTTATATTTGTATGCAAGCTGAACCAGTAGTACTGTTTCAAGAAAATATTTTATCTTTTTTTTATTGCTATACACACACACATACACGCACGCACACACACATACGTACGCACACGCACGCACACACACGCGCGCACGAACGCGCACTCACGCACATACACGCACACGCTCACAAAATATGTGTACCAATACATTCATTGTGTGGCCCTATATAAGACAGTTGTATCAAAGGCATGATTGATATCTTCTAAATAAGAAAATAAATTTCATCGTAATGAATTACCTCATTAACATGTCCGAATTTATGACATTAATGTAGTTGTGAGAACAAATGTTATTGATTTGCACGTGTTCCCTAATGTGCTGCTAGCCCGGGGTTCGAACCAGAGACCCTTTGTGAACACAGTCAATGCTCTTCCCATACGAACAAGTACCAGGCGTCTTCACGGCCTGGAGCGCCCCAACCCCCATCAAAGTGGGGGTGAGTAGTGGTGGTGGAGGTGATCCCCATCAAAGTCATTGATGACTTTGGTGTTGGTGAAGGCGAGCCCCCCCCCCCCCATCATAGTCGGGGAGTAGGGGTGGGTAGTGGTGGTGGGGGCGAGGGCTACCCCACCATCAAAATCGGGGTGGGTAGTGGTGGTGGAGGCGCCCCCCATCAAAGTCGGGAGTAGGGGTGGCTACTGGTGGTGGAGGCGAGGGCTACCCCACCATCAATGTCGGGGAGTAGGGGTGGGTAGTGGTGGTGGAGGCGAGGGCTACCCCACCATCAAAGTCGGGGAGTAGGGGTGGCTAGTGGTGGTGGAGGCGAGGGCTACCCCACCATCAAAGTCGGGGAGTAGGGGTGGCTAGTGGTGGTGGAGGCGAGGGCTCCCCCACCATCAAAGTCGGGGAGTAGGGGTGGCTACTGGTGGTGGAGGCGAGGGCTACCCCACCATCAAAGTCGGGGAGTAGGGGTGGGTAGTGGTGGTGGAGGCGAGGGCTACCCCACCATCAAAGTCGGGGAATAGGGGTGGCTAGTGGTGGTAGAGGCGAGGGCTTCCCCACCATCATAGTCGGGGAGTAGGGGTGGCTAGTGGTGGTGGAGGCGAGGGCTCCCCCACCATCAAAGTCGGGGAGTAGGGGTGGGTAGTGGTGGTGGAGGCGAGGGCTACCCCACCATCAAAGTCGGGGAATAGGGGTGGCTAGTGGTGGTAGAGGCGAGGGCTCCCCCACCATCAAAGTCGGGGAGTAGGGGTGGCTAGTGGTGGTGGAGGCGAGGGCTCCCACACCATCAAAGTCGGGGAGTAGAGGTGGGTAGTGGTGGTGGGGGCAAGGTCCACCCCCCATTAAAGTCGGGGAGTAGGAGTGGCTAGTGGTGGTGAAGACGAGGGCTCCCCCACCATCAAAGTCAGGGTGGGTGGTGGTGGTTGAGGCGACCCCCCATCAAAGTCGGGATGGGTAGTGGTGGTGGAGGCTAGGGCCGCCCCCATCAAGGTCAGGGTGGGTGATGGTGGCGGAGGCGACCCCCCATCAAAGTCGGGGTGGGTAGTGGTGGAGGCTTGAACCCCCATCAAAGTCGGGGTGGGTAGTGGTGGTGGAGGCTAGGGCCCCCCATCTAAGTCGGGGTGGGTAGTTGTGGTAGAGGCTTGAACCCCCCATCAAAGTCGGGGTGGGTAGTTGTGGTGGAGGCTAGGGCCCCCCATCTAAGTCGGGGTGGGTATTGGTGGTGGAGGCGAGGATTCCCCCGCATCAAAGTCAGGGTGAGTGGTGGTGGTGGAGGCGACCCCCCCCCCGCCCCATCAAAGTCGGGGTGGGTAGTTGTGGTGGAGGCTAGGGTCCCCCATCAAAGTCGGGGTGGGTAGTGGTGGTGGAGGCGAGGGTTCTCCCGCATCAAAGTCAGGGTGGGTGGTGGTGGTGGAGGCGACCCCCCATCAAAGTCGGGGTGCGTAGTGGTGGTGGAGGTGAGGGTTCCCCCTCATCAAAGCCGGGGTGGGTAGTGGTGGTGAAGGCTATAATCCCCCATCAAAGTCAGGGTGGGTAGTGGTGTGGTGGAGGCTAGGGCCCCCATCAAAGTCGGGGTGGTTGGTGGTGGTGGAGGCGAGGGCTTCCCCCCCCAAAAAACCCCATCAAAGTCAGGGTGGGTGGTGGTGGTGGAGGCGACTCCCCCATCAAAGTCGGGGTGGGTAGTGGTGTGGTGGATGCTAGGGTCCCCATCAAAGTCGGGGTGGTTGGTGGTGGTGGAGGCGAGGGCTTCCCCCCCCCCAACCCCATCAAAGTCAGGGTGGGTGGTGGTGGTGGAGGCGAGGATTCCCCCCCCCATCAAAGTCGGGGTGGGTAATGGTGGTGGAGGCGAGGGCTCCCCCACCCCACCCCACCCCATAAAAGTCAGGGTGGGTGGTGGTGGTGGAGGCGACCCCCCTATCAAAGTCGTGGGGGGGGTAGTGGTGGTGGAGGCGAGCCCCACCCCCTCCCTCATCAAAGTCGGTCTGGGTAGTGGTGGAGGAGGCGAGCCCCGCTCCCCCACCCCCACCCCCCTCGCTTTTAAGTCTGGTGGGTGGTGATGATGGAGGCGAGGGACCCACCCCCCGCATCAAAGTCATGGGGGGTGGATTGGTGTTGGTAGAGGCGAGGGGCCAGACATTTGATGTGTACAGATGTGCAAGAATATATCTGATTTTATGCGTATGAATACGAATATGTAAATCGTCTTATGATATTTACACATGAAATCGATCATAAACTGTGGCATGATGTATTGCTTTGAGGCAGCTAATTGTTCGAATTTGCATCATTGAACCATAGATCTTATGAACAGAATCAACACGCCGTCAATAAATATTATGAAATTTGACAGATTGGTCCCTAAATCAGGGTAGTGAATAGTTAAAATCGCCATCTGTATAGTATATTACTCATAAATACCTCCGAAAGAAAGATATTGTTTCATAACAACAGCATTGATGCATAAGAAAGGAAGATTTAGTATGACGCACTGTTGTAACAGTTATTTTTTAAAAAAAACTACATCAGTGTTGCGTTTTTTCTACTGGGCGTTTTCCGGCTATAAAAAGGTATACAATGCCCTTAAATCGTTGATATTTGAAATCGGATTGCCAGGGGCGTGCCTGGGCGACTTTTGAGTATACGCACTATTCCTAGGGAGTCCGGGGGCGTGCCCCGCACCCCCCCCCCCCCCCCATCCGGATTTTTTCCATAGAACGCCATACATGCATTCGTGGGGTGGGAGGGAGTGGCGGGTACTCTCACTGTCTAGAACAAAGAATTGTCTTAGAAGCATGAAGAGACAGAAATACGTCAAGTTGGATTGTTGAAGATTGTGTAGAATTAGAAAAATGTTTAAATTACATGGATTTAAATAATAAAGACAATTAACTGGTAGTGCCTAACCCGTGTTAGGCGACGATTTAAATTTGCTTTTAGGCGTTTTTATTTTTTCAATTTTCGGAAACAACTGTACGCACTTGCGTAAGTGCGTAAGCCCAGGCACGCCCCTGATTGCTGCTAGTGTTCCTTAATATTAATATCGCTGACTCGAGACAGTGGACTGCAAAACAAAATAAAAATTCTATCCTTAAATGTCAGAGAGGGGAGGGGGGGGGGGCGGGTTACAGAAGACTTTTTACTTATATATACAAAAAGAGGGCTAGAAAGAGTGGTACATATTGTGTTAATGTGAAAAATGTGAATATTACAAGAAATAATTTAATTTTACTGTAGGTATAAAATGAACAACCCATTTGCCTATATCATATTAAACTTGCATTGTTCAGTGTTATTGTCTGTCACAGTATTTTTTTATTTCAAAGGTTCTATTCTAGTTTCCCATTTCGGCCATCAGTTATCAAATTTAATAATTTCCTGCTTAAATCCACTTCAGTGTTTTTAAAAGTTTGCTCTTTAGTGTGGGATAAATCTTAGATGATTTACTATGTTGTCGTTTATTTTGATAGAAATTCAATTTTTAAGAGGCTGAATAAATATTAAATTAAAGATATTTTCGACCAATTTCCGAAAGTTGTTACCTATTTTGTTAAATATAAAGCTATTCAATGAAATATCCTTTGTAAAATCTACTGTATTTGGTCACTTATTTTCTCAAGTGTTGTAGATTTTCAATAACAAACCAACTTTGATTGAAATAAAATGATAGCTCTAAAACAAAAAAAAATATTAGTACATGGTTTTAGTATGTTGTGTAGTAGTGTACAGTAGTATACCAGCATTTAAGGTTACGCTAGTCAGGTTAAGGGTTGTTACCGTTGTGGTTTTGATGACGTAGCATTCGCGTAACTGCTAGAAGAAAATGATCATGCTAGAAAGTTCAATTGTTTATTTTTAACTGGTTTTAGAGAATGTTCTGGGTACGTGAATGTTCTAGAAATTCTTTGGGTATGTATAAGGGAGTGTTTGCCGATATAAAGTAAGTTTGGAAGTTTTGGATAAAAAGTTTGCTTTAGAGATTGGACATATACATGTAGTTTGGAAATACTTGCAGCTTCTATAGTAAATCTTTCTGTGTTGGAACTTACGTGGACTTACTATATTCTAACTTGATATAAATATTATAATGTTGGATTTGGAATTATATTATTAACATTCGTGTTTTGTTCTACCTTTGGATTATTTCAACTGTCCTTATCTACGAGGACATTCTACCGAAAACTCTTCAGGATTATTCGACGTTGGATTATTAATTGGACTATTAAAGGGACACCTCCTAAAGGGACAAACTGTAAGCTAACATTTATTTTGCTTTCTGAAATTTTGTCTCATTTATTTGTTATTGTTTGATTACGCCATAGATTCAATTGTTTATTAAAATAAAACATTATTGTAATAGTTTGTTGCTGGCTTGTTCTTTCTGTTACACCATTTCGTTGTTAAGTAAACGTGCCATTTTATAAATAAACTTATAAAGCGACTCCGGTCGTAACAAGTATTAAGATAATTGCTGGAGCTCTTTTTGAAGCATGTATGATACTGAAAATTAATAAGAGATTAACCTATTTTACTTTTTGCATTTTTAAGATTGATGAAAGAACACTATAAAAACATATAATTATAAATTCTGAATTATATTTGGGAAAAAAGCCCACACACCTTGTTTTGTAATGTTGATATATTCTCTTAATTTTCTTTTTCCCGAGCTTTTTGGGATATCATATTTAAGTAAAACTATCTCTAAATAAACATTGTAAAAATGGTTTTAAATCTGGAAATAAATTGCATTTAGAATATTTATTAGAAAAAAATAAGGCTCCATAAATTTTGTGACAATGTTCATTAGGGTCCGTAACCCTTAAAGCCCAAAATCTTACTTATGTTATAAATGATACTAATTATGGGTAATATATACACGGGACTGTTCTGACTGGGGCGAAGGCGAACTCCTGTCCGAACATCATCGCGGTGTCATGATAAACAGAACAGAACAGTATTTTATTAGTTTCAACGTGTACAAAGTACATAGTTGCAAGGTAATTACAATGAATAGTGCTGTCACCGATCGTTTAGTCGTTTAAAGTCACAAACACACACACACACACGCGCGCGCGCACACACACACACACACACACACACACACACACACACACACACACACACACACACACACACACACACACAAATGGTGTGGTTACATGGATTGTTACAAGAAAGGTTCATTTTTGATGTAGTAAAAATCAATCATTACAAAAGTGAAAATAGGAAAAATAATATTGTAATCAAGATGAACTCATTGTGTGAGAATGACGCTGTTCTTTCGATATTCTAAAGCTTCTTTAATATATTTTGCAATGTTTGTCAAAATTTCCTTTTTTTCAGATTTAAACATCTCACAGATAAAATCCACATGGATTTGCTGACCCTTTTAAAGCTAGTTATGATGACGTGATTTTGTCCAGTGTATACATGTAGCAAAATGAAATCCTTAAATAACAAAGTTGAACTTAAATGTAGTACTTGACAGTTTGATTATATATTATGCATGTAATATCATACCCATGTTCTAGAAAATTGTGCAAAATTGATGCAACAAGTAATACTTTTGTTTAAGTAAAGGTTGTTAATAAAATTATCTCAATTGTTAGATAGTACAAGTCATGAAATATGTCCCATTAAAATGGTAATTCTTTCCATCTATAAACAACCACGACGGCTAAAAATCAATAGTGACGTCAGAGCTTATACCCGGATGACCATGTGACGTGATCTTAAAGGTAAGTGGTCAATTGGTTTTCTTAGTTTAAACATCTTAGAAATGTGAAGCGGATACGAAATGTTTGTAATGACAATTGTGTTTGTATGCATTACTTTTCACAAGGATGTACGGCACAAATAAGCATCAGGTCGTGGGATCTTTTCAGGTAACTACTGAATAAGAGAGAAATAATTATCCAAATTGTCGGATACCACTTATAAAGAGCAAATAATTAGGATAAAATGGTAATTCAAGATTTTTGATACTCTCTCGATCCAAAATCGTTTAAGGTTTTAAACAAATTATTCGTTTATCAAACCAGCTACATTCAACAGTTTGTTGTGTTATATATATGACTAAGCACAAAATAAACTCTGTCAAATATCAAGAAAATTATCAATCGGAACATGATCGAAAGGTTCCAGCCTTCGCATGACAATTCGACAAGGTTCGTTTCCGTTAAAACCCTCGGGTTGGATAATATCTTTCAATTTCTACGGTTGGAAACAAAATCAGAAAAGGAAAGAATTTATATAAACAGCTGTTCTTGCCGTATCATGTTTTGGCCAACACAGATTATTCAACTTGCTTATAAAGATGCCTTTAATATTGAATTTAGATAAAGAAGTTTAAAAATTAATGTATTCCGTTTTGTGTGTTTTGCTTAAACATCCAATTTCTGTATATATAATTGTAATACAATGTAAATTACAAAGTTAACTCGATTTGAAACTGTTAGTTACACCTTCAAGGCAACATCTTGAATAGCACTCATTAAAAGTTATTAACAATAGCTGTAAAGTTTTAGAACAAGGGAAATAACCATGTGTTTCCAGCCTTATACACACTATTGTTGCAGTTGTCTACCGTGGATCGCGAAGCGAATTTTGATAGCATGTAAGTTTTGATTAAGAAAAAATGGTGAAAACATGCACGTAGGCGAATTGTCCTTTAAGGAAATATTAGAGTATAAACTTTTATTATTCCGTTGAAGAAAATGGGTAATGGAATTTGTATGTAATATTGATGATAACGAAATAAACGAAACAGCAATGCCTTTAAATGATTGGCGAAATAGAAGAATTTACACTTTGCAAGTCGGTTTGAAGAGGTAAATGCATGGTGAGTTTTATCAAGTCGCCATGCGTTCAATGCGGTTTACGGTTGTCAGAATGAACTGAAAATTTCAACCAGCAGGGGCGTGCCTAGGCGACCTTTGAGTATACGCACTATTCCTGGGGAGGGGGGGGGGCGTTCAGGGGCATCCCCCCGCCCCCGTTTTTTTTCCTTAGAACGCCGTAGATGCATTCTGTGGAGAAACTCTGTGACAGTACAACGAGCAGGAAGGGACAGAAATACTTCAGGTAGGATTGCAGAAGTATTTGTAGAATTTGGAAAAGGGTTAAAGAACTCTAATTTAAAAAATGAAACAGCTAACAACAAGTGCCAAACACAGGTTATGTACGATTTTTTTTTGCTTTTTGACATTTTTATTTTTTCAATTTTTGGAAGCAACTGTGCGTAAGTGCGTAAGCCCTGGCACGCCCCTGACCAGAGACTAAAACAATATGTTTGAATGTAAAGATGTTTTGGAAACTGTTGAAATCAAGTCAAATGTAAACATGAGCCCAATTGAAGAACACTCTTCGAATAATTGTGTGTCTGTTTGATAATGTTTTATGAGAAAATGAGATTAGATAAGACATTACAAACTGACATACAACCAGACGATTGGTTTTATACAATGTTGGGAAAACGTATATAAACGTAAAACAATGTGCGTAGCGTGCAGTATCATTACTGCTGTACATTGCAAACTGATAAAAGATTATAATGACCTTTCGCTTTCAATCAAATATAATAAAGAAATGCACATGAAAGTACGTAAAAAAGAAATAAATAGAAATTGACTTCTCGATGGCATCGTCAACGACACTTAAGCGAGCAAAACTTCTTAGTTGAAATTCCATTACTTGACCAGGGGACGTAACACGTGTAATTTAAAATCACAAAAATCAGCAGATTTATTTCCCATGATCTCATTGCAAAAATAAAATATAAATGTATTCGTTATCTCCCTTGTTGGAAGCGACTGTTTATATTCGTTATTATTTTTGTATCATATTGCTCAATTTAAGTTTAACGCAATGTAGTTCTTATTTCACAATATTTTAATGGTCTGTGTCTGCAGCTTTCTGAATCTGTCCCAACAGTTTTAAAAATGTAAATAAACATGTCATATCTACAATTGTAACTTACATGTTGCGGATTTGGGTGCGGGGCGCTTTTGTCGCGCATTCACTCTTTAATCCTAGAATAAACTTAACATGACAAGTATTGTATAAATTCAATTTTGAATAGTGTTTGGTCCAGATACACATTAGTATGCATCTTTGAAAAAAAAGATTTATTTATTTCAGTAAAAAAATGCACAGGAATAACACTTTGTTTTATTTATTCCAAAACATTTATTTAATTATTTTTACTTACATTTCTGATCATTTGCAGTCGAACAAGGGGTAATAACCGTGTAAACCGGAAACATGTATCTCTTTCCCTAGCCCTCGCAGCGACACCTCATAATGAGGCGTAACATTTGATTCGCAACATTCTACATTGCATTGTGCTTGGCGACTTCCTTACTGCTTGCTTACTTTTCTCATCGCATGTTGAGTTTGAGCAACGTTCGTATTAGAACTGGATTGACGTTAAGAACCAGACTCAGAATGATTCCAGAGAAATACAACTATGCAATATGTCCATGCAAAAAGAACAATGTCATTGCCACATGCAACAAAGCAAAATGGTATTGTCATAAGGCA
This sequence comes from Sinonovacula constricta, assembly GCA_007844125.1. Classification (NCBI taxonomy): domain Eukaryota; kingdom Metazoa; phylum Mollusca; class Bivalvia; order Cardiida; family Solecurtidae; genus Sinonovacula; species Sinonovacula constricta. The sequence goes on along the minus strand of CM017573.1, from coordinate 21,851,915 downwards.
TAAGAGATTGCAATCACGCACGATGTAATTGCAACAAAGCATAATGACTTTCACAAAGCGGGATATCAATGTTTATTTATTTATTTATTTGGGTTTTACGGCACACCGACACTTAATAGGTCATACGGCGCCGAGGGATATCAATGCTTTCAAGCATGATGTCATTGTCTCAAAGCATAATAGCATAATCACAAAGCATCATGCATTTTTTGCAGAAATACCATTCCATAGTAACGGGGCACCAGTGGCGTAGTGGTACAGTCGCCGTTTTGTAACTCCTCTGACCGCTTAGCCGCTCACCGCGTGGTTTCAAGTCCTGTTCGGAGCGAATGACTTTATGTGGGAAGGTCTTCCAGCTGACCTGCGATGCGCCGATGGTTCTAGCCAGACATTTGTTTGGGGACTTCCTCCACCAAAATAGCTGGACGTCGCTTTAATGATCATAACTGGTCGTTGTAATGTATTTCAAAAAACAAAACAAGCAAAATTCTGTTATCGATTATGTTATACATTTATATACTAAATGGCATGTACGGTGTGAACACACTCTAATTATATGGGGGTGTCGTTAAAACTTTCTTCTTCCGCGTACTCAAAGTTTGAAAACTGTTCCCGCACGCATTTATCTTTGGAGTTAGCAATCAAACTCGGGCCTAATTGGGAAAACTTGTACTACTTAGCATTTGCTCTGCACTGTTCTATAATACCAATATATAATTACCTTTAAAATTAATAAAATGTCATGTTTACCAAAATCTAACCTGTGATTATACGTAAAATCTTAAGTAAAGAACAGTTAGTGAGACATGTACGTGGCCCTAAAGCAAAACATTACTTCGTCAAAACAGTATCTAATTTTATTTATCGCGGATTTAGGTTTTTTGTCGATATGACTCAAATATGGAGGGGAGGGTATATGTCGATTTCGGTGTTAGTTAGTTAGGAGTTGTTAGTTAGGCTTCCTGTATAAACCCTTTTGAGTTCTCATCAATAACGTCACTTAAGATGATCCAGCTGCTCTGTGGTGGGCTGGTTGAAGTATCTGATGCGGGAAGATGATCCAGCTGCTCTGTGGTGGGCTGGTGGAAGTATTTGATGCTGGAAGATGATCCAGCTGCTCTGTGGTCGACTGGTTGAAGTATCTGATGCTGGAAGATGATCTATCTGCTCTGTGGTGGACTGGTTGAAGTATCTAATACGGGAAGATGATCTATCTGCTCTGTGGTGGACTGGTTGAAGTATCTGATGCTGGAAGATGATCCAGCTGCTCTGTGGTGGACTGGTTGAAGTATCTGATGCTGGAAGATGATCCAGCTGCTCTGTGGTGGACTAATGGAAGTATTTGATGCGGGAAGATGATCCAGCTGCTCTGTGGTAGACTGGTTGAAGTATCTGATGCTGGAAGATGATCTATCTGCTCTGTGGTAGACTGGTGGAAGTATTTGATGCTGGAAGATGATCTATCTGCTCTGTGGTGGGCTGGTGGAAGTATCTGAAGCTGGAAGATTATCCAGCTGCTCTGTGGTGGACTGGTGGAGGTATCTGATGCTGGAAGATGATCCAGCTGCTCTGTGGTCGACAGGTCGAAGTATTTGATGCTGGAAGATGATCTATCTGCTCTGTGGTGGACTGGTTGAAGTATCTGATACGGGAAGATGATCTATCTGCTCTGTGGTGGACTGGTTGAAGTATCTGATGCTTGAAGATGATCCAGCTGCTCTGTGGTGGACTGGTTGAAGTATCTGATGCTGGAAGATGATCCAGCAGCTCTGTGGTGGGCTGGTGGAAGTATTTGATGCGGGAAGATGATCCAGCTGTTCTGTGGTGGACTGGTTGAAGTATCTGATGCTGGAAGATGATCCAGCTGTTCTGTGGTGGGCTGGTGGAAGTATTTGATGTGGGAAGATGATCCAGCTGCTCTGTGGTGGACTGGTTGAAGTATCTGATGCTGGAAGATGATCCAGCTGCTCTGTGGTGGGTTGGTTGAAGTATCTGATGCTGGAAGATGATCCAGCTGCTCTGTGGTGGACTGGTTGAAGTATTTGATGCTGGAAGATGATCCAGCTGCTCTGTGGTGGACTGGTTGAAGCATCTGATGCTGGAAGATGATCCAGCTGCTCTGTGGTGGGCTGGTTGAAGTATTTGATGTGGGAAGATGATCCAGCTGCTCTGTGGTGGACTGGTTGAAGTATCTGATGCTGGAAGATGATCCAGTTGCTCTGTGGTGGGCTAGTGGAAGTATTTGATGCTGGAAGCTGATCCAGCTGCTCTGTGGTGGACTGGTTGAAGCATCTGATGCTGGAAGATGATCCAGCTGCTCTGTGGTGGACTGGTTGAAGTATCTGATGCTGGAAGATGATCCAGCTGCTCTGTGGTGGGCTGGTGGAAGTATTTGATGCTGGAAGATGATCTATCTGCTCTATGGTGGGCTGGTTAAAGTATTTGATGCGGGAAGATGATCCAGCTGCTCTGTGGTGGGCTGGTGAAAGTATTTGATGCGGGAAGATGATCCAGCTGCTCTGTGGTTGGCTGGTGGAAGTATTTGATGCGGGAAGATGATCCAGCTGCTCTGTTTTTGAGAGGGTGGAAGTATTTGATGCGGGAATGTGATCCAGCTTTTCTGTGGTTGGCTGGTGGGAGTATTTGAGGTGGAAAGATGATCCAGCTGCTCTGTTCTTGAGTGGGTGGAAGTATTTGATGCGGGACGATGATCCAGCTGCTCTGTGGTGGGCTGGTTGAAGTTTTTTATGTGGGAGGATGATCCAGCTGCTCTGTGGTGGACTGGTTGAAGAATGTGATGCGGGAAGATGATCCAGCTGCTCTGTGGTGGGCTGGTGGGAGTGTTTGATGCGGGAAGATGATCCAGCTGCTCTGTGGTGGGCTGGTTGAAGTAATTGATGTGGAAAGATGATCCAGCTTTTCTGTGGTTGGTTGGTGGGAGTATTTGATGTGGAAAGATGATCCAGCTGCTCTGTGTTGGCTGGTGGGAGTATTTGATGCAGGAAGATGATCCAGCTGTTCTGTGGTGGGCTGGTGGAAGTATTTGATGCGGGAAGATGATCCAGCTGCTCTGTGGTGGCTGGTGGAAGTATTTGATGCGGGAAGATGATCCAGCTGCTCTATGGTGGACTGGTGGAAGTATTTGATGTGGAAAGATGATCCAGCTGCTCTGTGGTGGGCTGGTTGAAGTATTTGATGTGGGAAGATGATCCAGCTGCTCTGTGATGGACTGGTTGAAGTATCTAATGCTGGAAGATGATCCAGCTGCTCTGTGGTGGGCTAGTGGAAGTATTTGATGCTGGAAGATGATCCAGCTGCTCTGTGGTGGACTGGTTGAATCATCTGATGCTGGAAGATGATCCAGCTGCTCTGTGGTGGACTGGTTGAAGTATCTGATGCTGGAAGATGATCCAGCTGCTCTGTGGTGGGCTGGTGGAAGTATTTGATGCTGGAAGATGATCTATCTGCTCTATGGTGGGCTGGTTAAAGTATTTGATGCGGGAAGATGATCCAGCTGCTCTGTGGTGGGCTGGTGGAAGTATTTGATGCGGGAAGATGATCCAGCTGCTCTGTTTTTGAGTGGGTGGAAGTATTTGATGCGGGAATGTGATCCAGCTTTTCTGTGGTTGGCTGGTGGGAGTATTTGAGGTGGAAAGATGATCCAGCTGCTCTGTTCTTAAGTGGGTGGAAGTATTTGATGCGGGAAGATGATCCAGCTGCTCTGTGGTGGGCTGGTTGAAGCTTTTTATGTGGGAGGATGATCCAGCTGCTCTGTGGTGGACTGGTTGAAGAATGTGATGCGGGAAGATGATCCAGCTGCTCTGTGGTGGGCTGGTGGGAGTGTTTGATGCGGGAAGATGATCCAGCTGCTCTTTGGTGGACTGGTTGAAGTATCTGATGCTGGAAGATGATCCAGCTGCTCTGTGGTGGGCTGGTGGAAGTATTTGACGCTGGAAGATGATCTATCTGCTCTATGGTGGGCTGGTTAAAGTATTTGATGCGGGAAGATGATCCAGCTGCTCTGTGGTGGGCTGGTGGAAGTATTTGATGCGGGAAGATGATCCAGCTGCTCCGTGGTTGGCTGGTGGAAGTATTTGATGCGGGAAGATGATCCAGCTGCTCTGTTTTTGAGTGGGTGGAAGTATTTGATGCGGGAATGTGATCCAGCTTTTCTGTGGTTGGCTGGTGGGAGTATTTGAGGTGGAAAGATGATCCAGCTGCTCTGTTCTTAAGTGGGTGGAAGTATTTGATGCGGGAAGATGATCCAGCTGCTCTGTGGTGGACTGGTTGAAGAATGTGATGCGGGAAGATGATCCAGCTGCTCTGTGGTGGGCTGGTGGAAGTATTTGATGCGGGAAGATGATCCAGCTGCTCTGTGGTGGGCTGGTGGAAGTATTTGATGCGAGAAGATGATCCAGATGCTCTGTGGTGGACTGGTGGAAGTATTTGATTTGGAAAGATGATCCAGCTGCTCTGTGGTTGGTTGGTGAAAGTATTTGATGTGGGAAGATGATCCAGCTGCTCTGTGGTTGGCTGGTGGGAGTATTTGATGTGGGAAGATGATCCAGCTGCTCTGTGGTTGGTTGGCTGAAAGTATGTATGCGGGAAGATGATCTATCTGCTCTGTGGCTGGCTGGTGGGAGTATTTGATGTGGGAAGATGATCCAGCTGCTCTGTGGTTGGTTGGCTGAAAGTATGTATGCGGGAAGATGATCTATCTGCTCTGTGGTTGGCTGGTGGAAATATTTGATGTGGAAAGATGATCCAGCTGCTCTGTGGTTGGCTGGTGGGAGTATTTGATGTGGGAAGATGATCCATCTGCTCTGTGGTTGGCTGGTGGAAGTATTTGATGTGGGAAGGTATTCCAGCTGCTCTGTGGTGGGCTGGTGTTTCTACCCAGACAATTGTTTGGCAACTTCCACCCCTAAAATAGATTGACGGCCTTGTACAAACTAACACGCTTAAGCAGTTAAAATGGAAGGGTATATCCGCCAATATTCTAATTACTTTTTCTAACTTTCAATACACTGATTTGCTTCTTCAAATTTGTAAATTGTATCAATTAAATACCGCTATCTAACTACATCCTAACTTTTATATATCAAATTATTAGAGGCACAAATTCTTTATGTAAACTGTACACGACACAACTCCAAGGTGCTCAGATTCTGTGTAAAATGCATTGAGCAAAGGGACATAATCAAGTACGCCTAGTCTCTCAGGCTGGTTGGGATGGGATGGTATTTATCGGCATTTTTGCCGATACTGTGCAGGGACATTTCTATCATTATAGCACTTATGAGGTGCCCAGGGTTTGAACCCGGCCGGTCCATTATACTGACACCGACGAGTCAGACGTAATGCTGTCACCTTAGCCCCGAGCGTTAGGCGGGAAGCCACTACTACCAACTTAAAAGTCTTTGGTTTGACCCGGCCGGGGTTTGAACCCACGACCTCCCGATCCGCAAGCTCAGGCTGGTTGTATGTTTAATCCTAAACGGTGTGCATTAGATGGTAATTATCTACGTCTGAATTCCAACAAATATTATCTGGAAGAGATCAGAATAAATCTTTGGAAAGCAAATTATACATTAAGTGAAAAAACAACAACAACTTTAGTTAGATATTGAAGCTGCTACATTTCAAATGTTTTCTGAGAGCGCATGCCCCAGACACACCTAGCACGGACAGCACATCTGGTGCTCGCTAATTTAGGACCCTAATTGTGACTTGAGATTTGTAATTTCCAAATTGACTCCGAGAAATTGGAATTAGATACACGTAAAAACGAACACGTTTATGTAAACAAATAACAAATTTAAGCAGGGTTGCAATTTGCAAATTAAAAATGAAATCTTGGCGGATATCCTCTCCCATATTTAAAGGTTGGCCTGTTTAGCTTCAGTGTTCTTTGTGTACATGAACATTCTAATTGTAATTCAAAACAGAGTGTCGCAGCATTAGGACAGCTTTGTCGCTGCTTTAGTGGCATTAACTTACTGACACTGACCCTATGTATTTGCCGTTTTCTGGTTGGCATTCTAAACAATGTCATTGGACAACTTGACTTAATCGGTGAAACAACAATGTCCCTGGGCGACTGGAGCTAATTAGTGAAACAAACTATACCAGTCTTTACGTCATGTGCCCTCCAGAATAAGTGTTTTCTGCTACAACATTACAAATGACTTTAGCATTGACGAATAGTATTTGACGATTTTATAATTTTTCGGAGTCTAACGTCATTTTTCGATATACTTACAATTGCTGACAAGTAATAAACATAAACAATGAATGTATTTGAGAAACGAACAAACATATATTTCTTATGAAATTCTTTCGTGGATTGACATAGACTATTTAAGAGTATAAAACTACATAAGACATCACTTTATCGATATTTTATAAATTTGTTGTTGCAGCAATTGATCTGATCTCTGTTAAAATACACACACACAAAACAAATGACAAAAAGCAAACAAAAACAACATAACCAACGAGTAGACTGTTTACTTTAGATTTCAAAAACTAAAACTTCAACATTGCGACAAGGCACCTATTGACAGGAACGTGTAAAACACTATAGAACGGAAACCTACCTAGTTAGTACGGAGAAGGCTTCAGAAATATATCAGCAAGGTCATATATGCAAGGATATGTTCACTTTTCCATCCCTCTCCCTATAGAGTCGTAACAAAGGATGTCGTCGATATTTTCCCGTTGACAATAAGATAGCTTTAACACCAGTATGTATCGAAGAACTTCTGCGGCGGTATTTAGGCATATAGTTGGAACGCGCGGCGAATACGAGTGACCGGGGTCTGTTATAAACTAATCGTTTAATGAAAATTGAATGTGAATACATTAAGGTGAGCAAACATATCTGCTCCTAGTAGTGTTGACAGAGGAATACTTGAGGTGAAACTATATGATTCCAGATGAGGAATACTTGAGGTGAAACTATTTGATTCCAGATGAGGAATATTTGAGGTGAAACTATATGATTCCAGATGAGGAATACTTGAGGTGAAACTATATGATTCCAGATGAGGAATTATCTAGTGAAACTGTATTATTCTAGTGACTGTAAATAAAAAATCATGTGTAATACATGTCTTGTGCCAGTTGATTAAATGTACAACGTGTCTCACTAGGAATAGGCAGTTAACTTGAAATTAATAATCAGGAATGGATAAAATTAGCGGATATTCAGTTATTGCACCGATTTCAACCGGTTATGGATATACACATTTATTTTTTGACAAAAATGACACTGTTTTTGTTATTCGCGGTGATGCTGGACATGGTAATCATACGGATCAATATATAACGCTTCGGAATATCAAATAACGAGTTTCCAAATGATATGCAGATATTTGTAGTACATGTACTTACGACGATGTGCAAATAACGTGAAAATCACCCGTTACATTTCTATTTTCTGTGGACAATAGAGTCAGCAACACATAACACTTTCGAGTTGGTTTGGGAAGCTGTCCTAGCATTTTCTTCTCGATATACGGAATAGAAACTTGCTATTGTTGTTGCGTTAAGTGCTTCTCAGATGATTTATTGGGGAATATTTACAGTAAAACGTTGCATCTTGCTTAAAAGATAACACCTTACAATATTTCAGATTGTTTATTATGATATCTATGATTATGATGTGCTTCTCATGTCTATGTTTATATAAATAATGTATACGATATATATGTGAGTATTTAACTTTGATATAGATTTTAAATTGTAAATTCGTTTGGTGTGCCTGGATAGCTTTTAAATGTACGATTTTCTTATTTACAAAAAATATTATTGTGAAAATGATTCCAGTGCCGAAATGTTCATAAGACGTCTTTAAGTTTGGCGATATATGATTTTTTTATGGCCTTACTAGTTTTCCGGATATCGCGTATTTGTGAAAACAACAATTTCATTAATGGAGGGGTGGAGAAGAGGTGTTTATTGATGGGGTATTGTTTACCAAGCAAAACTAATAGTAACTATAACGCCGCGTCTTGTGAAAACAACATTATCAATGGAGAATAATTGAAAAGGGTCAACTAGCGTGACCACTGGGAATTGTTGATGTTTAAGGCAGTTATTTATCAAAACAATGTCATCAACGGAAAATACGACTCTGACTGATGTGTTTTACGAAAACCACACCAATGAGACACCCATTGCGCCCATTGTTTACGAATCCATCGGCGCCTCTGTAGTACTTCTTTTCATCGTGGCGTTGGTGGAACACCTTCTGGTGTTGGTGGTGTTTCGCCGGACACCCAGACTCCACACTCTCACCAACTACTGGGTGATGTCTCTCATCATTTGCGATACTCTCATCGTCCTGAATGCATTTCCTCTGTTGGCTGCGTCTTGCTTTGCCAAGGATTTTATCCTGGGAGATATGGGATGTTTATGGGACGGATTCATCGTCACCTGTTTAGGATGCAGTTCAATCTACCTTCTGACCGGATTATCCATACAGCGCTATTGTATCATGATTCGTGACGCGTTTGGTAAAAACACAAATAAAACCAAAACGATTATATATATCAGTACGTGTTTTGGCCTAGGGTCTGGCTGGGGAGTCTTTCCATTGTTTGGATACGGGACCTATGTTCCCGAGGGTATTGGGGTCTCTTGCGCTCCGGATTGGCGTTCCAAGAAAGTCACGGATCGGATATACACTGGCCTGATGTTCGTCGGGGTACTGTTTATCCCATTGCTGATCATGTGTTTCTGCTATTGCTCAATTTTAGTCAAGGTAAGAACGCTCTAACATCTTCATTTTATCCATCCTCCAGCATTTTGTAGTCGTAAAAATATCACCCAAAATCGGTGAAGCGTTGGCTCCATGTACGAGAGGCCCCGGGTTCGATCCCGGGCCGCGATATTCAAAAGTCGATAAAAGGATAGTTGTAAAGCTATACGTTTCTAATGCTCAAGCAAATATAACGGAACTTCCACAACAGTTTGGCCCGGTGTCCGGTTAATGTGACTGGGTGTGGTATCATGCCAGGTGTTCACGGCATGCTATACAAAGTGAAGGCAGCACTATATTTGCTTCGAGTGGATATCGTATCCGGATAACTGAAATACTGTTGGTGTGTCGATAATCACACTTAAAAAACAAACAAATCTGAGCTCAAACATTCGTTTGTTTGTTGTTGGTTGTTGTTTTGTTGATGTTGGTTTGTTGTTGTTTTTTTCATTTGTTGTTGTTTTGTTTTGTTGTTGTTGTTTTGTTTTTATTTTTTTATGCAGAACCTCAATTAAACTTCCTCCATCTTAAAAACATACACTTGAAGGTCTGTTGAGCATAGTATTAACGTGTGCAACTAAGGCTGTCAGTAAATATTCGTGCAATCGACCCCAAGATTATTTTCGCATATTAAAATGATATATAAAAAAAAAGTCCAATTAAAATGCAGTAACTGGCTCGGGCCCAATTTACCAAGATCAAGGGAGGAGTGCCCAGTTCCTCCCTACCTGATGGTGGCCTTATCGATTGCGGATATCGCAGCTGGCACCCCATTGTCTGTCAATTAATAAATCTCAGGTCTAGTCATTGATCTGCTAAATAGCCCCTTCCTAATCACGTTATGGTTTATGGATGTGTCTTCCAATTGTAGGTAGGGAGTTGGGGCGCGTCCCAGTTGCATTGGTGTTTTTATTATCACAAAGTAAGTTTAAAACTTTATAGTTAATTGGGAAACAAGTTCGTTCGGCTTAATTAATCCTTTTCGACTGCCCTATTCCTTGGTAGAACCAGTACTCAGGTACTGAGTACCCGGAACAAAGTGCAGTATATAGTCTTGCTCAAGGACTAGCATTATCTGTGTTTATCAATAGATACCACCCGCTGAAATAAAATGTATGATTTTCAGTTTTCTCCATCGATGAAAATGTATTGTTTATCAATTAGAAATAACAATGTTGGCAATGGCGCTATCTCCGATAGTACTAGCGACTCAGTGCAATTATTCGAATTAAAACAACATACTTGCTGTTTGTACTACCTCGGATTTTATCTGACAAGAAAGGAAATTTAAATTGCCAACAATGTATTCCCCTTAAGTTACAATTGGACAATTTATTTCTGTTTTTCCTCAGGTCTGTTTGTTATTTCAACAAACAGACAAAGGAAATATGATCATCTTAATCGTCTTAAATAATTTAAACATAACATGACCCTATGTTCTTAATTTTAATTTGTGGCGTCGGCAGGAAATAAAGCAGTTTGAAATTTCTTGATTATTTAGTGCACAATAAGTAATGAATATAAGAGACTTTCAGAAACTGCTTTGAAAATAAACCCACGACGTTACTTTAACCCAAATCAGTTGTTGAAATTTCTTGATTATTTAGTGCACAATAAGTAATGAATATAAGAGACTTTCAGAAACTGCTTTGAAAATAAACCCACAACGTTACTTTAACCCAAATCAGTTGTTTTTGTGTGTTCCTTAAAGGGATTGGGATTGGGTTTTGTCGGCATTTTTGCCGATACTGTGCGGCAACATTTCTATCATTATAGCACAGGAGCATTTATGAGGTGCCCAGGGACTGAACCCGGCCGGTCCATTATACTGACACCGACGAGTCAGGCGTACTGCTGTCCCCTTAGCCCCACGCGTTAGGAGGGAAGCCACTACTACCAACTTTTAAGTCTTTAGTTTGACCCGGCCGCGGTTTGAACCCGCGACCTCCCGATCCGCAAGCGGACGCTCTACCACCCGAGCTATCGCGGCTGGTTTTTCCTTAAAGGATATACAGTAACAGTTATATATTGACCGAAATTCAAAATGTAAGCTGATAAATGAAAATTTAAAGGAAAGTCAGCCATTTAAACGTCACAAATGGCTTTGTGGGGGGGGGAGCTCTGTTTTCGCACGCATTCTTCATCTATTGCACCAGATACCATGCCCAAGTGATAATCGTACACATGCGAAACTACCAGTGGAATTCCGACTGTACCTAACAAAAGAAATCTGATTCATGTCAGTATTACCAATAGGTCACAAGGTGACTACACATCCTTTGCTGAAAACAAAAGAAAACACACGAAAAAACTTGATTCAAAATCGCCGGAAAAGAATGTAAACATATAATGTTGTTAACAGAGAATTCAGCAAAAGAAAATGTTTTCGCAACGCAGTTGCATATATAAGCCTTGAAGATCTTGTACCTCATTTTCATTATTAACAGAACAATTTATTTAGTCTATTTACAGGTCTTGTTTTAATCAATGAATCGTTATCCAAATTAACTATCCATAAAGTATTCTTAATACACGATAATTTACTCTTCAATACTTTAGAAACTTCCCCCAACTGTTGGTCTATGCCTGTCTTTGGTGGTAATTGCGGTCATTCAATTGCTAATTTGTACCGATATTGTTTCGTATACATGTTTACTTAATTTGTATGTATTGATCCAAGTATGTACTTCAGGGCGCATAGAAGTCGTTAATTACTGGCCATTAAACGTAGACATATGCAAAACACATGTTTCGCATAACGTAGACCTATCATGATAGTGCATTTGCCTATTGAAAACAAATGATAGGAGGTAAAAAATATACATGAATCTAATGCTATTGTCTTTTTAATAACTCAAATACCTCCATGACAATTACAAAAATTGTTTTGCTGGACATGACCTTGAATGCATATGTCTGTTTACAACGACATTTCTTGTTTCTTTTTTATTTTTGCCATATTTCTCTTACTGCTACAATACATACTTTTGCGTCGTCTTTGATGCTTTGCCTCAATGTTTTTCTTGTAATAACAGTGCTGTGCCGTAGCCAAGTTATAGAGTACTTGTGGTCACTCTTCACATCGTGGGCTCGAGTCCTTGTCCTCAAGCTGAAATGTGGTGCACCAATTCTACATAGACGTCGCTTAAACGATCATTATTCAGCCGTACCGATGCAAGACAAAGCACAATTTTAACCTCCTTGGAATACATGTTTGCAGGATGGTCACCCTAGCTAAAAAATTGAGTGCCGAGTAATTTTCGTGCCAATTATCAGGCAATTTATGAGTGTCATTGATCCAAATATATCCGACCTGTCAATAATATTTATCGATCTTACATATTGTAGAAGTGAAACTTAATGGAATAAATCGTCGTCATCGTCATCGTCTTAGTCGTCGTCCTCGTCATCATCATCATCATCAACAACAACAACAAAAACAAAAATCAGCACCTTTTAAATTAAAAGTTTATTGATTGACAACATGTAACCTTGCACTCTGAGATATATCTAGGAACAGTTGTGAAATCACGAAAGACTCGATAATAAAAATTGTATCTTCGGTTTCTTTTCTCTCCAGAAAGTCTCATCACGATCCGAGCGTTTCGGGTGGTGGAGGAGAATTTTTGTTGTAGAATTGTGCCACACAACATCGTTCCTGCTTTAGAGACAAATACAACGGATGCTCGTTGTTGACTGTCTAGAGCATTGACTTGTATAGTCCTCAGGGCTAACCGTGTAGGTTCGGGTCTAGGTCGGGTCGGGATCTCTGCATCTCTTTTACCAATAAGGATCTTGACGCTGCCACATTTATGAGAATGCAAACAACTACTATGGAATTAAACAGCAACTAAAAGTAAGGTGGGACATCGAACACGAATATCTCAGGTTAAGACGAATGCCATTTTAATTTGAGAAGTATATATATTTATATATGTTTATGTAAATAATGTGTAAGGATCACAATGTTAGATATATAAGCGATTCAAACCAGCCTCGCTGCTGGGTCAACTCTTTTGCGACGCTGTTTACGCGGTTTCCAAAGTTGCGCGGTTAAGCAACTATCAGCGGTTACCATGGCTAGTGTATGGATGGGTGACCTTTGGGAAGCGTCGGCCTGTGTTACATTTGTGGCAGCGGTTGGAGAGTCAACTGCCAAACTGGAGTTGTTTGCCCACGGAAATCTTTATGCCAAGGTTCTCGAAGGGTGTGTATGGTAGTGGGGTGGGGGTGCGGGGAGTAATGTAACGACCGCAGAGGAATAATATAAACACTTTAAACCAGCCATGCTGCTGGGTTAACTCTTTAGCGACGCGGTTTAAGCGGTTTCCAAAGTTGTTAAGCAACCGTAACCGTGACTTGTTACTAAGGCTGGTGTATGGATGGGTGACGGTTGGAGAGCGCCGGCCTGCATTACACATGTGTGTTTCTATGAAAATAATAACAAATGTAATAATTACTTGCAGAAGTATTTACACGACTGCTCCAAATACAAGACATTAAAGCTGCGCCTGCTACCAACAAAGTAATGGGCGGAATGTAGTTTTTACGACAGCTCCCCAGAGATCAAAGTTCACCACGGACAGTTGACTCTGAATTATCAAATCAACATAACCTCAGCCAGATTGTCTGCCTTGAACTACTTAAGTAAGTCTGTATGAATTATTATTAAAGTTACTAATATATTATAAAGAATTCACAGTAACAAATGTGGTAAACACGGAGTACAATAACACACTAAATGAACAACACGCCATGATATTAATACATTTAATACCCTATGACAGATGATCTATATCTAATTCGACAGCAAGTTGTGTGAAATTTTTCTGTAATTCGATCTCTTTTTAATTAAGGATGGTTTTGTATGTCATAATTTCGTAAGAAATACTAACCATCCCTATTCGTGAAATCATTTGTTTCTTAATTAATCTTCAGCCATGTTCATTATTTTATTATAACTTCAATTAAACTCGACATACTTCATAATCTTAACATAATACTTTGACATTTATAAGGGTCTACCGTCGAGCAGTTACCAGGACAAGATTACAAGAGATATACGTAACGCACACTCCTCATTCCACTTTTTTCTCTATGCTACAGCAACCACGGCAGTTTTGAATGGCAACTAACTATGGCGGATTTTATGCTTGTGTACATCGAAAAGTCACCATATGCTCAAATACAACAGCTTCTCAACTAAAAGTGAAATATGAATATCGGGAATTGCCACATCCACACACCACACATGAAAAAGACTAGAGGAACAGAGAAAATGATTTGCGAAATGATTAATTTCAACATAGACACAACAAACAATTAATGAAAATGGGAACCCGAGGGTAGGGGTGGGGTGGGTGTGGGCGTTTTAACGCCTTGGAATGGTCAGTAGCAAAACAAGTAAACACTGGGGGTTTAACCTGGTTCTAGGATGCACCAACCTCACACTTGCCCCAACAGGTTCTGATATGAACACACAAGTACAAGTTGTCTTGGTGAAATAACTCCAACCAACCAATCAATTACAAAATGAAAGCAAACAAACATATGAATCAATGATCTTACAGAGACGAGAGCCACATGGAGTCTAATCATCAAGAACACGATGACAGGGATAAAAGAAACAGATCGAGCTTCCATGTTTTTTACAAGATTTCCATATAAACCTCCGTACACACTTAATCCCAAGTACTGTCGTGCAAACAAATAGATAAGCATCACGATCGATTGTTGATGGGTCAATCACCCATCAGGCAGACTTCAATACTTTTCAAGTTATACTCCTGTCGTTTTAATTTAATTAAAGGATATGAATAAAGTGGGACCATTCAGATTAATGGTTCTTTGTAAGTAAATTTCTCTCAATGCGCACATTTTAAGTTGCAGCTTATTACTACTATTTTGACATTTACGCTTACAAGCGAAATCATTTTTTTTTAAATCGGGAGTCAGTGTTCTAACTTCTCCCCCGGCAATTTCTTTCAATAATGAAACATCTATGCTTCTCAAAGAAGTTTTGAGTTATGCTCCGATGACCCTTTCACAAAAAGGGAGAGAGTTGGTCTATCATTGTGCATAGTTACATCTCAGTATCTTTAATATTTTCCTGTTCACCGATGGAGATAAATGACTGCAAACAGACAGACGGACGGGTGGACTGACTGACCGACCTACTGATTGATTGACTGACGGACGAACGGACGGACGACGCACGGACGGACGGACTGACCGATTGTCCCAGTGAGACACGGACGGACGGCACAGGTGAAAATATTTTCTCCTCTCATAGAGAAACACAAATCGCTCTCCCATTGATCCTTCTAAGTGCCATAGACAGATGTTAGGAATGTGTTTTAAAATTTCGTATGAACATAATTTTGTAAGTGATCATAACAGTAATAAATTTAAAAGGACAACAAAAGGACTGTTTAGCTGAAGGATGTCAATTTATTATAAATCAAATTTGAAAAAGTTTGTTATAGACAAAAAAGCAAAAGGGTATTATGTGGATTGAACTTTCTTCAACCTTATTTGTTTCTAAATTGTCCAACATTTTTATTCCATCCATACATTCCAACTATTGTCTTAAACGCCGGTATCGATTTTCTTTTTGAAATTTTAGTAAATGATAAATATATTTACTTCACCAAAGGCAATGTTTTTCATGGCAGTCGACTGAGTCGCACATAAGATAAAATTAACTCTTGTCGTAGATAAACACTTAAGATATAATTATAGTTTTGATGTCAATGTAACTTTCCTCCAAGATAAAACTGCGATCACACGATCGACCGATATTGTGGAAATTGTTGGAATTGTGTATAAACACGGATTTGTTACTTGTAAATGGAAGATATTTGAATGACACTGATGGGAAAGTCACATTTTTATCCCAGAGTGGGTCAAGAACTGTAGATTACTTACTTACATGTTTGAAAAAAAAATCAATTATATATTAGACTTTAGTATTCAAGATTTTAATTAGTTTTCTGATCACGCGCCAACATTATTTTGCTAAAAAAACGCACTGGTAGAAAACAGTAAAAGTTGCAATGACAAACAAGGCGCTCCTACCTATGTAAAATGAGTCCCACGCTCAAAATATACTTGAGCGAGATAGTAAGCTTAGGGTAGAAGAACTCATTTCATTGGTTGACACAGCTAATATCGATCACGTGGTATCAGAATTTACTATGCCGATGAATGAAACAGTTTTCACTTTTACCTGCAAGTCGTGTAATTGTAAATAAGACAATAAAACAAGCCAAGAATGGTTTAACTCGGAATGCTGTGATGCGCGCAAAGAATTAAATTCAAAGTATGCACGTGACAAAAACAGAAGCAAGTAGAAAATTATTTGTGCAAGCCCGAACACGATTTAACAAAGTAAAGAGAAAAGCAATTATGTAATATAAGTTTCAAACCGGTCAAAATGTTAGTAAGTTGGCTCGCACGAACCCTAAACAGTCTTGGGCCAAAATAATATATATATAAAAAAACAAGATAAAACAGCACGCATCAAAATCTAAAACAAGAGGATTTATTTTTATATTTTATAGATATGTTTAGAAATGAGGCGATACAGAATGTTGATTCTAATATCCGTAAATGTAATTTACACGCTAAGGATTTCGAGGGTGATTTTACTGAGGAAGAGCTAAGATCTGTAGTTTTAGTCAAAATAATAATAAAGCTCCTGAGTATGATAATTTACCGTCAGAAATAATTAAGTTGTCATATCATAAAATATCATAGCTGTAATTAAGTATTTATAACAAAATGTATTCCACTGGCACATACCCAGAGACTTGGGGAATAGGAATTTTTGACGCCAGTATGTAAAAAGGGGGAATCCTGATTTGGCAGTAAACTACAGAGGAATTACTCTGATAAATATTCTAGCTAAGATATTCTCACAACTGTTATTGAATAGATTAACTAAATGGACAAAAACTTACCATAAATTGGCAGAAAATCAATTTGGTTACCAAAAAGGCAAGTCAAGTGTTGTATTTTACACTTCATAATTATTATTATAATATGCACCACTGTCACATTTCACTTGTTACAGCTAAAAACTGTATAAGTTTTCATGCTGCATAATTTGATTGAATTGTATGAACAAAATTTTAGTAATTGCGTTTTCCACCTTTTTGGACATGTGATGAATTCGTCGTTGTTGTTTTTTACAATGGGGGTGGGGTGTGTGTATGGGTTCTGGACTGTGTTTTCACAAATGTGTGACTTATTCGTACGTATTTGTCACAAAAGTCGTACGAATTCCTCACACATGTTACATATTCGTATGTTTGAAAATTCCTGTTCAACACAGCTTGTTGGACCGATAGTAAAGTGTTACCAGTCTAGCGACTTGTATTTCTACGTAATACCAATACTAAGTCAAGGTATATATCCGGAAAATGTGACCCTGAATACAGAACAGAGATTAACGAATTCTTCTAATAAGAAACAATGATTATGGGGTTATTGTGATATTGTCGTCACTGTTTTGTTTCTGGTCGTCGCTGATTTGTCTCTTGTCGTCACTGCTTTGTTTCTTGTCGTCATTGCTTTGTTTCTTGTCGTCACTGCTTTGTCTCTTGTCGTCACTGCTTTGTTTCTTGTCGTCGCTGATTTGTCTCGTGTCGTCACTGCTTTGTTTCTGGTCGTCGCTGATTTGTCTCTTGTCGTCACTGCTTTGTTTCTTGTCGTCACTCCTTTTTTTCTTGTCGTCGCTGATTTGTCTCGTGTCGTCGCTGATTTGTCTCGTGTCGTCACTGCTTTGTTTCTTGTCGTCACTGCTTTGTACTGCTTTGTTTCTTGTCGTCACTGCTTTGTTTCTGGTCGTCGATGATTTGTCTCGTGTCGTCACTGCTTTGTCTCTTGTCGTCACTGCTTTGTCTCTTGTCGTCACTGCTTTGTTTCTTGTCGTCACTGCTTTGTTTCTTGTCGTCGCTGATTTGTCTCTTGTCGTCACTGCTTTGTCTCTTGTCGTCGCTGCTTTGTCTCTTGTCGTCACTGCTTTGTTTCTTGTCGTCACTGCTTTGTTTCTTGTCGTCACTGATTTGTCTCTTGTCGTCACTGCTTTGTCTCTTGTCGTCGCTGCTTTGTTTCTTGTCGTCACTGCTTTGTTTCTTGTCGTCATTGCTTTGTTTCTTGTCGTCACTGCTTTGTCTCTTGTCGTCACTGTTTTATTTCTTGTCGTCACTGCTTTGTCTCTTGTCGTCACTGCTTTGTCTCTTGTCGTAACTGCTTTGTCTCTTGTCGTCGCTGCTTTGTTTCTTGTCGTCACTGCTTTGTTTCTTGTCGTCACTGCTTTGTCTCTTGTCGTCACTGCTTTGCTTCTTGGCCTTGCTGCTTAAATTGTGTCTGGTGACAATCGTCTCCATAAAGATTCTCAGTATGTTTACTATCTTGAACAAAGGCATTTTTCTAAATGTTGTAATATTTTCTTAGATCCAAGAAAGTTCTTAATGTCTTATTTATAAACCATTTTAAACTACGAAATTTCCTTTGGGAATTTTTTCATACTTTAAGAATTACTTAGCATAGTAAGAAAACATAAGAGACTTTTATGGATATTCTCAAAGGAAGATTGCCTGGCAGCAAAAGCGTGCAAGTTTAAACAAGTTGTCAATTAAAAAGAATACCAGACACCTTTTTGAAAATGCAAACATAGATGCATGAACCAGTGAAAATAAAATAAGAAAAACTTTATTGAAGTAAAGAAGAAAAATACTTGTGTTACTGTAGTTGGGTTTTTTGTATGATGCGGACACAGAATCGTTTGACCGCCAACTAAATGCTCCTCTGAACGCTTCGTAAAAATCGCGCGGAATCTAAAAATAGTATTCAAAGGCTAGGTAACCTTAATGTGAAAACACACTGTGCAAATTAGAAATTTTTACCAAACAGATTATTTAGACAGATAATGAGAATGTCATACGACAAAATGCATTGACGTCATATATCAAAATTGAAATGTGCAATTTCAAAAGCGCGAGTGAAACTATCGAAAGCTCGTTTTTTCCATATCCCAAAATACTTGCGTCCTTTATCCAAAAACAGTTGTTTCTAAACATAATTTATATAATGTTTTTCGTTTTTCCATATCCTCAATTGTTAACTTCTATTTCTACAATTTTAAGTGCTTTCCTTTTCTCTAACAACCTAAAATGCAGGTTTTCTTTCCTAATCCTAAATTGATTTTTGCGAAATTTTTGATTTGCCTCTTGTTCTTTGTATCCGATGTCAATGTTCATGTAGTTGTTTGTAGTTGTATCATTTAGAATGATCTTTCTTTCTTCATTTATATTTAATTTGCTAACGTTTGATCACAGGATCTGAAATGGTTGTTTTTCTTTCGGTATTATAAAATGTTTTTACTTTATTTTAAAAATGTCGTTTTCCTTCCCCTGTCTAAAATGTTGTGTTTTTATATTTTTTCAGATCTGGAAGGCTAAAGTCAACAACACAACCTGGTTTTTACAACGACGTGTGAAGAGGGATATTCAAGTAACATTCTCCGTTGCTGTAATTATAGGTCAGTTTAAACAAATAACATTATTAATAAAGAAACTACAGTGGACCTTAAACAAGGCCATTAACCAAGTTTTGACAAAAATATAGAAAAATATAGAAATTTAATTTCTAAAAATAAAGATTTTTTGTGGGGTTGGTAATGGGTGTTGGGCAAGGGGTGTCTTTATCAGATTATAAGAATTACCTGGCGTAACTGGCCAGTGTACAACATCAAGTGTATCTACATATATGGCTTGTAATGTACATTAATAAACGTGCAATTCACTTAACTATAAATACCGGACCTGGCAGCGCAATCGGTAGAGCGTCGGCTCCAGGTACGGGAGGCACCGGGTTCGACCCCGGGCCGCGACATACCAAAGTCATTAAAAATTGTAGTGGTATTGCTCCCTTGCTAACGCTCAAGCAAATATAAGGGTAGTTCCACGACTGGTTGGCCCGGTGTCAGGATAATGTGACTGGGTGTGGTATCATGCCAGGTGTTCACGGCATGCTATACACAGTGAAGGCAGCACTATATCTGCTTCAAGTGGACACCGTCTCCAGATAACTGAAATACTGTTGGTGGGACGATAAACCCAATAAATAAATAAATAAACATAGCTATAAACACTTATACACTACGTATTTACTTTCATAGGCCTCTTTAAGTTTAATTTCACCAACATTCAACATAGCCAAATACTTAAAACTTACGTAATTAAATAGATTGGTAAAAAATATTCAAAATTTCTTTTACGAATGTATTATCCGGAATTATTCCGGCTTACTAATAAGACAATACGTACACGGAATCTGCGCTAAAATCGATAATTCGTGTTTTGTTTTCTAGGTTAAGTTTGCATGTTTTGTTTATTTCTTACGTTGCACATGTGGTACCTAAAAATTTTTATTTTAAGAATCAAATAAAATGAATATTTCTTGTAAAATCGATAATATCTGTCTTTGACCATTTAAAATGATATAAGCACAAAATGATATAAGATATAAGATATAAGACAAAATAATATAAATATATGTACAAAGTCATCAGGATATAAATATACATTTATAAATATTTTCTGGATCAATTTATGTTGTCAAAGAAACATTCTAACATAAAAGAATGTAGTTACGTACTTTAAGCATCTCTGATTAATAATGCCGTAATATGTACGCACAAATCTCTAGAGGGCGGCATTATCTATAAAACAAAATACCCAAAGAAGGTCAAGATAACCTATTAAAATATTTTCGACGCACGTTTTAGTATGCAAAACAACACACGAAAAGCTGATACTCTGATTCTATGGTGTTGCTGTTGCTGTTGCATAATTTACAAGTCTTGTTTCCTAGTTGAATTTGGAAACCTACATGCGGATATCGATTGGGTAATTTATAATTATTTATAACATATATCCCACAATGAAGACCGCCTGAGCAGGCAATAAGCCTGGGTCACTTTTCACTTAATGATCCCTCAATGACTGAAATGTTTAAAACTCTGTGTTTTTGGATAAAAGTGGAAACATATTTTTTTTTATTATGTCTTTCCATGAAAAGCTAAAGAATCGACTGTTAAACATCACTGTTATATTCCACACATACGAATTATGCTCTCCTTTTTTTATTTTATTTTTCAAATTTATTGACATTTGATTGTTGTAAGGAACAATCGCTTAATTTAATTCATAAAAATCGTACAAAGGCACACGATTGACTCGTGTCACGTGCATTATTGGTCACATATTTTATTGAGCTACTTTTTTTATCTTATACTTTCCAAACATACAATTTATATGCATATATTTTAACATAATACAGCGATACATATGCTGGTTGTATACATGTATATATTTTTTTCTTTCATTTTTATCCCCCTCTCTCTTCTCTCTCTCTCTCTCTCTCTCTCTCTCGCTCTCCCTCTCTCCTTGCTCTCTTTATCCACCTCTATCTTATATGTTCTTTTACTAGATTACAAATAAAATTTTCTAATAACAACATTAACCGATTTGTCATTACATAGGGGTTGCACAATATGACCATAACAAAAAAGATTTGATTCATCAGCACCATTGCAAAAATACATAATGTTGTTGGAACATAGTTAAATACACATAGCATTTTGTGTGTAAGAGGTATTCGCATTAGAAGTTTCTATTTGAAACTACGAGAGGCTGAATCTGTTGATGATTTATAAATATTGTTGTATATATCTTTCCATTTGTATTCATCACACCTTCGTTTTGAAGGATTTTCATTGCTTGCGTTTGAGAAACCCATCATGAAGTGCAAGGTTAGAGCTCTGTAAAACCGGTTTAAGAATCCCAGTGATATTGCCGACTGAGCGTTCCAAGGCGGTAACTGTCGGGTTTGCTCTTTGCGTTAAATGACTTGTCACGAGTTTGTTCTTGCTTTTCACTTGGTTTGCATGTGAAATACCTTTGTCCTGTGCCTTTTCGGAGTTTGGTATATGTTGCAATGCTCAAAGGACATATATATATACATACATTCATACATACATGCATACATACATACACACACACACACACACACACACACACACACACACACACACACACACACACACACACACACACACAAACACACACACAAACACACACACACACATATATTATTTTACCCATTTAAATTTAAATTTTAATACCTTATATTGTATATAGTCTTCTTGATGCCTTACTTTTACGGCTTATCTATAAGCATCCATTTTTGTAATGAGAATGAGATCGTACACATTTAATTGAAAGGTGACAGAAGAAAAATATCCAAATACATGTATATATAATTATCCTAAAGTTACAAATTGGCAACCAATTACAGTTTACATCACATGGACCGTGTGTGTAAGAAGGCGGCACGCGACAGAACTGCCAAGAACTACGAGCAACAATGCATGGAACAGTTATGTCGATAATGGTTAATGGAAAACACGTGTCAATCATCAATCATTCATTAAATAGAGGGGGGGTATAAAAGTGATACAAATGCGAAAAGCCACGCTAATTCTGGCAGGCCCATTACTGTACATTCTCCCAAGAAGTTTAGGCATGTGGTTCAAAATAAATACTTAAGACTTTTTTGATTTGTGATTCATGTATGGAAGCCAGTGAAAATGCTTTGGAAGCCTAAAAAACGAAGATATTTGATTCCGGAATCGAAGCTGATACATCGTGTTTGGTGGTCCGTTGGTCTTATGACTGCGTCACAGTGTCTTGGTATATCCATTGATGCAGTCTTATTCAACACTGCGACCTGTAGAATGTTTCTATCATGTTTTCCAGCAGAGCCTTACGTATGATTTGGGACGGGTTTACACCGGTGCCTATCAGCTTATTTGGACTTAACTCACACACAAGGCGAAGTAACCGGCTGCAATAGCTGAACTGGTAGAGCGTCGGTTTGCGGATCGGGAGGCCGCGGGTTCAAACCCCGGCCGGGTCAAACCGAAGACTTTAAAGTTGGTACTAGTGGCTTCCCTCCCAACGCTCGGGATTAAAGGGACAGCATTACGCCTGACCCGTCGTTGTCAGTATAATAGACTGTCCGGGTTCAGTCCCTGGGCACATGGTAAGTGCCCCTGTGCTATAATGATAGAAATGTTGCTGCACAGTATCGGCAAAATTGCCGGCAAACCCCATTCCATCCCAAGGCGGGGTCAAGGGGTAAATTGATATTGTTTTGATTGGCACTGTAGACCGACATTGCAAAGGCAATTGACCCCTTATTGGGTAAAACTATAACATACAAATATACATGTAGGTAATATGGACAATTGAATGGAAACATTGCATCGGTACTAATGTACGATCATACTACATTAAACAAGCATCTATCAAGTTTGAAGACAATTTTCCGAATAATGTTATAAACAAGGTTTAAGAACGTGCTTGCAAGAATAAATAAAGCTTTAACAAAACACATAATTTAAATCCAGATATTATTACCAGCACAGCAAATAGCTTTCTTGCAACATCTTCCAGTCTTGATGGCATGACAAACATATTAGAAACAAAGCCCGAAAGCTTTGATGTCCTCACGAGATCAATGTCAATATAAGTGTATATTATGTAAGAACCGTATTAATCTAGAGATCATAAATTCTTCATTATTACCCTCTCTAATTGAGTGATGATTTGCAAAATGGAAATTCACTTTGAAGAAACGTTAACTATCTCTTCCGACGCTACGTACCCAAATTAGCGAGGTGTAATAAAGTTTGCTTGCAATGCCTCCAAGTTTGAATGCCACGACAGACATTATAATTACAAAACCAAAGAAAGCTTTTAATCGACTAACAAGATCGCTGCCAATGTCGTCCTTTTATATGTGTTAGTAATTTAGGTATCATAGCTCCTTCTTGTCCGTCATCTTCCATTAAATCTTCATTATTTACAGTTTATGATGTAGTGGTTATTTGTATAATGCCACTATACTCTGAATATAGCCGACGGATCTCTGGGCCATAACTAGCTCCTCTAATTGCCTCCATTAGCCACTTCATTGTTACAGCGTGCCGCGATAAATGTCAAAAGTTACGGCTGATTGCTTGTAAAAGCCATTAAATTCCAGAACGTAATGCTTACGTATGTTACTTCTATGGATGGGTGCGACGATTGGCCCTTCCATATACAAATAGCGACTAAGTAAAACTACACATGTTGCAAAGCGAACGAAGAGGATTGCCACGCTAAAGACAATTGTGGATCGGGGGTGGAAAAAACAACTACTCATGATCTCAATGACTGGCTACTTCATTAAACCATTTTGTTGCATGTATCTCAAAGTATAAATTCTCTGAAATTTTAATCTATTTGTAAAGATGCTTCTGAGAATCGCTGGAGATCTGACAGTAAATAGTTAACATTCAGAATTTAGATCTAGATACTCCCAACTGTCTTACATGGTTAATATGAATGTAGACTATTTGCCAAGGATATATATCACAACTATACATAGTCATTCCAATATTCCAATCATTGTAAGTTTACTCCGTAAGTTTAAATGGCAATGCAAATAGTTTCAAAACCCCAAACACTTTCAGTGGAATTGTCTGGCGATGAGTCAACTTCTTAATCCTCGTCCTCCTCATCATCCTCGTCCTCCTCATCACCCCCTCCTCATCATCCTCGTCCTCCTCATCATCCCCTCCTCATCATCCTCGTCCTCCTCATCATCCTCGTCCTCCTCATCCTTCTCGTCTTCATCATCCATTTCATCATCTTTACTGTCAGCATTGCTTTCATCAAGCTTGCTTTTCTTTGACTTTCCATCTTGTCTCACAACAACAACGCCGTTATTATCGTCCTAATAAATGTTAATTAAATAAACATCAGCTCCCCTGCTTGCCACTAAGTATTCAGTATTTAATCTCCATCATGTGGTGAATTGGTTTTATACACGTACACACTAAATAAAGATTGTTGAACAGGAATTTTCACACATACGAATATGTCACATGTGTGAAGAATTCATACGAACTCCTCGTAACTTGTGTGACAAATACGTAGGAAAATGTTACACATATGTGAAAATACAGTTCAGAACCCATAACCCCATTGAACAAAATACGAATTCCTTACATGTCCAAAAAGGTCGAAAAAAAAAATTCTAAAATTTTGTTCATACGAAATTTTCACATATTCTTAACATCTGTTTATGACACTTAGACGGATCAATGGGAGGGCGTTTTATGCTTCTCTTAGAGATTTGAATATATTCTAGTCTGTGCCGTCTGTCCGTGTCTCTCTCAGACAATCGTTCAATCAGTCCGTCTATCCGCCCGTCCGTCCGTCCGTCTGCAGTCATTTATCTATATCGGTGCTCAGGAAAATATCACATACTGAGATGTAACTTTGCACAACGATATAGCGTTTCGTGCAGTGACACGAACCATAACTATGAATAGTTCTATTTTTAATTATCTCCCTTTTGTGAAAGGGTGTTCGGAGCATAACTCAAAACGTATTTGAGAAGCATAGTTGTTACTTCAGCGATTGATGAAGCCTGTTGAAAGAAAATGCCGGTAGAGAACACTGAGTCTCGATTGTTTTTGAAAATTATTTCACTTTTGAGAGCAAAAGACAAAACTGTAGTATTAAGGTGCAAATTTAAATGTGCGAATTGAGAGAAATTAAGTTACAAAGAACCATTAATCTGAATGGCTCCTCTTTATTCATATCCCTTTATTAAATAAAAATGAAAGGAGTATAGAGTAAAAGTAGAGAAAAGTATTGAAGTCAGCCTGATGGGTGATCGACCCATCAACACTTGATCGTGATGCTTACCTCTATGTTTGCACGACGGTGGCGGGGGTTTAAGAGTTTATGAAGGTTAATAGAGAAATCTTGTACAAGAACCTAGAAGCTCGATTTTATCGTGTTCTTGCTGATTTGACTCCAGGTGTTCTGGTCCCGGTAAGGTCATTGAGTACCCACCCTTTTGCTTGACAATGCTATTAGCTTCTTATGTTTTACATGTTTGTGTGGGAATGATTAGTCTATATTTTAATTATCTCTTTTGTAGCAAAGAAAGCTTGGAAACTTCTTCTAACAGTCTCTTTTTTCTTTTCTTTTGTGTATTTTGTGTGTGTGTTCTTCGGTAACGGTATATAATTACATCAATGAAAAATATAGCGTTTTAAAATAAACTTGTTTTATGTTGGTAAACGTTAGAAATAGCGAAGGCTTTCTAACATATTCTATTTGATTAAATAGTAAATTGAAACTGATCATAAAAATAAATCTAATATCTGATGTTAATACTTTATTGCATTTTTAATATAAATTAGCAAGATAAAATGATAATAAAACATTTATTAAATTATTTCTTTTCGTTTCGTTGCTATTTTATGATACCGTTTGGCTTATTTTTTAACATAAGATTGTGTGTTAATGACGAAATCTGTGTATATAAATTTGTTCATCAGCATTTTTGGACATTGCTATCGCCGTGATCACCATTATTTATAGAGAAAACTGATAATGTGCAATAAAAAGATTTTATTTTGGTATCATTTCTATAGTTTAACGTATGCAATATCTGTCTTCTGAAAAGTTTGTTGATTTCAATTAATAAGTTTGAAAATGCGATAAATTTTACGCATAGCTGCTACGTTGTTATACATACGTGCACCCCGCTGACCGATTATACGGAATATGCGGCTTCCGTTGTTAAGATATGAATTTCGAACAGTTGCTCTACGCACAAAAATAAAATAGTCCTGTTGGAAGTGCCGACATTGGCTTTCTCAGAAAATTATTTATACAAATTCATTTTCTACTATCTCTAAAGGAAAAATAACTTTATATTATATATTTTTAAGAACGATTCTTTGCAAACAAGTAACAAAACGAACAACTATTGATAATATTATTGAAACATTACTCTTTTCCCTTTTGCGCTTCCGATCAAATTGACGTTTAAATTGAAGACTTATAAAACTATACAGAATAATATGTATATTAATATATAGAGATTACTCCGTCCCGTCTAGAAAACATAACTTGAAATTTAGATTAAGGATAATTTAACAGTAAATGTATTTTGCGACAAAAAACTAGCTCAACGAAGGTAATAGTATTTAGTGCAGATCGAAGGCAAAGGGTAAAGGGGTAATCAATTTCATTTAAAAATGGCATCTAGCTTCCCTACCCTGCAACTATGAAAGTCTGCCGTCAAATATCGTCGAAGTAATCTTTTGTCCATGATTAAGGTGTTTGTTTTTTCTATTCTGTTATATTTATGATTGTTGCTTGGTCAATAACTTACATGCATAGATTATTAAACTTGCTCAAAATCGACCCTTACACTCTTAAATATAATGTCTCACATAGAATTATATTTAAAACGTTCTTATCTGACCTTGACAAATCAAACACACACATTTTTTATTCAGCATGAACTGATATGTTGTTTCTCCAACTTCACACAGACCCAGATTATATACATACACGTTTTTATGATGTGTGAAACATTGGTACGAATTCTTCACAGATTTATGATTAAAGTTGTGAAAAATACGTACGTACCAACAGGTGTCTCCAAAAAAGTGTTCGGAAAATTCACAACATCCACTTGTGACATATTCGTATGTGTGAAAATTCCGGTTCAACAGAGTTCATGGATCTCTTATAGACCATCTTGTAACTGCGACTGTTAGCGACTTTATTGTGGTGTAGTGTTGAGGTTGATTGATCGTGTAAAAGCCAACAAACAGGGATGGATCCAGTAGGGCACCTCCACAGGAATAACAATAAACGCAAGTCACGTGGCATATTATATGTATGATAATATTTTTCTGTAAGACTAGAAACTGTATAATCTATTGTTTCAGAAAATGTTTCTGTCTGTTCTAAATAAATCTGAAGCTAAAACGCACATATTTGTTTCACCCTTCGATATACAGCTGGATGTTAGCTGTACATCAAAATTGAACTATATATTCAATGGTGGTTCTTTTTAAATGTAAGGTCATTTAAGATATTAGAGAGGCGGATCGTGTAGATCAGTAGTCATATGACCACTTTAACTGTTTTATACTGGGAAAATCGGGATGTCACCGGTTAAGAATAGCTAATACCTGCCTGTGAGTTGCCATGGCGTCGCACATATCTTGGATACATAACATGACAAATTTCACTTGTCTCGAAACGTCAATGATATTATCACATTTGAGTCACATGCCATTAAAATTTCTCTATTTGCCACAATTATTTGGATGATTATTTGGTTAGTACGGTGAATATGTGAATAATGGTAATGGATACCTTGTGCCATAACTACATGTATCGCCTCTAATTGCCAACATTAGCAACTTTGTTTGGTTAGCTGTTTCCAAGATGTGCTAGAAACCTAAATTGTATATTTACTTCCTTATTGAATAAAGTAAATAGTATCAACGTAATGGACAGATGCGAGGTAACTATTTGTGAGTAGCTGTTGATTAAATACCTTGACTGGACCTGGTGGTGCAAACGGTATAGCGTCGGCTCCAGGTACGGGAGTTTGGGTTCGAACCCGGGCCGCGACATACCAAAGTCGTTAAAAATGGTAGTGGTTTAGCTCCCTTTCTAACGCTCAAGCAAATATAAGGGTAGTTCCACGGATGGTTGGCCCGGTGTCAGGATAATGTGACTGGGTGTGGTATCATGCCAGGTGTTTACGGCATGCTATACACAGTGAAGGCAGCACTATATCTGCTTCAAGTGGACACCGTCTCCAGATAACTGAAATACTGTTGGTGGGACGATAAACCCAATAAACAAACAAATACCTTGACGTTAAAGATGGTGGCGTCGTCGTGGAGGACACGTGAAACGCGTGTTTATGTATGGAGAATGTTGTGAAGTTAACAAAACCGACGAGAAATTTTGCTGCATAAATCTCTCATACTGAAGTCCAATGTGCGCATGCACTTGTCAATTTATTCAAATAACAGAAACTTTTCGAGTAAAGAAATAATACAAAATGTTTATTTGATAGAAACGACGCATTTGAATAATTATATCAAAGTAATGGCGTCAATAAAAAATAAAAATATTTATAAAAAATGGCGCAAAAACAACAATATTGTGATGGCTTGAAACGTTCGTAAAATCATCTCTATAATCGTCACTACAAACCTGACGTCGAACTAAGTCTCGTCTGGGGACTTTCTAATATATAATAATAGTATTAATAAAACCCTTTGCGAACAGTTAATAGTGTTTTTATTTCAAACAAAACTTAACTACGCACAGAAAAGAGGCAAAACAGTGCATCAGTCTAAAAGATTTGGTTTAATTTAGTGAACATAGCATTCCATGTCCTATGTGTCAATGTTATATTTCCCGCCTTATTGGCAACACTTTATTCTGAAAGTGCCATGATAGAGTCGTTGATTTGGAAACAATTTACCAAAGAAACGATTTTTTCCTGACGTGTAGCATTCTTTTTGTTGAGTGACATGCTATAAAATATAAGTATGTATCATTGGAAATTCCCAAAAGATACTCACGGAGATTTCCAAGACAATACTGCCGAGGAATCATCCATCAATCCCTAGCGACATCCCTATACATTTATACTGATCTAAACACCTCTGAATGTCTTTGCCTTTCTAATTGTCGTTTATGTTCATATTTTGTCCTGTCTTTCACTAAATGTCTCTTCATTTGTGTGATATATTTGTCAGATTTTTTATTCAGTTATTTTCTTCTGTGACGTAGTCGTTTTGCTTGTGTTTTCTGTCTCATAGCTGACTGTATGACAGTGTATATATTTGATGGGTTTTTCATATTTTCTGGTGTTCTGTTAAAGCTGGTTCTATCATTTCTACAGTTGCAAATATCAAATACTTGTAAAACCTGTTTTTATAAAGTAGGACAAGTTTTCTTCATAAACTCAAACTTTCGTCAAGGTAAAGACGAGTTTTAACATTGTTTTTCTTTGAAAATCTGACTAATCATAATAGGGATTTAAGCTAAAAATGGATATCGACCCGGATGATGATATAACGTTATCTCAAAAGTGGTCACGTGGTTTTATTTGTTTAACCATATGTAATTGCAGCGTGGCTCAGATAAGCAATGCATGTTTGTGATGACAATAAAGTGATGATGCCTCACTTTCCACTATAAAACAGAAAAGAAAAGAAATTGATTCATTGTCTATTTGAGCGTACTTTTGGCATTTTGTGAAATAAAACTACAATCTGATATCGAGTTAAACCTTACGGTTACTTTCGTGTGTTTTTTATTAAGTTTTGACTTCATCATCAAACATATGAAAGGCAATTTTAAAGCATACTTTTCCGTATGTTATCCGATATTATTGCATTCTTGCGGAAGAAGTTTAATTAACAAATGCATTTTTAATATGTTTTGCCCACCTTATATAGTTTCGTTGTAAGGTTAGACTCACTTAAGGATAACCTGGTTATTGTAATTCTGACAGTGTAGTGCAGCCTTGCCCATTATAACAATTCATAGGTCCATATAATTATATATTGACCTCAACTTTAGTCCTTTTTAAATTTTTACATGTAACCTCACGTCCTTGTGTTTGGTGGTTCCAACTTTGACCTTACAAGGCACAAGACAACTCTTATCTGTCTGAAAACAATAATAAACGCATGACTTGCCGGATATATTTTATTGAAGAGCAAATGCGCCGAATTGTACGAGTGGCTGTTTATAGATTCGAATTTTTAAGGAATTTCTCCACAAAATGTTATGAGCCATGCTATATTTGTTAATGAATACTACTTGTATGATTAAGTAATGGTTTAAAACTCCGATTGGGTCTGTCCTCCAGGTGAATTTTAGATGAAATGGCACGTATGAAGTGCTGGGCAATACTTACAGTTAATAGGGTCCATAAATAGTATACAGCAGCGGAAACAAAAGATAACAAATTGATAGACACGTGGAAACAACTAATGGAATTTCATGATATATATCACTTGGGTCTGGCTTATTTGTATCTTTATTAATTGCTTCGGTCTGAACAATATGTTCTAAGTAGATTACAAGATTACGTCAATGATGATTAAATTGGCGTGTATCCTTGAGTTCCGCGTGACAGCAATATCACATCTCAATATCTCATTGAATGACCGAAGAGGTACGTTTGGATTGGATTTGTTTGTTTTTTGTTTACTCGACACAATTGGCATATTGGCGACGCCCATCTAGTTATTGTTGAAGGAAGACCTCAGACAAATGTCTGGGTAGAACCAACGGCGCACCGCAGGTCAACCAGAAGCTTGAGTTGATTTTGATACTCGTATGTACCGCACCAAACCGGATCTGGTAGCGCAATCGGTAGATTGTAGGCTCTAGGAAAGAGAAGCCTTTGTAATTAAGTGTTTTTTGGCAAATTAGCACATTTTTGTTGTTGATTTTTATGTCAATTAGTTTTATGAGTTTCGCCTTTTTAACGTTTCGATAACTAAATTAATTTTATTTGTTTGCAGTATCTTTCTTGGTCAGCTGGACACCATATTCTGTTGTGAACATTGCGGGCACCTTTTTTGACGTGGATACCTACGCAATTCACCCGATGTTGGTCCAGCTCCCTTGTCTTATGGCAAAGACAGCGTGTGTCTGGAATCCTATCGTCTACGTATGTGCCAATAGTGAATTCCGCAAAGCCATCAGAAAGTATTTCCGGTTGTTCCGGAAGTCGCCTAGTAAGGAACATGGTGGTCAAATAGAACCTTCACGTAAATCTTCGCTGGAGCTGCAGTCAATTAACTACTCATGTAACGTGTAAACTTG
The DNA here is from genome assembly GCA_007844125.1 of Sinonovacula constricta. Classification (NCBI taxonomy): domain Eukaryota; kingdom Metazoa; phylum Mollusca; class Bivalvia; order Cardiida; family Solecurtidae; genus Sinonovacula; species Sinonovacula constricta. Next base: position 21,820,349 of record CM017573.1, on the reverse strand, counting down.
TATTTGAGCAGCAAATTAACTTTCTTAAGTTTAAATCTGTGCTGAACATAAACACCAAGATTACTCTATACTAGAGATGGAATCTTATTACTCATCATTTAAAGATATTTTGCTAGAGATATCATTACTAGTAGTCGTAGTTGAAGTAGTAGTAGAAGAAGTAGTAGTAGAAGTAGTAGTAGTAGTAGTAGTAGTAGTAGTAGTAGTAGTAGTAGTAGTAGTGGTAGTAGTAGTAGTAGTAGTAGTAGTAGTGATGGTAGTAGTAGTAGTAGTAGTAGTAGTAGTAGTAGTAGTAGTAGTAGAAGTGGTAGTAGTAGTAGTAGTAGTAGTAGTAGTAGTAGTAGTAGTAGTAGTAGTAGTAGTAATAGTAGTAGTATTTATTACTTGTCATAATTATTTTAAATCGGTGCTAGAGACGGAAGTGTTTACTTCGTAGACTAAATTTTCAGTTGAGAGTCAACCAAACTCTTTGTCATACAACGTATTAATATATGCTGGAGACAAGATACCGTCAGTAATATGCTATAAAACGTTACGCGCCATCTAATATCTAAATGTGTGCATGAACTATATGAACGGTTACTCATCATCAAACGTGTAAATACATTCAGGTGATAAAATAATGTTAAAACCGTGCAATGTGTCTTGAACAATATTATGTAATACGTCATACAAAATGTATAAAGATGTACTTTAACAAAAACTGTCTGTCTCCGACTTACGTGATCTTTTAAAGGTGTTATTCGACAGTTTGCCTATCACATTGCATTTTAAAATAAATTATCCCTGTTTGGGGGAATTTAGGACACGGTTTCTGCATAAACTCATACTTTAGTCTAAGTAAAGACGAATTTATTTACGTCATTTAATGTAAGACAACATAAAATTGCGACAAAAAATATTTCCAAATCTATATATTAGCACAATAAATAAATGTCGACGTCCGATACCCGGATGGCGATATAAGGCGAACGCAAAAGAATGCTGTCACGTGATTTTCTTAGTTTTACAAATAGTTACTGTGCAGCGTGGCTCAGATAGGATTTACCTGTTTGCAATAACGAACGCTGGTTAATACTTCGGCGTCCATACAGATCTAGGGTATTAATAAACATCATTTTGAATTATCTTTTCAGGTAACAATGAATTATTTGGTTATTTGAAAAGAAGAACACTTTGGTTCAGACTGTCGGATACCTCCTTTAACGTAGAATAAAGACTGCAAATGAGAAATATTCTGGTAGACAGAAAAATTTTTTTTGTTAATTTATCATTTTAAGCAATCTGTGCTAAGCTTAATATGAATACATGCGCTTACATCAGAAGTAAGGTAATTGTCATCTAAAGTGTGAATAGCTGTGTGCTTGAGCTGAAATCATAATATTCGTCGTCTAACGTGTACATCTGTGTGCTTAAGTTGAAATCATGATATTCGTCGTCTAACGTGTACATCTGTGTGCTTGAGTTGAACTCATGATATTCGTCGTCTAACGTGTACATCTGTGTGCTTGAGCTGAAATCATGATATTCGTCTTCTAACGTGTACATCTGTGTGCTTGAGCTGTAATCATGATATTCGTCGTCTAACGTGGAAATCTGTGTGCTTGAGCTGAAATCATGATATTCGTCGTCTAACGTGTACATCTGTGTGCTTGAGCTGAAATCATGATATTCGTCGTCTAACTTGTACATCTGTGTGCTTGAGTTGAAATCATGACATTCGTCGTCTAACGTGGACATCTGTGTGCTTCAGCTGTAATCATGATATTCGTCGTCTAACGTGTAAATCTGTGTGCTTGAGCTGAAATCATGATATTCGTCGTGTAACGTGTTAATCTGAGTGTTTGAGTTGAAATCATGATATTCGTCGTCAAACATGTAAATCTGTGTGCTTGAGTTGAAGTCATAATATTCGTCGTCTAACGTGTAAATCTGTGTGCTTGAGCTGAAATCGTGATATTCGTCGTGTAACGTGTAAATCTGTGTGTTTGAGTTGAAATCATGATATTCGTCGTCAAACGTGTAAATCTGTGTGCTTGAGTTGAAATCATGATATTTGTCGTCTAACGTGTAAATCTGTGTGCTTGAGTTGAAATCATGACATTCGTCGTCAAACGTGTAAATCTGTGTGCTTGAGTTGAAATCATGATATTAGTCGTCTAACGTGTAAATCTGTGTGCTTGAGCTGAAATCATGATATTCTTCGTCTAACGTGTAAACCTGTGTGTTTGAGTTGAAATCATGATATTCGTCGTCATACGTGTAAATCTGTGTGTTTGAGTTGAAATCATGATATTCGTCGTCATACGTGTAAACCTGTGTGCTTGAGCTGAAATCATGATATTCGTCGTCATACGTGTAAATCTGTGTGTTTGAGTTGAAATCATGATATTCGTCGTCATACGTGTAAACCTGTGTGCTTGAGCTGAAATCATGATATTCGTCGTCATGCGTGTAAATCTGTGTGTTTGAGTTGAAATCATGATATTCGTCGTCTAACGTGTAAATCTGTGTGCTTGAGCTGAAATCATGATATTCGTCGCTTAACGTGTAAATCTGTGTGTTTGAGTTGAAATCATGATATTCGTCGTCTAACGTGTAAATCTGTGTGTTTGATTTGAAATCATGATATTCGTCGTCTTACGTGTAAATCTGTGTGCTTGAGCTGAAATCATGATATTCGTCGCTTAACGTGTTAATCTGTGTGCTTGAGTTAAAATCAGGATATTCGTTGTCAAACTTGTAAATCTGTGATCTTTTGAAAGCATGGTATTCGTCGTCAAGCGTGTAAATTTGTTTCTTTTGAAAGCATGATATTATTTCGTCAAGTGTGTAAATCTGTGTGCTTAAGTTGAAATCATGATATTCGTCGTCAAACGTGTAAATATGCGTGATTGATTTAGGTGTTCTTTATCCAATGTGCAAATATATTTACTTTGGTTGAAATTACGGTAGGCGTAACCTAGAGCGTAACTCTGTGTGGTTGAGTTGGAATTGTGAAACTCGTCACCCAGTGTGTAAATCTGCGTGGTTAAGATGGAATTGTGATACTCGTCACCCAGTGTGTAAATCTGTGTGGTTAAGTTGGAATTGTGATCCTCGTTACTTACTGTGTATGTCTGTGTGGTTGAATTGGAACTGTGATACACGTCACTCAGTGTGTAAATCTGTGTGGGTGAGTTGGAATTGTGATACCCGTCAGCAAATTTTAAAATTTGTGTGGTTAAGTTGGAATTGTGATCCTCGTCACTTATTGTGTAAGTCTGTGTGGTTGAGTTAGAATTGTGAAACTCGACAACAAGTGTGTAAATCTGTGTGGTTGAGTTGGAATTGTGATACCCGTCATCCAATGTGTAAATTTGTGTTGGTGAGTTGGAACTGTGATACTCGTCGCCCACTGTGTAAATCTGTGTGGTTGAGTTGGAATTGTGAAACTCGACAACAAGTGTGTAAATCTGTGTGGTTGAGTTGGAATTGTGATACCCGTCATCCAATGTGTAAATCTGTGTGGTTGAGTTGGAATTGTGATACCCGTCACCCAGTGTGTGAATCTGTGTCGTTGAGTCGGAGTTGAGATACTTGACACTTAGAATGTAAATCTGTGTGGTTGAGTTCGATTTGTGATACTCGTCATCCAATGTGTGAATCTGTGTGGTTGAGTCGGAGTTGTGATACTCGACACTTAGTGTGTAAATCTGTGTGGTTGAATTGGAATTGTGATACTCGTCACCCAGTGTGTAAATCTGTGTGGTTGAGTTGGAATTGTGATACTCGTCACCCAGTGTGTAAATCTGTGTGGTTGAGTTGGAATTGTGATACCCGTCACCCAGTGTGTGAATCTGTGTCGTTGAGTCGGAGTTGAGATACTTGACACTTAGAATGTAAATCTGTGTGGTTGAGTTCGATTTGTGATACTCGTCATCCAATGTGTGAATCTGTGTGGTTGAGTCGGAGTTGTGATACTCGACACTTAGTGTGTAAATCTGTGTGGTTGAGTTGGAATTGTGATACTCGTCACCCAGTGTGTAAATCTGTGTGGTTGAGTTGGAATTGTGATACTCGTCACCCAGTGTGTAAATCTGTGTGGTTGAGTTGGAATTGTGATACTCGTCTCCCAGTGTGTAAATCTGTGTGGTTGAGTTGGAATTGTGATACTCGTCTCCCAGTGTGTAAATATGTGTGGTTGAGTTGGAATTGTGATACTCGTCACCCAGTGTGTAAATCTGTGTGGTTGAGTTGGAATTGTGATACTCGTCACCCAGTGTGTAAATCTGCTTTGTGTTGCAGACCATTTACTTATCATTTAAATCTAGGATTAAATGAGCTGTTTTCCTCGACGCTAAATGGACCGTTGAGAAATATATTTACATTTACATAAAGAAACGTTAACACTCAATACTTTACTCAGCGTATCTTTCTTTCTGGTCAGCTTATATCATAAATTTATCAACATATCGTGACTGTAGTTGTGACACTTGGTGACAACATTTTATGATAAATTGCTTACGGTATTTTTACAAAGATTTTTATTCCATTTATGTTTTACTCGCTTCCCTTTGTTCCCAAACCATTATAACTACATTGACAGGTTCGCAGACTTGGAAACACATTGCTATATCGTTTTCTTACGTGATTTTTTTATAAATATAAAATATGCGCATATAAAATACGCATAATTACGCCAACAGTAAATTGTATGTAATATGTTCAACGATTTTTATCAGGTGTTAACGAACAGTTTTTCCTGGATTGTCGTCTGACATTGCTTTTAATTTTAATGAAGACTGTTCTGTTTAAAATTAAATTTCTTGGTTGTCTCGATGTTCGTATTACATTGTATCTACTTACAAATTTGTAAAGTTTATAATTGTGAAGTATTGGCTAATTTAAAAGATTCGTTTTTAAGTACCTTTGGTTAATTGTTTAAAAAGTAGCGTGTTTTGTTGCAACACGTGCGCTTATGCTTATTCGCTATTGATTCATCGTTTATGATCACACATTTGTTTTTATGTAATAAAAATTATATAAAATATGAAAAATGTGTTTTGTATATTTTGTTAAAGTTGCAGTGCCGTCCAGGAGAGTACCGAACTATGTTTAAACAAAAGAAAAAGCTTAAAACGAATAATAAATATGTAAGGAAGTTAAGTATATAGTAATTCGATTATGTGTGTGTAACTTTCCCATATACACACGATAATCACATACATATTTTCATAGACAAAATAATTCTACTTTCACTTTTCACGCCGTCATTCTTTGAAAATCGTTGATCCAAATTTGCATAACTTATGCAGAATGTCAATATAAACAATTGCAAATGTAGTTTGGTTCCCAGAATCTACCTGTGACAGAACTTTTCGTGCCAAACAATATCGTACCAAATAAAAAATCGTACCAAATACGGGTAACATACACAGACACATTAAATAATGAGCGTTTAACAATTAATTAGTTTGATGTGGCGACTGTCAATAAACTCGGTTATTAAATTTAACAATTAACCCAATAAAGACGAAAAACTAATTATGTTTATTAAAAATGCTTATTTGGAACAAAGAAATTGACATACAAGTGACAATCAAAACAATCCTGATCAATTTTCAATAAAAAAAACACACCAGCAGTTAGCACTATAACCTTATAAGAACAGCAACAACGCTTTACACAGAAACAGCAGCACCAGCCGCACTTTTTTTTATTTATCGGTTTATATTTATATATAACTTATTTATCAAAACAATGTCATCAACGGAAAATACTACTCTGGCTGATGTATTTTACGAAAACCACACCAATCAGACACCCATTGCGCCCATTGTTTACGAATCCATCGGCGCCTCTGTGGTATTGTGGTTTGTCTGGTGTTGTTGGTGTTTCGCTGGACCCTCAAACTCGAAACCCTCACCAGCTACTGGTTTCGTTTCTAGTAGGGGCAAAATCTTTTACTTAGGACTTCCAGCTAACCTGAGGTGGTTCTACCCAGACACATATTTAGGGTCTTCCTCCTCCTATAATTACCTGGAATATGACCATTACTGTGTCGGTGCAAGGTAACAAGAAACAAATACAAATTGTTTATAAATGCTTTATCTCGCCATTGGCCTTGATGGCCGTTTCGATAGATGTAAACAAGTGTATAAATTGATCGTAGACAACGTGTTTATTCATTCCTACAAGAATAAAAATCTGATAAAACCTTCTTTTCGAAATAATAATAATAATAATAATAATAATAATAATAATAATAATAATAATAATAATAATAATAAAAATAATAAATATAATAATAATAAAAATAATAATAATTACAATAATAATTATAATAATAATAATAATAAAAATAATAATAATAATAATAATAATAATAATAATAATAATAATAGCAATAATAATAATAATAATAATAATATACAGGATCTGGCACGAGTTGTCCTTTAATAGAAACATTTATCAAACGAGTTCAGGGAAAGTAATAGTAAGCGAGCTTAATATAATTTTTACCGAGTTTCATAAATGTTTCCATCAAAGGACAACTCGTGTCAGATTCTTGTTATCTACGAAATTTCAACAACAATACTTGGTGAAAGCGTGGTATGAGGCGATCTGCATTATAATGGCGTCGCTGACGTCATCAATCAAAAAGCTGTAATATACAAATAAAGATTTGTGTTGAGGTCAGTATATAGTTTTAAGGACCTGGGTAATGTCATATTGACAGAGGACGCCAGGTACGCAAACTGATTACTGACCGAAGCATAAGACTTAATTTGTTATATCACATACCCTATAAAATTATGTTGTTAATGTTGTTTTGTGTTGGTGTTGTTGTTACAACAAGCCATTGGCGCTTTTCATTTCAACATAAAACTTTTAATGATATCGATCCATTTTGCCAGCGTTCATTCCCTCAGTCTGTTCGCACAGTTTCCCTCGACAGATAATCACGAAATGCCTTCCCAGCTACCGAAGTTACACTTTTTTATTCATATAATAATAAAAATAATAATATGGGTGCACGGTATGCACACCTGCACACACTAATGACAACCATGGTTGGGGTTTGCCTAAGAAACAGAAACAATGCTGACAAGTCTGCTAAAAAATGAATAAGAATATGTTTGTTTGTTTGTTTGATTGTTTATTGGGTTTATCGTCCCACCAACAGTATTTCAGTTATCTGGAGACGGTGTCCACTTGAAGCAGTTATAGTGCTGCCTTCACTGTGTATAGCATGCCGTAAACACCTGGCATGATACCACACCCAGTCACATTATCCTGACACCGGGCCAACCAGTCATGGAACTACCCTTATATTTGCTTTAGCGTTAGCAAGGCAGCTATACCACTACCATTTTAACGACTCTGGTATGTCGCGGTCCGGGATCGAACCCGGGGCCTCTCGTACCTGGAGCCGACGCTCTACTGATTGCGCTACCAGGTCCGGTAATAAGAATATGACAAAGTCCTCTAAGCGTTGCAACATGTACAAAAATTTGAAAAGGCACAAGACAAAGGTATTTACATGCAAGCCAAATGTAAATGTACGAACAAATCTGTAATGAGTCATTTAACCAAAAAAGGAAACTCGGCAGTTACTGCCCTGGAACGGTCAGTCGGCAATATGGACCGACGGGGGTGCTTAAACCGGTTTTAAAGAGCTCTATTCTCGCACTTCCTGGTGGGTTTCTCAAATGCAAGCAATGAAAAGAAAACCGATCCAATTGAATAAATGTCCAAGCGCTAACGTTGTGTTTGAGACGTGTATAACATATTTCCCAATGGAAACATAATTTCTTGTCTTTTTGCTAAGAAACAGAGATGTAACTTAATAAGGTCATAATTATACGAACTTAGTATTCCACCAACAGAGTTATGTAAATAATGACGTACATTGCTGCTTGGGAGTGTTTCATGGCCGATAAATAATACTTTCAGTTGTACAGGGACTGTCATTGCGCAGGATTTATAACGGCTTATGTTTTGCATTATGTTGGCATCACAAAGACCGGACTCCCAATGGTCGAGCTGTAGCTGACTTGTTCTACTCCTCGGCCACAGCGTAGGTTTGAGTCATGAACAATTCGTCCATCTAACATTGCGTAACTCTAGTAACATTGATTATGCTGGGTATTTTATCATTTATAATTATTATTTATTCATTTACCTGAAAAAGAACTGAAAATGGTCATCCATTTTTTTACAAATGATGTGCTAAATTACAAGTACAATCGTGTCACTGCACACTATATCGAACGATTTTCCGAGCACCTTCCAACTTGGGTTCGAGACCTGGTTAGGACGATACTCTTATTTGAAGGAGGTATTTCATTTTGACTGCAGTGCAGTGGCCTTTTTACTGAACAATTCGTGCGAGATATTCCTGCGTCACCATTACTATTATCGTGCTGGTGTGGTTATTTAAAAAACGAAACAAATGCAGTTTACATGCGCAGGTTGAAAAAATAAAACATTTTTAATCTGCTGTGCTCTTACGTCTAAAAAGTATATACACTCTCGTGAATATTAATTTAGAATAAATCGTTGCAGGTGGTTCTACGTCAGATCGCGTAATCTAAACAAATACATCACGTGTGCAATTTAATTCATTCTTTGAAGTCAACATAAAAAATACACATATTAATATGTAAATAGATAACAATTTTAAAAAAAAAAGGATTTTGGCTGACTAATACTTCGGCAGAGGGGCGTTCTTGGAAGACCTGACGTTTAAATCTATGCGTCCTGCATCTCCCGAATTCTTGCTCTCATTAGCATGTTAATCACTTACCGAATCGTGTTACGTACATTAATGATATATTTTTACAGTCATCAATGCTTTCTTAATAATATTATTTTACAGACATCTTTGTAAATGTAATAGAAAATAGTAAATCCACAAGAAACAGAATATATTTTGAGCATGAATCAAGCTCCGTGTTAGCAGCTCTCGATGCCATTTCGAGCATAGTGTCAACTTTTGCACGAAAAAAAGAACAACGCAGTCACGCCGCATATACAATGAACATCGGAACTCATCTGTGATGAACGCTGGACCATTTTGCAAGTAAGTCATTAAGACAATTCACTCTATACGATTTAATTTTCGGCCATATTTCCGCCAATGTAGGGCAGTATTTTCGTACACATCGCTTTTTGGGTTGCCGTTTATTTGCCATTTGCTTCTTTATTGGGTTTGTCACCCCCCTTACCCCTGCACCGAACATTATTTCATTAATCTTGAAGCAGAAATAATGCTATCTTCAATGTGTATAGCATTCTATATGCACCTGACATACCAGACCCTAGTCACATTATCCAGACAACGAGCCACCCAGTCGTAACACTACATTTTGTGATTGCTTGAGCCTAAGGCCTAGAATAAAATTGTTTTTGTTTCCTCTCCCACGACCGACCCGAGGAAAACGTCCCGACCCAAAAAAAATTATCGACAAATTCAATTTAATATTTTTTTTTACTTCAAAAACTGATCGTAGTTTAAATGTTCCGGTACAGAAATTCGAAATGCATTGAGTACGAAACTCCGGTACAGAAATTCGAAATGCATTGAGTACGAAACTGATCATCATGATCGCCGAGGCGCTTTTGTTTTTTTTATGATGGTAGTGTTAAATAAGGAGGCATTTCTTTTCAATCATTAAAATATGAAACATTTTCTTGTCGTTAAAGGTAAATTTCTCAAGGCAAATAAAAATAATTACAAGAAGTTGAAAAAAATAAATATTTTACCTACCTACCTACCCATACCTAATATAACTCGGTCGTGGGAGGGGAAACCAAAAATATTCTAAGTCCGGCCTAAGCTATTAATTTTGTAGCTATTTAATTTCATTTTTTAAAATTTTAGCTATTTATCTATTGTTTTATGTCGCGGCATGGGTTTAAACATGGAACCTTAAGTTTCTGAGACCGTCGATCATATGATTGCGCCACCAGTTCCTGTACGAACTTTTTGGAACGATTCCAAGAATCTTTAAAGCATCTACGTTAGACACTGTATTATTTGGACCAAGATTTATGACACGCAAGGGATATGGAATATTAACTTAGACGACACTGGAATCAAATGTATCAGTTTGTATGAATGTCCTAAAAGTTATCTTTAGTCATGGAATGTTAAAGACTCATTCTGATGTAAATCTGAACAAAACTTATATCAGCTGGGTTTTGTGGGAAGGGAGAGTTGGGGGGCAAATTTAAATTACAAGCACTGTACCTTATATGTAATTATTTTAGTGGAAAACATATTCTATACTTGAGGCTTTAAATAGTTCAATGTTGGATAGTTTCGTTAGATCTTAACACGGTATGTACGCCCTATATCTCTTCTCGTGTTTCGTTTGGACAAGATATTACATTTAAAATTCGCATATGATATTAACTTCGAACATATGTCGCTTTCATTGTCAACGTTTGCTTTGAGAAGTGTTCACTCAGGTGACTGCTTTTTTCTCCAAGTAAGTCTAGATAGTTTTTTTTCTACTTATAATCAAACTTATTTAGCTTATATTATTTAACAAAATGTACATAACTTTGTTATTCCGTTCTTTTTTTTTTTTGTATCATCAGGTTGTTTTAAAGTACATAATCTTCGGCAAAGGTGGAAATAAAAACAACAATAATAATAATTACAATAATTATTATTAATAATAATAATAATAATAATAATAATAATAATAATAATTATTATTATTATTATTATTATTATTATTATTATTATTATTATTATTATTATTATTATTATTATTATTATTATTATTATTATAATGACAATAATAATATCTTTCTTTTACGAAGGTTACTCATAAGCAATATTCTATATACTTACACACGCAGCATAAAATATACATCTTATCTAACAGAGGCCTTCGACAAACAATAGAAATAAAATAAATGTGGAATGTAACAATTGAGATGTTTACAAAAATTATAATGAATACGGCTATTAAACATCTATTAGAAAGATCACATTCATACAAACAACATTTATCATTTTTATCATAAGTGATTAAGTGAGTATAATACATGTTTGTTATCACATCATTCAAGCAATCACATTGGTACTAGTCGGTTACGTTTACAAACTGTATACGATATTATTATTATCCGAAAACCTAGGGCAGATGGCGTGAATAGAGAACGAGCACCGGATGCGTCTTCTAAAAGTTTGCTATTGAATATACATGCCAATGGCCAGCTTGCTCAAACATTCATTATCCCTGGCCAAGACTATGTCCTATACAAATCAATGTAGATACTCTTCAGATATCAGGTCAGGCAGCTGGTTTATAGATACAAACGTTCATTAGGCGAAGTTCCAGTTTAAATGATGTTATTTACATCTATTTTTTCGGCTATGCGATAAGGAATTTTTAAAAAAGCAGCTAATAATACAGTGCTTACAGCACTTTGATTGTTGTTATGGTATATACGTCTCATACATGTTGAAAAACATATTTTAAAAGAAATTTCGAACGGGTGAAGTGAACAATACTTAATACAGCAAGCATTACGTGGCTTCATACTTTTTTTTCGGGACATCACCAACTTCGTCTAGGTCTCGGCCAGCTTAAATGGAGATGATTATCACTTACCATGACCTTGTGATACAGTGTAGATGTTCTAACCAATCATTGGAGCATTATATGGGTCCTGATACAACAGTTTACAAGAAAAGTTGATTCAGAGCATATAATCAGTAATAATATATCAGAAAGCAGGGGTGGATTCAGGGATGGTGGGGTGAGTGCATCCACCCCCACCCCGAGAAGCCTACAACCAGGTAAAGGAGTAGAGTTGTGGAAACACATACATGTAAGCTTAATAATTACTTAGTGTTTAAAGTAAATGTTGTCTGTTGACTGCTTACGTCGAAGTTAGGATCTCTCTCTCTCTCTCTCTCTCTCTCTCTCTCTCTCTCTCTCTCTCTCTCTCTCTCTCTCTCTCTCTCTCTCTCTCTCTCTCTGTGTGAGTGTGTGAGTTTATGTGTGAGTGTGTGTGTGAGTGTGTGTGTGTGAGTGTGTGTGTGTGTGTGTGTGAGTGTGTGTGTGTGTGAGTGTTTGTGTGTGTGAGTGTGGGTGTGAGTGTATGTGATTACTTTTTTTTCCTACGTTTATTTTTGTTTATGTACTCCTTCTTGAGAATACACAAAAAAACAAATAGAACACTTCAGTATAAACGTAACAATGTGTTCTTTAACAGTTGAAATTGAATAGAAATTTAAATTTAATAAAAATCCTGTGATGTCACCCCACAGGGATTTCCAAAACCAATTATAAATATAGGGTATCGGTTCTCGGAGACACAGTTAGTGAAAAGTTCCATGATAAAAGCCACGTCTAGTATTTTACGGCCATCTGAACATAAATTTTAAAATCAGTGACTACTACAATGCTTGCAGGAACATGATATGTAGTTTACTGAAACATTTTAAAGAGAAATTATACTATACTTTACAATGGGTTAGTAAAAAAGAACAAACATAGCTTCCGAGTATATGCCTTATAAAATATGATGGACATCAACGAGCATTGTATATGTCAATAGTTGCGTTTGTCAACAGCTGGGTATGTCAACAGTTGTATATGTCAACAGTTGTGTATGTCAGCAGTTGTGTATGTCAACAGTTGTGTATGTCAACAGTTGTGTATGTCAACAGTTGTGTATGTCAACAGTTGTGTGTGTCAATAGTTGTGTATGTCAACAGTTGTATATGTCGACAGTTGTATAGGTCAATAGTTGTGTATGTCAACAGTTGTATATGTCAACAGCTGGGTATGTCAACAGTTGTATATTTTAACAGTTATCTATGTCAACAGTTGTGTATGTCAACAGTTGTGTATTTCAGCAGTTGGGTATGTCAACAGTTGTGTATGTCAACAGTTATATATTTCAACAGTTGTGTATGTCAACAGTTTTGTATGTCAACAGTTGTGTATGTCAACAGTTGTGTATGTCAGTTGTATATTACAACAGTTGTGTATGTCAACAGTTGTATATTTTAACAGTTATCTATGTCAACAGTTGTGTATGTCAACAGTTGTGTATTTCAGCAGTTGGGTATGTCAACAGTTGTGTATGTCAACAGTTATATATTTCAACAGTTGTGTATGTCAACAGTTTTGTATGTCAACAGTTGTGTATGTCAACAGTTGTGTATGTCGACAGTTGGGTATGTCAACAGTTGTATATTTTAACAGTTATCTATGTCAACAGTTGTGTATGTCAACAGTTGTGTATTTCAGCAGTTGGGTATGTCAACAGTTGTGTATGTCAACAGTTATATATTTCAACAGTTGTGTATGTCAACAGTTTTGTATGTCAACAGTTGTGTATGTCAACAGTTGTGTATGTCGACAGTTGGGTATGTCAACAGTTGTGTATGTCAACAGTTGGGTATGTCAGCAGTTGTAAATGAAAACAGTTGTGGGTGTCAACAGTTGGGTATGTCAACAGTTGTCTATGCCAACACATCCGCATGTCAACGGTTTTGTATGTAAACAGTTGAATATGTCAACATGTGTATATGTCAATAGTTGTATTTGTCAACAACTGTGTCAACGAGTATATATTTAAACAGGTGTGTATGTAGACAGTTGTATATGTCAACTGCTGTATAAGTTAGTATATTTTGACATTAGTAAATATCAGCAGTTGTTTACGTAAATACCTGTTTAATGTTAACATTAGAATACATTAGCACTTGTTCATGTAAACCGTTGTTTATGTAAATAGTTGTTTACGTTAACATTAGAATACATCAGCAGTTGCTTATGTAAATAGTTATTTATGTTAACATTAGAATACATCAGCAGTTGTTTATGTAAATAGTTATTTATGTAAACATTAGAATACATCAGCAGTTGTTTATGTAAATAGTTATTTATGTTAACATTAGAATACATCAGCAGTTGTTTATGTAAATAGTTATTTATGTTAACATTAGAATACAACAGCAGTTGTTTATGTAAATAGTTATTTACGTTAACATTAGAATACATCAGCAGTTGTTTATGTAAATAGTTATTTATGTTAACATTAGAATACATCAGCAGTTGTTTATGTAAATAGTTGTTTATGTAAACATTAGAATACATCAGCAGTTGTTTATGTAAATAGTTATTTATGTTAACATTAGAATACATCAGCAGTTGTTTATGTAAATAGTTATTTATGTTAACATAAGAATACATCAGCAGTTGTTTATGTAAACAGCTGTTTTATGTCAATAGTTGTCCCTGTCAACATCAATATATGTCAATACATTATCTTGTCGTGCATCTCTTCATTATAGACGTTCTTGGAATATCCATAAGTCTTGCCTGCTGATGGTGGATACATTGACAATCCCTTGACCGTGTCCTATCTGTACCAATCGATGTGGGTTATCGTTTAAGATCTTAGCACAGATACTAAACTCCATTAGGCAGAGACTCAGATTAAAGTGGGAAGTTCAGCCAGAGTCGATTATGACTGTGAAAATGGGTGGTAAAAGCAGACCACTTTCCACGAAATTGGGCATATCAAAACAGATGTAGTACTTATGAAAGTGCAATTAAATTGTTTGATAATATGATATATTAGTTATAATAATATAGTTACATAATATGTATATATTATAGATAAAGAAGAGTTGTGGAAACACATACACGTAAGCTAAAAAATACTAAGCTTTAAAAATAAATTTTGTCTTTTGACTGCTTTGGTCGAAGTAAGGGTCCTAACTGGGGATATGCCCCTGCACATCGACACAAAATAATATCAAATTTATACTTGACGTTTAATTCATATGAGCAATCGACGATATTTATTACGAATATTAAGGCACTCGGGTAATTCCGTCCTCGGGACAATCATCCCTCGGATGAATCTGGTGCAATGATGCTTAAAGAAATCACGATCGTTTTGTTTGCCGGAAGTCGAAAGAATATGCCTAAAATGTAGTTCGCACAAAAACATAAACAATGGCGTCGTTTGACAGCTGTTTTGTTTGCTGCGCTTTGTAAATTAAACTTGGATGATTTAAATTTGAAGCAGCCACAAATTGAAGTTTAACTGGCATCTTACTATAGTGAGTTGCTATCCGAGCTGCCATCTTTGTTTTAACCGTCTGTCACAAAATAAGTCCCATTTTGGGAAATGGCCGAGGTGATCCGACTACCTACATACGTCCGAGAGATGATTCGTGAATTATCCGGGGTGTTCCGATTGTGTCATATGGCTCTGTATTTATTGTCCCTAGCGCTCGTGTGAAGTTTGTTGGTGGACAAGGGAGGCGGAGTTTTTAATGACTGAAACGGGCAGACACCGTCCAAACGTTTTCATATTCTTCAAAACGCATGAACAAGTGTTAACATCAACATGTATTAATGCATAAATATGTTTGATTCAATTTTCCAAAATTAAAGAAGTGTTCGTACCAACATGTACACTGTTTTTCATCGCACCGAAACAATTATGGTCCTACTAGGGACCTCCAGTTTATTATTGGAGGATGAGAGCCCCAGATCTGGTTAAACCCGCAGTCGCATCGTAGATCAACTGGCCTACCTTAATGAAAGTTTGCGCCCCGTCCGGGACTCGAACCCACGCGTTGAGGGGCTGAGAAGTTACAAGTCGGCGACTCTTACCGCTTGGCCACGGGCCTCTGATTGTTCCACTGGAATGTGACGAAGAATCGGCGCACTTTATGTGACGTAAGTTATAGCAAAAAAAAATGTACCTTATAAATGGCAGCTTATGGCCAAGTATTGATCCATCTTCCTGCCTAGAGCGTTCTGAGTTTACATGTAGCTTAAAATGTCACTCGTCTAGTTCTGATTATGTCAGTGAACAAATATTGAACATGATGTTGTTCAAGTTGAAATAATGTCTGCTTGAAGTTGTTTTTTTACTCTGTATGAAAAATACGAGCTAAATCCAGAAAAGTGATGTTGACTCTTCATTATTCCCAGGCGCGTATTAAAGTTACGCACAATTACAAGGGAAATAACCTTTGTAGTAATACTTTTGAATATATTCGGTTCTTTTCTAATGAAAAACATGTTAAATGCGGACATGCGAGGAACTTAACGCAAAATATGAACGACCTTTGCAACTTGAATGGTGTGGTAATAAGATTTTATAATATAGAAACTGGGGAAATAAAATATATCATTCCTATCCCGGGAAAGGTATCGATATTCTTGTTTTTGGTACTTTTGGATTTTCCGAATTTTCGAAGGGAGGTTACGCACGTGCGTAAAGTGCGTAATGGCAGAAACGCGCCTGATTATTCCGCGAGTTTGGACATCACTCATGTAAAGCATGTTTCTTGTCATACTTGTTTTCTGTACTCTCGAAACAGTTTCAAAAAAAGTTAAAAAGAAATTAAGTTGTGACGAAAATACGATCAAATATGTTAACAATTATTGCGAATGATTTAAGTTTAATATATTAAAGTTGCGACAAAATGTTACGCATTGTGGCTAAAATGTATGGCATATATTTTATCTGAGAATTGGTTCCAACATCACCATATATTCACTAGTTTGAAGTAATGCGTACTTTTATAGCTGTCTGCAATGATTCTGCTATTGACAAGTGTCCTTTGCTGACCTGCAAAAATGTGTCTTTAGTACTCTTTACTGATTCTGCTTTTGACAAGTGCCCTTTGCTGAACTGCAAATTTAATTCCGCCGTTACAATCGGTCGCATGTTCACGGCTATTTCCACAGATAGTAGCGGGCTTGTACGGAAACCAACGAGAATGTACTAACAGCCCAGCAGTAGTCATTAATCAGGCGGAGCATTGGAATTGTTGCCATGGCAACGGATATCTGCCACAAGTAGGCTTAAATCTCAGCCAGCATAAGTAATTGTACAACTTTTATATCCGGAGGTGATGGTCACTGATGATGTACGAGTGAAAATTTCAGGAACCAAAATCACTTACCATATCGATCAAAGGTTCCCATTATAGTTGTTCAATTTCCGGTCAAAATACTTCAGGGAAAATATTTCATGTTGAATGTGTTTAATTGAATCTCTATATTTCCGTAATAGATTTCCTTATCTTATACATGTATTAGATACTACGAATGCCTAGTTAACTTCACCTTATCATGTTGTACATTTTATTGTATACTTTAATTTCAATGAGTATAGCAAATTTAACCCTAGATAGTAGTGTACATTTTTATATAATTGATTACATAATTCATATCCATATATTGTATAGAATCTAACCAATGGCTGTCTTTTCGCAGTGTGCAATCGAAGATTTTTAAGACTGCTTCAGTTGGCTGTGCTTGCGGGTCGGGAGGTCGCGGGTTCAAACCCCGGCCGGGTCAAGCCGAAGACTTTAAAGTTGGTAGTAGTGGCTTCCCTCCTAACGCTCGGGATTAAGGGGACAGCATTACGCCTGACTCGTCGGTGTAAGTATAATGGACCGACCAGGCCCTGGGCGCCTCATAAGTGCCCCTGTGCTATAATGATAGAAATGTCGCTGCACAATATCAGCAAAAAAGCCGGCAAATCCCACCCCATCCCAGTTGGCTGTTGTTGTGTTTTTTCCCAGAAACTTGTACATGTATTATGACGCAAAGAAATGTGCAATCTAAGAATTTCAGTGACACAGTGGCCTTGATTGATCGCTTCCGTTGTTCGCTTTGCGGCTAATACAGAGACAAATGGATACTGAGCAATTTGTCAGTCTGAGATAATTACGCACAAAGAGGGGACAAGGATTATTGTGAGGTTTCTGTACAATGGTTATACAAAACGGCGGTGTCTTTGTTTGTTTGTTTTTTGTTACATCGCACCGACACAATTATGGTCATATTGGCGACGTCCAGCTAATTATTGGTGGAGGAAGACCCCAGAATTATATCTAAGTATAACACAGGCACACCGCAGTTTAGCTGGAAAACCTACCCACATGAAAGTTCTCGTCCCGATCGGGACTCGAACCCACACGCTGAGGGACTGAGAAGTTACAAGTCAGCGGCTCTAACCGCTTGGCCACGGGCGCCCCCGGTATCTTTGTCTCTTCATTTAAAACTAAAGGTCACAAGTCGACAACTTGATAATTTAACGTGTGTATGTATGTTACGCTGCTGTATCTAAAGTTTGCAGACGACATTTCTGAAAATACGGTTTTTCAACAATAAATTACAAATGTACCGTAAAAATGAAGCTTCGTTTTTTTAATCAAAGCCTTGATTTATTTAAAAATACATCCATTTATTGCTTTGCTTAGTATACATTTGCACCCTTTAATCTTGTATACTGACAAAGATATTTTTGAATAACAATAACCTTCTGTTTTCACAGTGATTTTCTAAATGCATATTTCTCTGTTTCACAACTGTTTGTTACCATTGTAACGCAGGCAGGGGCTGCCAAACGGTCACTTATCCAGACACCAGCCACGGTAATCGTTGCTTAACCGCGTAACTTTGGAAGCCGCTTAACCCGCGTCGCTGAAGAGTTACCCCAGCAGAGAGGCTGATTTAAAGCGCTGATATTTCTACCTCTGCGGTCGTTACACCACCTTTCAAGGGTCGACAACTGAGGATTTCTTTGGTTCTTGTAGGTCGGCCGATCTTTTTTAGTTTACTAAAATAACTTTTTAAAATGTCTAACCGAATAGCAGTGTAATAAGAAGGATAATTATGGTCAGTTATCCCGGTATACCCCTAGAGTTACTTCCCATTCCGTAAGTTCAGTTAGAACTATTAATTACACCTTCGGTAAGAGCTGGCGTCGGACAACAACTATTTTCCTAGAGCTCCAATGTAAATGTATAACGGAATGTCCGACTGCGTAACGCATCAGCTAGTTGTTCATTTCTTAGTTAAACGTACAAATGACATTGAAAATCCAAAGAAAACCACAGGTTGTCATGCCTTTTGAAAAAAAAAGAATTAAACCTCGTCTACTCAGAATTAGTCGGCCAGACGGCATAATCAGGGTGAAAACGCGGAATTTCCGAACAGTGGTTCCGCCATTTGTTGCCTTTACTGCATGATAATGAATAAAACGTTCTCTCTGGCGTCTCTACTTAATTTCCAGATGGCTGTCATGTCCTGTTTAACTTCATACGCTGTCATATTGAACATCAAACGTCGGCGATCTTTTCTCTAATTATACCTCAATTAAAATGATAGCGGAAAAAATCCTAGGGTGCAAATAATTTCATCTTCAAAAAAATTGCTAACGTGGTATTCTCAGTTCTGTTTCAGTTTCTGTGCAGCATGGTCGCGATAGTAAATACACGTTTGTTTTGACGAATGCTACTTTTTTCATAGATATGGGACTACTGTTAAAGAAAGACATACATGTAGTTGGATACCACCTTTTATCTCGAGATCAATGAGTTCATTTCGTTAACTGAAAAAACGTATAACTTTAAACAGGTTCTTTACAAATGAAACACAAAGATGATAAAGGGAGCATTCTCTTGCATCTATGTTCGTGGCATTAGCTTCCCATTCCTGTAGCTGGTCATGATTTCAGTTTGTCCAATTCGTTTCAGAATACAATTCAAAATTTACAATTGTTTGCATAAAAAGGTGTATAGTTTTAAAGAACATGACAGCATGGTGAGAGATATAAAATGGAGCAAAGCATTGAATAACATTATCAAATATTTCAATGATGTCAAAGTTCTAAGACTGTCTCAAACTCAGAATATACAACACCGAAATATAAATAAAACAAAGTTATGAATTATTTTCATTGTGGACAAAGTTACAACACGAATTAATTCGTTTATACAATATTGTTACAACAACATTTATTTAAGCATTAAAACACTCCGGCCAGAGGCAAACATACAATATTGTTATAACAACACTTATTTAAGCATTAAAACACTCCGGCCAGAGGGAAACATACAATATTGTTATAACAACACTTATTTAAGCATTAAAACACTCCGGCCAGAGGGAAATATACAATATTGTTATAACAACACTTATTTAAGCATTTTAACACTCCGGCCAGACGGAAATATACAATATTGTTATAACAACACTTATTTAAGCATTAAAACACTCCGGCCAGAGGGAAATATACAAAATTGTTATAACAACACTTATTTAAGCATTAAAACACCCCGGCCAGAGGGAAACCTACAATATTGTTATAACAACACTTATTTAAGCATTAAAACACTCCGGCCAGAGGGAAACATACAATATTGTTATAACAACACTTATTTAAGCATTAAAACACTCAGGCCAGAAGGAAACATACAATATTGTTATAACAACACTTATTTAAGCATTAAAACACTCAGGCCAGAAGGAAATATACAATATTGTTATAACAACACTTATTTAAGCATTAAAACACTCCGGCCAGAGACAAACATACAATATTGATAAAATAATACTTAATATTTAAGCACTGAAACATTGCGGTCGGAGGGAACATACAATATGATTATAACAATACTTATTTAAGCATTAAAACACTCTGACCAGAGGGAAATTGGAATATTCGAGCATTTACATAAAAGTTTAGTCTAACCAAACCAAACCAAGACAGCGATAATTTTGGAATTTGATAAAAGTAACAATAAATAAAACAATTTAACTTTGACCATTCTATGACACACTATCTGGGTAAAGGAGATATTTATTTAGAGCATTATTTGGTAATAATTATTTAAATACAGTGCAAAAAAAAGCAACTCGTTATCGCTTGACAATTTTACTGTTTCTTTTATCAGATACTGATTTTTGGGGAACTGCAATTGTTATTCCCTATCATATCACAAAGGTTTTGGTATTTTCCCCATAACAGTTCATTATAATTGTACGAAGTGTAAAGGGTCTACAGTTACGCCTCTCGGAAAAAGTTGCGTTTCTTTAGTCGGTGCGATCTTTATTCGCAATTTACACAAATTTCTATGGAGTCTCCAGGATTGGCATAGAACCCCTTATAACAGGCAAATTTATAGACCGGGATATTCGTGACGTCATCAAGTAAGCACTGCGGTCTTCGATTGGCTGCTTCCGACCGAAACATCTCCTCACCATGTGTGCGCATGCGCGACTGGAAATAGTGCCACTACATCCCATGTAGATCCACGGGTTAACACAACTGTTGAGGCTCGCCAGGAGAAGCATGATGACCACCCACTTGTCTGAAGCGACAGAAGAGGTACTTACTACATTAATGTTTTCATTTAGACTTTTCTTAGAACGATCACTGCCAAAATAGCCAGGGGCGTAGCTAGACATAATATGATGTATACGCACGACCGCTAAGGGATTTCGGGGACATACTCCCTCGGAAAAGTTTTTGTTTCTAGATCGTACACGGTGGCTTCTGGTGAGATTTCAGTATCAAGAAATTACTAGAATTTAAGTAAAATATAATATGTGTGGTGCTGAGGACGGAAATATCAGAGAAGTTCTGATTTGAAATATATGAGTACAAGGAGCTACAGAAAGGTTACTAAATCAATCAGCACCTTTATGGTGCAAATAGGGGTACTAGGGTATTACATTACAGATATACCTAACCCCTACACGTGTAATATTTTTATTGCGGATTTATTTTTTTTACGTGTTTTTTTTTCTTTGGAGACGATGTGTACGCGGCTGCGTATTTTGCGAACAGGTAGCTACGCTCCTGATAGCTATCATTTTAGCTATAGTCTGGTTGTACAATCACAGAATACAAAAGCCCCAACAACTGGGTCAACGGTGCAGGGATGTTAAAATTGTTTTTTAGGTAAACAATGCCAATAGGGACGAAAACAAATAGCAAATGCGATGACTGTTATTCATGATAATAGTAAAAACAAGATTTTAACATATAATATGTCTAGTTCTAAATAAACTTACTGTTCTACTAAGGTTTTAAATATTCAATGGTATATTTCTTAGTATACACAAACTCTTCCAAAGAAATGTGTTTAAAGGCATTGTCTGTTTTATGTCTGTTTAACTTCAAAAGCACTGAAACCTATTCTCGACTAACAACAAGGAGGAGGGTAACAACATTACGATAAGGCCATCTCAGCAACAGCTCAGTGCAGGGACTGGCTTACCATCTTACTTTCATTTAATTTGAGGTCAATGAAAAAATATATATCCCAAAACAAGACAACAGCATCAACAACAATTGCGTCAACGTACCAATGATACCATTTACTTACTGTTTTCCGGCAGTGACGTGTCATAGAGCCACCACAGTTGCGAGATGAAGAATGGGCTCCAGCAGCCGATGTAGGCCAGGATTATCACTAACGTCATCTTTACCGTTTTCATCTTCGCCTTCGTGAGCCCTGCCAAAGAGCTAGGGCGGGGTACCAATGTAGAGGTTATATTTTTGTGATGCACTTGGCGCCTTTTCTTTGGTTCTCGGCTTGTGGCGGAAATGTCTAATTCCAGCGGGCAAATATTAACACTGTTTTCACGCCTTGCAGACAACGAAAGTTCTGACTTGTCTGACGCGTTGTTATCACTAGGAAAATCTAGACTGTCTTCGTTTTTCACAGTGTGCATGTTTCGTAGTTTACCCATTTCATGTGGTTTTCTGAAACGCTTCAATATGCTGTTTGCTTCGCCATTGCTCTTGCACTGCATAGGTCTTGATTTATCCGCTGCTTTTGATTTTTTATGACGCTTGAACAGGCTGTAATAGATAGCTCCGTAGGCATAGATGAGAATTACGAGCGGAATGACGTACACAAGAACGGTGAACGCGGTGATGTAGAACTGCAATGTCCATGTGGGGTGGAAGTTCACCCAGCAATTCATTTGTCCAGATCCGGGTGTTGTTTCTTGGTATTTGAAGATGATTGCTTGTGGCAGACTGAGCAGGGCGGAGAGGAGATAGACCAGACCAACCGAGATGTGAACCAATCTGAATGTCCATGTGTGGCTGGTCAGGGGAGAGCAGATGGCACGACGGCGGTCCAGGGCGGTCAGGACAAGGATATAGGTTGACAGGTACATGACGAACACCTGCAACATCGCACGAAAACAAAAATAAAAAAGCGGTACAATGATGCATTTTCTTTTTTTTCCAAAAGAATACATTTTTCCAAGTATTGGTAATCAGTCATTGTTCTTGATTCAGCATCCCCCGTTAGTCTGTAATGATGTCTGGAATTTATTAAAATCGACAACAAATATTGTATGAACTTGACTTAGATAGGTTCTACCAAGAAAGTTGCATGTGGGCTGGACGATATCTCTCCAGGACAAAACACTAAAAACACCAGTATGGTGTTATTTTTGGGTGTTGGGTGGGGAGGGTCTAAGGAAGGCCATTTTCAATGCCTATTATAATTGAAAAGCAAGAAAATACAAGTACCTGCAAGAACTTGACGGAGCGGCAAAGCAGATCTCCAGCTAGCCAGTCGCCCATGATATCCCAGATGAGTTGGGGAAGGATGTTGAAGAAGGCGACCAAGAGGTCGGCACCGCAGAGGTGGGCAATGTATAGATGACTGCGACAGAAACTGCGACGAGGGCGGCTGCAAATCGTCGCCATCAGGCAAGCGTTGCCGAAGATTGCTAAGAATAGGATGGCAGCTTGGACAGCAACTTTTGTAGTGTACATATTGGAGGTCCTGTCATTGGATCTTGATTTGTTGTAGAAGATAACGTCGGTAAGATTGTTGGGGTTGAAGAGGTTCGTATATATACCAAAAATGACCGGTGTAGTGATGGATGCGTTGTATTTGCTGTTGAATATCGTGGAGGCTGTTATGGTAGTGGTGATGGTGCTGGAAATGTTGCCGTGTGAGATCGAGGTAAACGGGTCTGTGACACTAAGTATGGTTTTGATAGTAGCCGATAAGGAAGTTGAAAAATGTTGTGATGTATATGATGGATCGCTCAAGCTTGATGATCTGATTTTGGTGGGGACTGCAAATGAAACAGTCTCCATCTTTCTTCTTCTTTTTTGTTGGGGTTGGGGGTGAGGGGTTTGTTGAGAATTATTGTTAAAATGTTTTTGACAGATTGAGTTACTGTTGATGTTTAATTGTTGTTTGTTCGTTATTGTTTGCTCATTTTTACTGTTGCTTTAGTAGTAGCTGTTCTTACTTCGTTACTGTCGCTTTAGTCTCTGTTCTATCCTTTTGTCATTAATGTAGCTGGTGTTGTTTCTGTTTCTCTTGCTGTTAGTTTTATTTTTGTTGTTTACGTTGTTTTATGTCAACAATGTAGTTGTTTCTTTTGATGTTGCTAATACTGTGTTATACTCCTGTATTTTGATTGTCTTGTTTTTGCTGTTAATATTATATTTGCGGTTGTTTTTGATGTTGTTAATAAAACTGTTGTTTTTTGCTGTTGTTGTTACTTTAATTTTTCATTTTGCTGTTGTTAATATTACAACTGTTTTTACCGTTGTTGATACAAGTGTTGTGGTAGGCACTGTGGTTGTTACTATTTCTGTTGTTTTCACTGTTGTTGTTACTCCAGGTATATATGGTATTGTTGTTTTTGTTGTTACATTTGTTTAATTGGTGCTTATATTTTTGTTGCTTATGTTGTTAAGCTTTGCTGTTCATTTTACTCATTGCTTATCCTAGTATTGTCGTTAGGCTGGTGTTTTGTTCGCAGTATTTAAAATTGTCCAAGTTATTTAAGTGTCCGTTCAGATGAATTGATCCGAAGTCGTTTGTATGCGGTTTCTGAAACATATAATACTGTTATTGACTTGTGAAAAATAACAGCCACGAAATTATAAGTGACGATTGCAATTTCTAAGGCACATGTGTTTCATCGACTGGTAAATAATTCGGCGAGTATAAAAGATTAACGGTTAAAAGGAACAATAGCATTGAACTTTGAACAATGAACATTTTGCGGCAATTTTTTCATCAATAATAAGATATTTGATTTTTAACTTTAAACTTAAGAAATGTCCTTATATCAAAGAGAAAAAAATCAAGATTTAAGGAAGCGCCTTAGTTTAAGTCTAAAAAATATTTAAGATTAGTTATTGGCGAAGCGCTGGAGCGCGACGCTTACATTATGGAATGCTCACTAAAATTTGCACATGGGGAAAGTTTGTTTTGTGGACTTTCTAAACCTGATCAATACGGGTCCTAATTCGGTAAACGGTATTCTATTTTATGTTTTTATTTTTATACATTTTTTGTGTCTGTAACTTTCAAAATAAACAATAAGATACTGGAAACGCAGACTACGTGCGAGAAAAATACTATTTGAAAAAATACTTACTTGTGTAATGTGAGGCTGCTGCGCATGTGCATTTTCTGCTATAACACTTTAGTTTTATAGTTAATCATATT
Source organism: Sinonovacula constricta (assembly GCA_007844125.1). Lineage (NCBI taxonomy): Eukaryota > Metazoa > Mollusca > Bivalvia > Cardiida > Solecurtidae > Sinonovacula > Sinonovacula constricta. The sequence continues at coordinate 21,795,061 of CM017573.1, read as the reverse complement.
AATTGTGCATTTTTCTACATTTGTAACATCTTAGAAAAACTATTAAATGTTGTCGGGTTTTGCTTTTTATTTTATTTTAAACAATTCTATGGTCTCAGGAATATAAGTTATACAGGCTTTTTTAGATAAACTATATTATACTGAAAACTTTCAAATAAAAACCATAACGTTTCAAGTGTCTTTGTTACTTGCTTCCATTTTTTATTTAATCTCTTTACATCTCCAACTTTTTGCGTCGCCTTTGATGCTTCGCATCAACGACTTTTCTTGTAAATACTGCCCTGGGTTGACCGGTCAAGCGTTCAGAACAGTTAACTATACTTACTAACTTTGTTACTTTTGTCTTATCTCGTTTTTTGTGTGTATGATGATGATGATAATGATGATGATGATGATGATGATGATGATGATGATGATGAGATGACGATGATGAGGATGATGAGGATGATGACGACGATGTTGATTTCGGAGAGGGTAAAAGTGCTGCGTGCCTGGCATAGGTGTGGTTTTAAAACCACATCATGACAGTGTATAAAAATGATGCATATGTACAATGAGATGTGTTTGCTACAAATCTAGTGTAGTAAATGTCGCCGTGACTTACAAATGAGTACTGTACAATCTAATCTTAACCATAAAGTTGTTTTAACATTTATTTACAAATTCAGACACGAAAAAAGGTTTAAGAACTAGAACTTACCTTTTCCGCAACATGGAACCGCTACTTTCAATAAGATAGTTTCACCAACACAGATACTGTTCATATGATGGCGACCAGGCCACCCCTGTTGTGTATTAAATTCTGTCCTATTCCAGTCCGCAGACTTCGAACGTCATGTGACAGAAATGAACTTAGACTGATCATCCAGGCTCCGGGAGCTTTCAGTCATGGACCATATTGTGAAAAAAGTATGGTAGGCGTAGCGTCAAAATTGTAAACTTGAAGACATTTTCGGAATGGACGCAGATAATGAGTCATCTCCCTTGTAGGTAGGTACTTCATATACTTTTTAGTAGCAAAAAAATCACAGCTTTTTAAACACTAATGTTCCAGCACTTAACATTGTACAGCATACCCCTGTATGTGCATATTGCAGTCTGGGGTGTTCTCAAAAGTTACTTATTCTACGGTAGATAAATATCCAAAAATCGAGTTGCAAGGGAGGTAACTCAATGCAATTTAAATAGCTAGAGTAACGCCTCTTGTATGAATGAATAGAAATTTTTAACATTTTCAATTTGTTAATACGTGAGTTGGCTAGTGCACAGTGCAACTTTTCAGGAAATGCGTGAAATAAATACGTCAGTCAATTAAATGAGGTGAAAAGAAGATGCTGCTGCATGATGCTAAGTGGAACCTTGGCGAATAAAGTAAATTATTCAAGAGATGCTAAATTTAAAGTAATGACACAACGTGATGAAACTAGGACGTTACTTCGCAAATAAACTACGTGACGCAATTGTTCAAGGGATTTTACCAGATAAAGTAATGAAACAGCGAATTTCCTTTTGCGGGATGTAATTATTAATGAGATGTTACATTGGAAATTAATTTCACCACGTAATGAAACTACGGGATTACTACGCGGGATAACGATTATTTCGATGTAATCAGCTACAGTACTAAGACATTGACACCCCGAGCTGAAACTTGCCGGAATAACTACGACAGATAAGTAAATTACGACCATAGGGCGTTTGACCCAACCGCTTCACCATAGTTTTTTTTCCAGAAAGCCGTCGCTAATTTCGTTGTATGTTCCTGATTAAATTGGAAAGAGATAATGCACTCTTTGTAAGAAACCATGGAGACTTTGCATGGTTTGTTTGCTGATGTCTTTCGATCTGAATGGGCGATATTCGAGCTAGTGGTCACCTTTTGTGAAGGTAGATGATCACGTGCAACCACACAATCCGCACGTCATCTATATTTAAGTTGTTGCGTCAATATTGAATAAGGAAATATGACAAAGTCCGATGAGCATTGTAACATATATCAAGAATTAAAAAGTCACAGAACACGCAAGCCATTCTACCTATTGTTTTTGACTGACGCATAAGGCGCGCGACGTATTTTTTTACCGCAAGCGCAGTTCAGAAATACACTAGGTTGAGATAAACATGGCCCCAGGGAGTTGAAAAGCGTTGCGACGTTTTACATTCCACAGACCCGGCCCTAGGGAGTTGAAAAGCGTTGCGACGTTTTACATTCCACAGACCCGAATGATACATAATCTTTTGAAGGAAAACATGTTCACACACAATCTGCTGATGCAATGTAAAATTTTACTCCATTTTCCGTTGTGATTTAACAAAAGTTTGCTTTTTTTGACCAGATCTTTTGTTTTTTTTTCTTCTTTTTCTTTAAAGTAAATCTGACACACTCTGACCAAGTCGCTTTAAATCGAAACCAATACATACATACATACATACATACATACATACATACATACATACATACATACATACATACATACATACATACATACATACATACATACATACATATATGCTCTTTATCCTTATTTTTATTGATTTTGCATTTCTGTTGTATATTATTTTAAAAAGATCTACTGCGTCCAGAAAATTAAATATTTGGATGGTGGTGGTGGGGGTGGTGGTGGGGTGGGGGGAGGTGAGGGTGGTGGTGGTATCTTGTCGACGGATGGAGGAAGAAGTGCTAGACAGTTATTAATATTTAAACAGCTAGAATAAATCCCGTCTATTGTAGATCCAGCCAATATATATGCTTAGTCATATTCGTTTATAAATATTAGATTTTACTTCCATTTGTTAAATCAATGGAACCATTAGCTTGCAGCACGCCTTCAATTCTTCATAGTATTATCCAAATACCGGCAGCGTTTTCGGTAATGTATTTAAAAGCCTTTCGGAAATGGTTATAAAAATTTAAAAATTAAAAGTGTATTTTTATTTTATTTGTTTAAATATATTTGTTATGCACTGAATTCTGTTTATTGTTGTTGTAACGTTGGAAACGAAACCATGGCAGATCGGTATGTAGTAAATAAAAATTAATGTGTTTTTTTTATTATAATCAAGGCAAAATCGAAGTAATAGTAGTAAAAATAGTAGTAGTAGCTGCTGTATGTAGAAGTAGTAGTAGTAGTAGCAGCAGCAACAGTAGCAGCATCAGAAGTTGTAGTGAGGTAGTAGTAGTAGTAATAGTAGTAGTAGTAGAAGTAGTAGTAGTAGTAGTAGTAGTAGTAGTAGTAGTAGTAGTAGTAGTAGTAGTAGTAGTAGTAGAAGTAGTAGTAGTAGTAGTAGTAGTAGTAGTAGTAGTAGTAGTAGTAGTAGTAGTACTAGCAGTAGCAGTAGTGGTAGTAGTAGTAGTAGTAGTAGTAGTAGTAGTAGTAGTAGTAGTAGTAGTAGTAGTAGTGGTGGTGGTGGTGGTGGTAGTAGTAGTAGTAGTAGTAGTAGTAGTAGTAGTAGTAGAAATTTCTTGAATATGTTCTTATTCTCTTTATGACGAGTTGAAGGACCAAAAGTGTTATTTATTTACTAGTTTATATAAATGCATTTATTTTGATTTGTTATTTATGTTCCAAGTTGTTGTCTGTGGGAAGTACGCCCCTTATCCCCTTATATATCCGCCAATGGATACATATTTGATCGCACCATTGTATACACGAGAACATTCTACCATGTAAAAGCAACATGAAAGAGTGGACCAGTCTGCATTTTTTTTTGGTTCAGACATTCACAGCGTGTTGAACCGCAAAATATATTGGGTTCCAATATTCTAATTACAAGAATGTGTTTTGTGTTGTGTGTGTGTCTGTTCTGTTTGTTGTTGTTGTTGTTGTTGTTTTATCATTATTTCTGTTTTGCATGGGAAGTAAATGTGTCAGTCATATCTAAATATCATAGAGCGGTTGTTTCCCTTGTTGACGTATCGTATACCGTGCCATAAAAGGACATTATTTTTAATAACACAATGAAGTCAGTTTTCTTTGAAATGATTGTTGTGTCAATCGTAATCGACAGCCCCTTTTATTCTCTGGAAAAAGGCATGATTTTAGGACATCATTCACTATGTCGCAATCATATCGTTTCCATATAACATGTGCTCTCACTCAAAAGCCATGCTCCAATAAACACGGAAATAAATTAGAGGCCTGTGTAAGGGTTTTTGGTGGGCCGATATCGTATTTACCAATATTGTTATACAGTTTCATGGGATAAATCGCGTGGAATATACTGCTTTAATTTTGAATTGTGGTGAAATAACAAGAAAGATAAATGAAAGCCGAAATTGTTGAGTCCGATAACTTTATACACCCCTCTGGCGCCCCTTTACGCAGTGCGTCTTTCGTACACAACTTCACGCGCCAACCATATTCCATACTAAATAACAGTTTACAATTTTTTGTCTTCGAACATTTATACACTATCGCTTTTATTTTTAAAGGCCCATAAAGTATCGTTAATAACGGGTAAACGTCACAGTTTGATATAAAATCTGCCTTATCATCAGTTAGGGCCAATGTACATGACGGTTGCCATGTTGGAAATAGGCGAACCATGTGACTGCAGAGAGTCGGGGCAAAAATAGTAACACGGTCACGAATTGTGGCCATAATTTCCCTTTTCCCCAGCATTTTCGCAGCTAGGGCTTCAAATTCTGGATATATTTTAATGTCTAATTGATTATCAATTCTGATTACTCGCGTATTAGTTGGAAATTTTACTAAAGGTAAGTGCTAATAACGTTTGAATTTAGTCTTGTTTGCCAAATGTGTTTGGGTTCCACCATATTGGAGTTGCATCAATGGCCTAGCACGAGCTAAGGAGATTTTTACTTGTCAATATTTCCTGTTAAATGCTGTCAAGTTCACCAGTTTTGATGTTTTTCTGAAGATTGCTGTCTTAATTTCACGAATACGGCGTTGTCATTGCTATTTTTATCCGTTTACTAGGCAATCGTTCCACGTATCGAGAAATGACCTCCACGAATAGTAGCTGTGAAATAATACGCTAGTTATTTCGATCATATTCTATTTTAAGGTAATATTTTGTCACACTAAATGTATTCTGTGTCTTCAAATATGCTAGTTAGTGTTGTTATCAGTAAATTTGCTGTAACTAAGCTAGAAAACGGGAAGGTTTTGTTGTGCACATGTTCATATTTGACAGGGCAGCCATATTAAAGATGGCGGCGCCCATAGCTGATTCGACTTGCCCAAAACTTGTTAAAAAATTGACACGTTGGTATGATACATATCTCCAAAGATTACTTTCGTAAGGAAAATATAATCTCACTTCTTCTCTGTGATGTTTTCCTGATTTTAGACACTAAAGTAAATTTTTAATATTTTGACAATTTTGTCCCAAATGAGGAACAGGTTAACAACTATGATTTAGGATTTGTTTCCTTTTACCCATTTAAAATTACAAATTTTTAATGTGTACCCATTTTTACACGATTGGAATGAATACTAAGCAAGCTTATGTTATATTCCGAGATGCTTTCTGTCCTAAGAAAAAATGTTCTTTAAAAACGTTTGCTATCATTGTGCGTTGTCAAGGACTTGTAATCAGAAAAGGAGGATATATAGTAAAACACATGCATTTGTTCATAATTGCATGCCATATTGATGGAATTACTATCATTTATTGAACATATTGATGCCACTGGTTATTGTTTAACAGTGGAAAAGAATATTGATTCATCCGAACTGGAAATCAACAAAACTGACATTGAACTGTTTTGAGCGAGTTGTAGAGTCTGCTCACTTGGTGCCCCTATTTGTTTCCAGCCTGTAACATACCAAAGTCGTTTGAAATGGTAAGGCTCTTTTACTTCATCTCAAGCAAATATAAGGGCAGTTCAATGACTGACCTCTGGCCACATAACCTCGTACTATGTAGATTTGAGTCCCGTTTCTTGACAAAGGACTTAATGTCTTATAGTCTTCCAGCTGATGTACAGTGCACCAGTAGTTCTACCCAAACATTTGTCCCTTTTCCACACAAAAATAGCCTGACATTGCTATAATGATCAAAATTGGTCACAGCAGTATATTTCAGAAGCAAAAACAATGGTTGGTCCAGTGTCTGGAAAATGTGACATATCTCACTGTATGCTATTCACAGTGAAGGCAGCACAGGGCGTTCGGTAGACTCTGAACTTCAACGGTCATTGACCCCTCAGTCAAAATTTTCAGGGGTCAAATTCAAATTTCTGAGGATCATATCTGTGTGTCATGTAACACATCATAAAGTGCAAATGTGCTGTTATATCAATGTTGATTGTGTTTTACTATTTACAGTTAATTAATTTTTCTTTTTTTTTTAGAATTCAGTTTTTTCTTAAAAACATTTTCTATTCCTCTTTATAACATTTAATTCATAATTTTTTGTGTATATAATTGTTATTGTATATACAATTATATCATCGACGACCACATTTTGTATAAATAAGCCTTAATGGGAATTATTGATATTTCTAAGAGTTTGCTAGGGACAAGTAAATAAACAGAATATTGCTTAATAGTGTTTTTTTTCTGCATCTCAGTTATGATAATCAAATGCAAAAAATAAAACATATTAATTAACATTTTTACATTGTCAACATTAAAAATAATACTGCTTCTCAAAACTGACGTCACTCCAAAACCAATTACAAATGTAAATGTCGACTTTCTCGGCCTCCCAATAACGCATATTTCCTAAGTAAATATATCTAAAGGCACCATCAGACAAGACAAGAACCTGGTTTTCAGTACAAAATGTACAGTGTCAAACTGTAGTCTGTGCCCAAAACTAATTTTGAAATATCAAAACGTCAAACAAGCTTTTTTTAGCCATAATTTCAACCATTTAAGTTACAAGTACATCTTTCGTAGATACGATCAATCGATTTGCCGTATTAGTGTGCATAGTTCTAAATCGCTGTCAAATTAAATTATACTCGGACGCACCGCTTTGCTCCTTTGCAGTAATCACACATTAAGGTGGCCCAATCAAGTAATTATACAATGCCTACAGTCGTCCTTAATTGCTTCCGATGCATCAGGATGCTACAAACATGTTTTACGAGTAAACTGATGCCAATCAATTAAGATTCATTACTTTTCTACACCTCTGTCAAAACGCCATATTGAAATTACCCGCGCACACGAGCAAACGTGTCATTGGCAGAATAAGAGCACCTGTTTCTTATTAATTATGCAGGCTCCGCCTACTGTATTGTTTTTCACCTAGCAGAAGGTAATCGATGCGCGCGCGTGTTTTTGTGTGTGTGAATCTGTTCTCATTAATATGCAGACTCCGCCCATTGTCGTCTTTTCTCGCTTCTTATGAAGCTGTAGGCGATTTTGACCGACACACGGGTAGAAATTGTCACGGGTCAAAATGACCTCTGCTGCTTTATTGATGTGCGTCAGTTAGGGGTTTTTCCAAATTTTCATGCGTCAAAATCCGGGAGCTCGGGTAAACCGAACACCCTGCAGCACTATATCTGCTTTAAGTGGACACTGTCTTCAAATAACTGAAATGCTGATGGTGGTATGATAAATCCAACCAACAGACTTGTTACTCCTCTGACTGCTCAGCTTTTCACTGTGTGGAATCTAGTTCCAGTCTGGGAGAATGATATGATACGATGTGAGATGGCCATCCAGCTGATCTCCTTTGCACTACATGTTCTACCTTGACACTTTCTTGGAATCTACTTCCACATAAATTTTGGGACATCACTTTAATGGCAACAAATGTGATGCTGCGATGTATTAAAAAACCCAATAAAGACCACATTTCGGTGTCGTATGTGACAACCAATGGCATGAGTCAGGGAGTCACTCCTCCATATATAGATTTAACACAGTGTAAACTAAAGAAATTTAGAAAACGGCTATTTCCTTTCCAGGACATCGTCCGTATCCCAAACATTGTTTGAGACATGGTCCCCTTTCCTAACTCGGCATCTCATTTAAAAGATTTTCAATTGGTGGTCAATCCATGGAGTTTATTAAACTTAAGGTTAGCCATGCATCTGTATTGCACCATGAACCGCACATTGTTATTTTTAAGATGACCAGCCATGAACATAGCTGGCTCGTAATGTTTCTGAGCAATCACTATCCTTCCAATGCCTGTTAACTCTTGGTCTTTCAAAACAAGTAAGATCTCTCGCATCACTAGTCTACAAAAATGTCTTATTATATGAAATACAGCCCGACAGCTGCAGCCAAAGGTACAGCTTATGTCATGGAGAATGCATGCTCGAAGCATGCCACGGCCAATTTCTTTTTGCCTCTGAAAAGCAAGCAAAAGTTGTTACTTTTAGATTTTTCTTAATGAAAATATACATGAGCCTCATATTATGGACTCAAGAATATCTGTTTCAGTAGTTTTGCATTTGTTTCCCATGCATTGTAAGTTGTTGTTTTTGTTTTGTTTGTTTTTTGTATTGTTACTTCACACCAACACAGTTAATAGTTCTATTGGCAGCATCCTGAAATTATTGGTTGTGGAAGACCTCTTTTTGTGTGTGTTATGCTAGTGTTCTTGTTTGTCAAATATTTTACCGTGATTCAGGGAAGCACTGGCATAGAAAAGGTTGTGTCAAATTAACGTCACATTTTCTGGTTGTTGAATGTTTTGAGTGCAGGTCAATCATTTGTATGTTAAAAGTTTTTAACAATGATTACACTGTGACAGATGCGTAAGGATTGCAATTTTACACAACAATCTATGCAATCTTTATTTAAATGAGTGTGATTGGATTATATCAATATGCAATTGCTGGAGATATATGGTATACATTTTTATAAATTGGCATCTTTGGATGCTGGTATATGTTTCTATAAGACTATTTCATGTAATATTAATGATAACAAACAAATAGAAATTAAAAACGTGTATTAAGTTTAACACTATGAATACATGCCATACACGATCAATTGATTGAACCTTAGGAATTGAAGTAATCAGACTGCACTTATTTTTAACAAGTTGATGCAATGCAGGTACTCTTACTTATATGCTGTGCTTTCATCGTACTCCCTAAAGTTAAAACATCTATAAGTGGTTTTGTTTGGTTGCATAGAATACTTTATTTATTATGATTTGTATTTTTGTAAATTTTTGTTGAAATTACCTTGTTACATTTACCAAGATATGCTGCTTACCATGGAAGCAACGGCTTTGATGATTTTTGTCCCAGGCGATTTCTTTGCGTCATTTGATGTGATTACGTTGTAAATGCAACCACTGCTATAGGACTCGATAAGATGTCATTTGAAATCTTTAAAGTAAAACCTTGATTACCAGACCACCTACCAGACAGGAACCACAACAAAACTTGGCAATTTGTATTTGTGTAATTATTACATTAGTGATTACCTTTATGATGTTTATTATTATGATGCAACGATGAGGATGCTAATGATGATGATACATTTAATGATAATGATCAAGGCTTTTTTTTTTCTTTCTTTAATAGGAGCCATTTACAGGTGCTTTCCCTTCAGAAAATTTCTTTAAAATCATGCAGTTTTCCTAAAAAAGTAACTTTACATCAGGTTTTTTTCATTCCCCTTTAAGGAAGAAATTAAGCTATTTTCCCCCAAATTATAGGGCATGGACTTCTTCCCCTGGCAGTGAAAAAAAGATGATGGTATAAACATTTAAACCAACTGCATAAAATTCCCAAAATTAAAAACAAACTGGACCTCATAGAGCTATTGGAAGAGCATTGGCTTCAGGTATGGGAGGCCCCAGGTTCATTCCCGAACCAGGTGGCTAGGTGAAGTATCATGCCAAGTGTTCATGGCTTGTTATACATACTGAAGGCAGCACTATATCTGCGGCAGCACTATATCTGCTTCGGGTGGACACTGTCTACAGGTAACTGAAATACTGTTGGTCAGACAATTAACAAAAAAAACACACAAAAAAACAATAACTAATGTTGCAAAATCTAAATACATTCACCATCAGCATCTTATTTATTAAAGAAAAGTTTAAGACAACATGAACATTTATTTGGTGAACATTTTGTGTTACTTTATTATCAATTCAGTCCAAAGAGTCCATGGTTGGTTTTTGTTTTCATAACAATTACTCCTTGCTATCATTTGTAGGTAACTACATCAACAACGCGTTACCTTATTTACACAGTTTCACCTACAAACGGTAAAACATGTCAGTCAACATTAACAGACACTGAGTTTGCTGTTTTGTTAACATAAATCAAGTACACATGTGTTTATTAAGATATCAGTTACAAATACAAACGTAGACATGAGTCTATTTTGCAATTCACTTGCAATCTAGCGTTTTGGAATTTATTAATATAACATAGCCATGATTTTTTATTTTGAAGTCATCGCATTGTTAAAGCATTTTGTAGATTTTTATTTCCTGGCTGATTTTACGTCATCATATCTTCTTTACCTTGAACGTGTTGATGTGAGAGAGTGGATTCCTTAATAGGAGCAATTCTGGTTTGATTAAAAGATGTAAATGAGCAAGTGGAACTTTTTGGAACTGCTAATATCTGATTGACTGTGATCACTGAGTTAATCAAGGCATGTTTTAACATATTATGTGGTTGCTGAGTGTAGATAACAAGTGGTCGTTTATTTGGTGTCAATTAAGACACATTTGTGAAGGCGGCTTGGATGGTGTTGTATACAGCGGGTAGTAGCCGATAAGAGGCAGTCACATGGTTAAATTTGACTATAACTGAATACTAGAAAAGGAATTTAACATACGCAGTTATGTTCAAAATTAAATGGATGACTAATCAAATCAAAGTTGATGACTGATGAATATTTCACAAGTGTGTAAAACTAAAATCTCCCCATGTATTGCTCTCCATCCTCACCTTTTCTCCGTTATCCCATCACACATAATGGAATAAAGAAAAGACCACATCTCCAATCACATCCACATTTCATTATAACGCTGTATGTAACGCAGCTGTGGGTTTTGTTTTTTTTTAGTTTTTAAGCGAGGGGGTGGAGCCCTGGGCCTTTGAGAAGGGGAAAATTTAGCAGCATTTTACTTTAAAGGGGGGAGGGGTGGGGGTGGGGATGTGCATGTTTAATTTTTTATTTGCTAATTTGCTGGCATAAATCTTATATGTTTATTACAAGCTACCCTTCTATTTTTCTTGGAACTCCACACGATTAACATAGTCCAATTCATTAAAGCCACCACTGTAGTCACTGATCTGCTTAACTTGTCAAATTTCCACATTTCAGCAATGAAATATTGAATTTTATCGGAGGGGAATTATTATTTTTAGGTGGAAAACTTGGGATTTTGGTTAACAGCCCATTCTGTATAAGGTAAAAAAATCCTGTATTGAGTCGAAGACAGAAAGAACAATAAATGCACACAAAATTTAACTTTTTATTTTACATTTTGTAATATTCAACAGAGTCTCATTGAAGACAATAAACTAATTTGTTTGAAGTCAACAGTACTGTTTGATACATGAATTCATACTTGAGAAAATAGATTAACTAGAGCTATGCATGCAATTTTTTCACATTTGTTCTATGTTGCAGGTGGCCCTGAGGCTGTATACTGGTCAGAACTCAGCAGCCCTCATGACGTCAGACCGGGGATCAAGCGGGGGGGCTGAGTTAGAACTCACACCGGTAAGTTTAGTCAATAGTTTTAAAGTTTTTTCCATTTCCCATTTGCTTATACAAACATACTAGACTGCAAGTTGAAGAACTCTCAAATATCAGTACTGCATGAAGACCTGCGTACTATCAAAAATGGCTCTCAAGTAAATGTCTGTTGGTATCTTCACTGATAATTATTAATTACTTTTTTTTTGGTTAGCTGTAAATAGAGTAAAGAAAGCAGTTTTCCATTCCTGGAGATCTGCAGAGGATGCGTTTTTTGCACCATTTGTGCTTTAAAATGAAAAGGGCACATAAAAAAGTCAATAACCTTCACCAAAAAGTATACAAAGTCAAATTAATCAGAACGAGTAATTATGTCTGTAATTTTCTGTTCTTTTAATATTTTTGACATTCCTGTGTGATGATACTCGAAATGCCTCATTAGGATGAAAGTATCATCTCGGTCATTTCCCCGGTAATTTTTACTGGCTTCGATGAGATTTTTTTTCAATTACAGTAGGCAACCTACTTTAAGTCACAGTGACATGGAACAAAATGACGTTCTTACAAAAAAAAAAACATTGTTGAGTTAGTATAGCTTATCTGTCTCCAACATCAAAGACTGACAAACTCAATACCAGATAACATTTTGTCCCGGAACGATAATTTATTCTATGTGAATTTCGTGTAGAGTTATGTTGATAAGTTATACAAATCATGGTCTCATTTTCCCTTGTAAATTATGCAGAGCATCACCTAAGGCTTACACTAGAAATAACACATATGTGGCAACGTTAAAATGGCATACCGATGCAGTTTAAATAGAATAGAAAGATGAAAGTAAAAGTGCAAACTTCAGTAATAATTTGATCGATTATCTTAACAAAGGGAAGAAACAAGCATATCAAATATGCCCATATTGTTTACTGATGATAAGTGGATGATGAGAAAGAGATTGAAATGTCATATTTTTATATTGAATACGTGCAGAAGTATCAAGTTGTAAAAAAGTTAGATAAACAAGCTTCTTTTTAAATGAACCTACACAAGAAAGCCTTACATGATGGGTCTAATGAAGTAGAAGCTTAAATAAGTGATGTAACATACTCCTTGTCTGCGTTCAAATTCTGACGTTTTGTAATGGGTTAGGCCTTATTAAAATACCCCTTGTCTGCGATCAAATTCTGATGTTTTGTAATGGGTTAAGCCTTATTAAAATACCCCTTGTCTGTGTTCAAATTCTGATGTTTTGTAATGGGTTAAGCCTTATTAAAATACCCCTTGTCTGTGTTAAATTCTGATGTTTTGTAATGGGTTAAGCCTTATTAACCCTTTCACTCATGGTTTGGCGATGTTTGGCGTTGTGCGTCAGGCTAATAGTTTGGTGATGTTTGGCGTTGTGCGTCAGGCTCATGCATACGCGATTTTACGCTATGCTGTCATTTCCATAGTTTGGCGAAATTACGCCCTCAAAGTTAAGTGCAAAATCATAAGTGATTACTTCATGTAAAGTCTTTCTTTTATCTTTATTCAGTAAGATTAAGCCTTTATTTATACATTTAGTAAATAAAAAAGGGGGTTTGTTCTGAAAAAATTGTGACAATTTGCTAAGTTTGTAGAGCACCCTAATGGAATTTTCCATTGTTTACACTCGCTGGCAAATCTTACCATTTCTAAACCGCAACAACTCTCACATGGTCAGCCTTACAGTAAAAACCGAGTATGCCGATGTAATAAACATCCGCTTCCTTCACAATAAATGGAAGTGAAGTATTTGATGTTGAAAAATTTTGCCGACTTACCGGAACCCCCTGTTGCTTCGGGGCAGCATTGGATCATAAAACCCACTGACTAATGAAAGGGGCAAAATGTTTTATTGCTCTGTGGATCAACTTGGAAGGTATTTAAGCTTCAATTGATTGCCTCGTTCATTAGTTCATTAGCATTCTAATCGCTGCATCGTAAACACCTATTGAAAAAGATCTTGTACACAAATTGTTTGATAATATTTTTTGATAGTCTCACTTTATCTTGCTTCAGAAGTATGCCTGATGATTATGATATTTTGTTTGGTAGTGACACTGAGTCAGAATTTTCTGTTTTGGGGAATCAGATTGAAATGTTGTTATTTAAATAAAAAACAATAGCAATTAATGAATATTTCAAACATAAAATAAAGAAATTGCCTATGACATATTTCTTTTGTTTTATTCAAACCTTTCTTCTAACAATTTATATAACCTCAAATGCATGAAAAGTATATCATCAGAAAGAAAAATTATTTCTGAATAAACTTTTTAATTACATAAATATGATTAAATAACTCATTCTAGCTTAAAAAATAGCTTAAACATAACTACTGTCAGCTTCCCACACAAAACCAATAATGCTCTATGAACCTGAGGTACCTTTGTCACCAGTTTACCTATGCATGCCAGGTGGCTTGATAAGCCATCTGGTTATGCATTAGGCATATGGTTATTTAGGAGAACTGTATGAGTGAAAGGGTTAAAATACTCCTTGTCTGCGTTTGAATTCTGATGTTTGGTAATGGGTTAGGCCTTACTAAAATACCCATTGTCTGCGTTTGAATTCTGATGTTTTGTAATGGGTTAGGCCTTATTAAAATACTCCTTGTCTGTGTTCAAATTCTGATGTTTTGTAATGGGTTAAGCCTTATTAAAATACCCCTTGTCTGTGTTAAATTCAGATGTTTTGTAATGGGTTAAGCCTTATTAAAATACCCCTTGTCTGCGATCAAATTCTGATGTTTTGTAATGGGTTAAGCTTTATTAAAATACTCCTTGTCTATGTTAAATTCTGATGTTTTGTAATGGGTTAAGCCTTATTAAAATACCCCTTGTCTGCGATCAAATTCTGATGTTTTGCAATTGGTTAGGCCTTATTAAAATACCCATTGTCTGCGTTTGAATTCTGATGTTTTGTAATGGGTTAGGCCTTACTAAAATACCCATTGTCTGCGTTTGAATTCTGATGTTTTGTAATGGGTTAATCCGTATTAAAATACCCCTTGTCTGTGTTTAAATTCTGATGTTTTGTAATGGGTTAAGCCTTATTAAAAAATCCTTGTCTGCATTCAAATTCTGATGTTTTGTAATGGGTTAGGCCTTATTAAAATACTCCTTGTCTGTGTTCAAATTCTGATGTTTTGTAATGGGTTAAGCCTTATTAAAATACCCCTTGTCTGTGTTCAAATTCTGATGTTTTGTAATGGGTTAGGCCTTATTAAAATACTCCTTGTCTATGTTCGAATTCTGATGTTTTGTAATGGGTTAGGCCTTATTAAAATACTCCTTGTCTGCATTCAAATTCTGATGTTTTGTAATGGGTAAGGCCTTATTAAAATACCCTTGTCAGTGTTCAAATTCTGATGTTTTGTAATGGGTTAGGCCTTATTAAAATTCTCCTTGTCTATGTTCGAATTCTGATGTGTTTTGTAGTGGGTTAGGCCTTATTAAAAAATCCTTGTCTGCATTCTTATTCTGTTGTTTTGTAATGGGTTAGGCCTTATTAAAATACTCTGCATTCGAATTCTGATGTTTTGCAATGGGCTAGTCCTTATTAAAATACTCAACTACGTTCGAATGCTGATGTTTTGCAATGGGTTAGGCCTTATTAAAATACTCAACTGCGTTCGAATACTGATGTTTTGCAATTGGTTAGGCCTTACTAAAATACTCCTTGTCTGTGTTCGAATTCTGATGTTTTGTAATGGGTTAGGCCTTACTAAAATACCCTTGTCTGTGTTCGAATTCTGATGTTTTGTAATGGGTTAGGCCTTATTTAAAAAAAATCCTCGTCTGCATTCAAATACTGATGTTTTGCACTGAGTTAGGCCTTATTTTATTAGATACTCTGTGTCTGTGTTCGAATTCTGATGTTTTGCAATGGGTTAGGCCTTACTAAAATACTCCTTGTCTGTGTTGGAATTCTGGTGTTTTGTCATTTGTTAGGCCTTATTAAAATACACCTCGTCTGCTTCGTATTCTAATGTTTTGAAATGGGTTAGGCCTTACTAAAATACTCCTTGTCTGTGTTTGAATTCTGATGTTTTGTAATGGGTTAGGCCTAATTAAAATGCTCCTCATCTGCAGTCGATTTTGTTGTTTTGTAATGGGTTAGGCCTTATTAAAATAGTCCTCATCTGCATTCGAACTCTGGTGTTTTGCAGTGGGTAAGGCCTTATTAAAATACTCATCTGCGTTTGAATTCTGATGTTTTGCAATGGGTAAGACCTTACTAAAATACTCCTTGTCTGTGTTTGAATTCTGATATTTTGCAATGGGATAGGCCTTATTAAAATTTTCCTCATCTGCGTTAGAATTCTGATGTTTTGCAATGGGTAAGGCCTTATTTAAAAATTCTCCTGGTCTGCATTCAAATTCTGATTTTTTACAATGGGTCAGGCCTTATGAAATACTCCTCATCTGCATTCGATTACTGATGTTTTGCAATGGGTTAGGCCTTACTAAAATACTCCTTGTCTGTATTGGAATTCTGGTGTTTTTTAATGGGTCATTCTCCAACACTATATTACTGAGAAAAATCACACAAGAGCAAATTGTTTTGTTAAAATTCAAAGTTATCTATAAGGATACAATAAACAGAGATCTTTGTAACATTATTATAATAACTCTTTTCATATAAAACTCCTAGTTTTAAAAAATGTTGATATTCCCAGGTGCACAGAAAGTGATATCTTCCCTAAATTTCCTTGTGGGGGGGGGGGGGACACAACACTCTATAACTCAAACCATCCTAAAGGCTTTATTTCCCTTCAAACCCTCGTTACTTTATTATTATTATTATTTACCACATTTATAAAGCACCCTTATCATGTAAGGTACACGTTCAAAGGTGTTGTACAGATAATACAATTTAAAGCATATATAAGAGCATAGTTAAGAACATTATTACAATAATATTGCAGTATACATTCAGTAAAATGTATCCAATCACATGGTAAGATATCAGATTTAAATCATAATAAATCATATACGGAAAAAATACACATTAAAAATAAGATCAAGTTAAAATACACGAATCAATTCATATTGGTTTAAAATGCATAGTTATATGATTTAAAAGTTGTAATCTTAAAATGCTTGTAAGCAACTCTCAAAGCAAAACAATTTTCAAGACCAGTATGTAACGCATAGTGAATCTGGGTACTAGTAAATGTTTATGAAAAGATGAGTTTTCAACGCCCTTTTAAATGGTGAAATAGTTTTTAAGTCACGTAATGCTGGTGGCAATGCGTTCCACAATTTAGGTGCGGCAGACATGAAACATTTGTCGCCGTATGTCACTGTCTTGGTTCGTGGAACAGTAAGTAGAACAGGTTCATCTCTTGATCGAAGTTGTCTCTGCGGGCTATAAATTGTCAGTAAGTTTTTGATGTATTCTGGTGATTCACCAAGTAGTGCCTTGAACACATTCATAAGTAATTTGTATTCCACACGATGATGTATGGGAAGCCAATGAAGTTCTTTAAGCACGGGAGTAATGTGTGAGTACTTGGGTGTTTTAGTCACCATGCGAGCGGCAGTGTTCTGGACAGATTGAAGCTTGTTTAGCACTGTCTGGGACACTCCACACAGAAGCGAATTACAATAATCCAATCTGGTTGTTAGTGACGAGTTTACCAGAGATTTTGCTGCATCTTCAGTAAGATACTTTGTTATCTGGCCAATTTGCCTCAGCTGTATACAGCATGCTCTAGAAACAGTGTTTACGTGTTGGTCCATATTGAAGTATGGGTCTAGAGTAGCACCGAGATTTCTGACTTTCAAAGATGGCTTGATACAGGGTACTCGTTAGAATCGTCCCAGGTAGACAATGTAAGTGAGTACCCACACTTAGTATTTTGAATTACAGTGCACTCTACAATCGTATGTTTATATAGTGTATTTCATTGATCATGTTAGAATTAGGCATAGTTAGTATGCTCCTTGTGTGGCCCCTTTCCCCATTTTAAAAAAAATATGTATTTTCCCCCCTTTCAACTACTTGAAATACACTTAACTGTTTATTGTGGAAAAAATTTAATTTTGAACAAAAATGTATGCAGTCACAACAAAATGAAAAAAGAGGAATGGTATTGGACAAGCTTGAATAACATTATTATAATATTAATGCGGAAATAAATGGTATTGTATAATATATGTCCAAATTTATATTGCAATATATATATCATTGCTCAATTGTTATAAGATGGTGTGAGCACTTGTGTTGTACGCTTTACCATCCTGGGAGTAACTTAAACATTGATGCATTGGTACATGTATAGTCCATTGAAAGGACATGTGACTTCCTGTCTGGAGGACCTGGTGGAAAAATATGGATAGTTATTATGTGTAGTTAGTGCAAGGGAAATTATTATAGACTGGTGCTCAGAACACTACATAGGTATTGTTTTATTGATTGAAATCAAAAATATTAATGCTTTAGGACAGTTTACTCCTGACATTAATGAAGTTTTTAATAAAAAGTACACGTTACTCCAGAGGTGAAGAGATCATGTGCATAGTAGAGGATTTTAAAAGTTTTGTTCAAGTTGACCTAGTTAATAAACAACTGATTATATTAAAGCATTGAAGTACAACTGCATTGAGAAAAAAATGTATTAAAAAAAAAATTTACTTCATCTAGACCTATAAATAAATTATAATGTTATACAAATCTATAAATATGAACATACGTAGGGGAGACAAATGCATAAAACTGTTTTAGTTAACCTCTTACGTTTGAGTTATCTCCCTTCCTGTTTGTGGCTGGGAAAAGTCTCGGAATCCATTAAGGTTTTCTCTCTGATCAATACTGGGAGTGACCAATGATTGTATCGGCTACAGTCTCTGTATCTGCCTCTCTACATCTGATGTTTGAGTGTAGACTGAGAGATCCAGCCAAAGGGAGTGGCACCCTCAACCTGGGATTGTCACACTGTGGTCTAGTCTTGGAATCACAGTGTATAAGAAAATAAAGAATTTAACAAGACCAAAGTTCTTTGTATTATATTTGCATGTAAATATAAAGCAAAATGGTAAACATAAGAAATATTTATGAAATTATATCATAAATATGTGAATCAATGTTTGTTTTATAGATATCTGCAAATCTTTCCTTTTCAAACGCCAGTCGAAGGCGAGCGGGCATGCGGTGTCCAGATGGTTGTCAGGAGCATGACTCCAACACTATCAAAGCTATTGACTTAAAGCTTCATAGGTGGCTAGATCACATTGAGACGGAGTGCAATGCACAAGAACCATCACTCTGCACTTCATGATGTTGGATTTATTGCCCTTTGTTTAATTTTCTTGTCCAGAGCATAACTCCTACATTATCAATGCTTTTGACTTGAAATTTGATACATATATAGGTCTTATTGAGACAGAGTGCATTGCACAGGAAACGTAACTCTGTACTTCATGATTTTGGAGTTATGCCCAATGGTATAATTTTGTTATCTTGAGCATAACTGCTATGTTATCAAAACTATTGATTTGAACTTTGCAGGTGGATAGATCTCATTTAGACTTGAGTGCAATGCAATTCAATATGAACCATCACTGTTCTCTTCATGATTTTGGAGTTTGCCCTTAGTTCAATTTTCGTGCTTTATGTTTGTCTTGACCATACAACCGGCCGCAATAGCTCAATTGGTAGAGCGTCAGCTTGCAGATCGGGAGGTCGCGGGTTCAAACCCAGGCCGGGTCAAACTTTAAAGTTGGTAGTAGTGGCGTCGCTTCTAACACTCAGGGCTAAGGGGACAGCATTACGCCTGACTCGTCGGTGTCAGTATAATGGACCAGCTGGGTTCAGTCCTTGGGTACCTCATAAGTGCCCCTGCACAGTATCGGCAAAAATGCCGGCAAATCCTATCAAATCCCAAATCCACTTTTCAGATATATTGGAAAGATTGTTAACGGGTCTGGCAACTTGGGGTATTTACTGCTAAACTCTCAACAAATGAAGTGCATTTGATATACAGTCATATTCAGCTTTTATGTATAACTAAAAGATGGTATCAATAGTTTTCCTATATTTTATACATGTAATGACTTCTTATCCCTGTTTTGGAAAATGTATGCATAATTGCTGCATAATCTTATACTTCAGTATAGGTAAGACTCTATATCACTACTATAACTGTTAGACTCAACAAATGTATTGTATAAAATGTCTGTTTAGTCCAAGTCTATAAACAAGCACTATGGGGATTCTTTTAAAAATAGATATCAATGTTAGAGCTGAATATCCATATGATCTTGTCACCTGATCTCAAAAGTAAGAGGTCACATGGTTTGCTTAGTTTAAAAATAGCTAACTGTGTAGCGTTGCTTGGATAGGAACTACTTTTCTGTAAAGACAAGTAGGGTGTTATGCTTTACATGGATATAGGGCACCAATAAACAGGATCTTTTCAAGTAACAATAAATTGTTTAGTTGCAAGAGAGAAATAATAAATGAGTCAAACTGAATACCACCTTTAAAGTATGTTAGAATCACAAAATGTTCTTTCTGACAATGTTTATTTCATTCAAAGGATTTAAATGCTGCTATTTTCTGTCATTATGTACAAAATGCCTAGTGCCCGAGACATAAACACACAAACCTTTCCATATAAAGATGTAATCTTGTAAAAGTTTTGTCCACATTAATTCTTATCACTTACCTTGCAATATTATGCACAACTTAGAATTCTTTGTTACTTCTCTATTTTATGCAAAGGCACCAAGATGTACAGATAAACACTAAGTATATGTAGCAAATAGATTTGGGTGGACAGCCCTGATCTGGATCTACACAGTTTGCCTAAGCCTGAGTAATATCTACACTGTTTATCCAAGCCTGAGTAGTATCTACACTGTTTATCCAAGCCTGAGTAGTATCTACACTGTTTATCCAAGCCTGAGTAGTATCTACACTGTCTGTCCAAGCCTGAGTAATATCTACACTGTTTGTCCATGCCTGAGTAATATCTACACTGTTTATCCAAGCCTGAGTAATATCTACACTGTTTGTCCATGCCTGAGTAGTATCTACACTGTTTGTCCAAGCCTGAGTAATATCTATACTGTTTGTCTAAGCCTGAGTAGTATCTACACTGTTTATCCAAGCCTGAGTAGTATCTACACTGTCTGTCCAAGCCTGAGTAATATCTACACTGTTTGTCCAAGCCTGAGTAATATCTACACTGTTTGTCCAAGCCTGAGTAATATCTACACTGTTTGTCCAGGCCTGAGTAATATCTACACTGTTTGTCCAAGCCTGAGTAATATCTACACCGTTTGTCCAAGCCTAAGTAATATCTACACTGTTTGTCCAAGCCTGAGTAATATCTACACTGTTTGTCCAAGCCTAAGTAATATCTATACTGTTTGTCTAAGCCTGAGTAATATCTACACTGTTTGTCTAAACCTGATCTGCTCTGTACACTCTTGGTGTTTGTATTTTTCTGTGTTTTCCGTTTACGCCGTAAAGTGCAGTTTGGCATAACAATGCAGGCTATAATCTTTGTCACAATGAAGTGTGTGTTAAATGATGCTTTGAAGATAGATGGCTCAGTTAGAGTTTAGGCAGGTGAATGATAAATGAAGTTTAAAGTTGCATTTAACAGATTTTTTTGAATGGGATTTTGTTAGCTGTAATGATTCACTATGATGCACTGAAAAAAACGCAATGCACAGCTACAGTATGATGCGTCATTTGATGTTCGGCAAATTTATTTCAGTTCAGTATTTAGACCAATTTGCACCTTTTTATTGGATTAATCATGTCATAGTAAATAGTTTTTGTCTGGTATTATTAATTATCATTTTCACAGTTTTCTATTTCTACTGTACATGTATTAACAATTCTTTACACTGTTGAAAGAAGAGTGGTCAAAAGTTATGATGTTTATACAGATGTGAGCTGTTTATAAAGAAACATTATTGTTTAACTTTTTTGCTTATAAATATTAATTCTTGTATAATTTCATTCACTACCACCTGAGCTATTGCGGCCGGTCAATGGATGTTAGTCAAAGACTGGAGAATATAGAAGAATAAATTAGGGTGTGCCAGGAATGTTGGGACCCATTGCTGCAATTTTGTTTAGACTTTCCCTATGAGTTGTTTCTTTTTGAAGCTCTCCATTGAGGTAGCAGTTGTGTTTTTGTTGTTGTTTTCTTTAACATCACAATGTAACAGTTATAGTTATAATAAGGTGAGGATTCACACCTTGACCAAGATTTGATATATCACAGAAATGGCTGTGATGTCTGAAGTCCATGATTTTAACTGCAATTTAAATGCACAGTTGCACTGAACTCATTAATTGCCTCACAGGGTGGAGTCCTTATTTAACTGGAAATCCAGGGTTGCCTGGATCTCACAGGTATGTTTCACAGTGTACTCCCTATCTGCTAGATGCAGTGTTTGTCAACATGTGTTATCAGCGTAGCTAACTACATGGCTACAAAAATCTTACTTTCTCGGGTTCAGTCCCTGGGCACCTCATAAGTGCCCCTGTGCTATAATGATAGAAATGTTGCTGCACAGTATTGGCAATAATGACTGCTAATCCCCATCCCCTCCTCTTCTATGTCCAAACAATAACATTTACAGCCAGCAAATTCACTGCCATGAATATCTAGATTCTTGAATGCAAATTATGATGTTGTTTCTTTCTAAAAACTTCAGTTTACAGTCTTACTTGTATTAAAAAGCCACCCATGAAACAGCCTAAAAATGTCCACTCAAGACAAATTGACTGCTTAATACCAAAAAAAATTATATTGTAAACAGTTTACTTCGTAAAAAAAAGTGTTACTTAAGTACTAAGGAGACATAAATAAATAAAAATGGAAAAGAACATATTACCCCAAAAGTGGAAGTTAGGTTACAAAAACATCATTTTAAATCCTTTATATCGAGTACACTGAGGGTAGTGTATTGTTGTAATAACTGTTTAAGAAGTGAATACAAAATTATTGCATCAACCTAGAGTTGCTGTGTTCAGCTATTCCTGGCATAACAAAAAACTAGTTCTGTTTATTTCAGCCAGTTTTGTACATCTAACCTTATTTGGTATGGGTAAGTCAGGGAGTTTACCACCACCATTTTTTTACACGTCTTTATTGTTTCTTGGTGAGTTTTAAACACAAAGCCGTCTAAATCTGAAGTTAACACTACAAACTGCACTACCAGGACCAGTGTATTTTTTCCCAATTACATTACAATACATTTAAACTGCTATGTTATGAAATAAAGCAGTGAGCAAAAAATGAAAAGGAGCAGAATAAGCTGTCCTCTGGGATGTAAAATGCAAGGTTACCTTGTTACACATTGGCATTCAGCACATATGAAAGACACTGGATCTCCAAAACTTTCCAGAGATAATAATCAATGATGTGATCTTGGACAAATTTCATGTCCATGTCTTTCAAAAAGCCTTTTTTTTTTTTTGAAAATCACAGCAACCAATTAATTATCATTATAATGACTTCCAGCTATTTTAAAGGAGGAAGACCCCAGACAAACATCTTGAGTAGAACCACCGACGCATTGCAGGTCAGCTGGAAGTCCTTTACTCCAAATGGGATTTAAATCCACGCAATGAGAGGCTTAGCAGTCAGAAAGTCTTGTTCAATATTTGTATAAAGTTTCTATAGAATAAAATATCTCACTAGCGGAAAAATTGATAAGGTTGAAGCACGAACTCTGATTGGGTGTAAATTTAAATTATTTGGTAGCCTCAAGATATTGAAAGAATTCTAAAATTTCTCAATCAGAAGGTGAGCGCCCTTCCTCTGACTGCTAAGCCTCTCACCGCATGACTTAATGAAGGAAGGTCTTCTAGCTGACCTGCGGTGTGCCGTTTGTTCTACCGAGACATTTGTCTTGGGTCTTCCTTCACCAAAATAGCTGAACATCGCTATAATGATCATAATTGGTTGCTGTGATTTAGCTCAAAAACAACAGAATTCCTCTGTCTTTTATGTCTATATCTACAATGGTTGCAACCAAATTCCCTTTAAGTTAAAACAAGGTCCTTTCAGTTCTTTAAGTTTCAGGAATTGTGTCTTGAAATATTTTTGGTCTTCTGCATGCACTGAGCATATAGGGTAGATTGTATCAAAACCCAGTCAGTCTACTCTCCTTTAGTTCCCTTTTTATTTCTATATTTGACTGTCATCCTATATTTTCCTATAAACTGCGACATTTTCTATACATTTATTTTTGAAGGGGTGGCGGGTATGAGTAGTACTACCAGAAAAAGCAACAAAGACTGGTAAATATTTACAGAGAAAATGTACTGCCTCAAGTCGTTTCTAAATTGAATGACAGCCGCCCAATCACCGGAACTTCTAGAATTATGATTTTACATGGCAATGCCAGTGCCCATAAAACAGGGGACATAACTCGGTACGTGTCAGAGAATCGGATTGCAACTCTCCCTCATCCTGCCTATAGTCCTGACTTAGTACCTTGCGACTTCTGGTTTTTTCCTGAACTGAAAGAACTTAGCTGGAAACAAATACAACCATGCCATAGACCTGTCAAAAGCAGTAAATTCAGAGTTACAGGGGATACCTAAAGAAGAGTATCGAGACGCATTTAATAAATGGCGCAGACGACTGCAGCTATGTGTAGAAAGAGGAGGAGAGTGCTTTGAGGGACTTTAAAAAAGTAAACAGCATCAGACAATAAACATCAGAGATAATAAGGTAGTTTCATTATTTAATGAACACCCCTCGTATGTATATGAACCTTTGAAAATACCTGTCATAGTCTGTGTCAAGTTCCACTCACAAACACAAGTTACAGGAGAGTTCATTGTCAGGAGAAAGAGAACAAAACACATAAAACTGAAGTGAACCATTTGCTTGCATTTACTAATGGTTTTCAAATGCAAACTAAATGCAGTATTTTAAATATTGCTAAGAACTAAGAATGTTCCTAACCTTAAGATTGTAGCATTTCATTCTGATTTGTGTGCTGAAATTTTAATCGCAAATTTTTTTTATTCATTGTGACCATACGATGATGTGCAATATATATTTATATATTATTGCTGCTTCAGTGCCTAGAGAAGACATTTAGTGAGCAACATTAATAAAAACAACTGTAAAAACTCTCAATTGTGTTTGTTATGTTAATTTTTATGTGTTAATTACTAATCTAATTATCATGTTTTTAACAGTTTTTCTTCCCTTCAATCATTATGTAAGGTTGTATAGAAAATTGATTCTATTTAAATCTTGTCGATGTTGCAAATCCTATATACCATGTACACATTAGAATCATCTTAATGAGAAAATTTAACAAAATACATATAGTATAAGGTTTGGATGACAGAGAATTTAGGACATATTGATGCGTTTATTCTTCTGCAAGTCCTTTAAATCCATGGTAATCATTAGAATCGTCCATGTGACAGTTTTAACAACCACCATCTTCACCGGATTTTGTCAGTTACAATTTAGCATGTCGTTCAATATCGGTTAATGACCAACAAATGGGTTTTTAGTGATTTTCTATCAACTATATGCTATGAAATAACAGTGTGTATTTATCAATTCTTAGCAGTGAATGTAGCTTGCTGTTTGCTATCTCTAGATGGATCAAAGGCAAAGCAGGCCGATCAGGATCCACACTATTTGCCAGAGTTGAATAATTTTGTGCTTAACTAGCTAATAGTTATAGCCTCCCCAAGTCAGGTTATAACCAATTATCTGCAGCCAGCAGTATTTCCCTGTAAAATATTGTTCTCTCCCCACTAGGATGCTCAAAGATTCACTCAATGAAAGCGAAGATAGTGGGTGGTATTGACTATTGAACAGGAATAGTATTGCGCAATTCTCCTACACCCCCTCATTTCTGAATCTGTTGTACTGTTTTATTAATCAAGGGTCTTCTGTATTTTAGCTGTTAAGTGTTTTTTTTATGTCTGTTTCCTTCAGCTGTAAGTTTTGTGTCCTCTGCCTTTCTGTTAAATTAATCTTCAGTCAAGGTATAGTTGTTGCGTTGGGTTTTGTTTTATTATTTGTCTTAAAAGTCATTGGAACCCGGCAGTACAATCACTAGAATGTCGGCTCCAGGTATGGCAGGCACCCGGTTCAAACTTGGGCTGCGACATATAGAAGTCTTAAAAAGATAGTAGTGGTTTGGATCCCTCTTGGGCAAATATAAGGGTAGTTCCACTACTGGTTAGCTGGCCTGGTGTCAGGATAATGTGACTGGGTATGGTATCATGCCATGTGTTCATAGCATGCTTTACACAGTGAAGGCAGCAGTATATTTTCTTCAAGTGGAAGCCATTTCCAGATGACTGGAATACTGTTGGTGAGACAATCAACAAACCTTTCAAGTCCTCAATGTTTCAAAGGTATTCATTGTTTTTGCTGTTTAGTGTTTTTAAGTGTTGTTCTACATCTTTGTTCTCTAAATGCGTCTATGTCTATTTTGTTTACATAATATTAATTTTTTCTGTTTTAAAAGGATTTCAAAAATGTAGAATATGAATGTCGCTTTGTCTATCCGCAGCCTGTTTCTGTTTATCTAACTTGCTCTTTCATTTATTCGGTCTGTGTACCCATCCACCTATCCCCTCCAGACGTCTGTGAATCAGTCAGTCTATTTATATCTGTCTAACCATAGTCCTCTAAAATACAAATCTATCTGTCCATACTGGACTCAGTGGCGCAATCAGGAGAACGTCTGCTCTACTGACGATAGGCCCAGGTTGCAACATACCAAAGTTGTTAAAATGGTAGTGGTTCGGCACCCTTTGCTATGGCTGAAGCTAATATAGTAATTCCTGATTAGTTGGTCAGATGTCTGGATTATGTGACTGCATGTGGCATGCCACAGGTGTTCATGGCCTGATGTACACAGTCAAAGCATCACTATATCTGCTTCAGTGGACACTGTTTCCAAAATAATTAAAGTTATTGTTAGTGGAAAGTTAAACCTAACTATCTGTCCATCCACTGAACATATCGATACCCATAATTATGCCCTCCAACTTACATCAACACACTGAATGTTGGGAACCAGACCTAACAAGTTTGTCACCCCAGTGTTATTATCCTCTAATGCCTGTGTCCCTGCTTGCTTCGCTGTCAACCTAACATCCCCCACCCCCTTCCTACAATATCTGTCTCTCAGCTCTGTGCTTGCTTCTACCATCTATTTCTCTGCCATACCGACTGGACCTATTGAACAGTCTCTTTACAGAAAATTGATTTTTCTCCCCCTACCCCTGTCACTGTGAGCTAGTGTTCAGCCTTCTAGCTAGCATTAGAACGATGTGGCTCGTGTCAATAAGGTAGTTGGTTTGTGTGGGGGGGAAAACGACTGTCAGCCAAGTAATCGCAAACATATGGTGCCGAAACATAGGTGCAAATGTCCATTGGCTTGGAGGAATTTTGGGCTACTTCTGAAGATGGGATTGGATCGCTGTGTTAGGCTGATGATTCGAGCCGGCATTGTGGAATTTTGTGTTAATTGTGAGATTGTGTGATGGGAGTCAGTGATTAGATTGCTGTCACCATATGGTAAGGGTGTAGACGACACAATGCAGGATTATAAGAGACGACAATCTGACTTTAAAGTATACATGGTCATGGGACTGGTTGGGATATTAGAATATAGTTGATTTTTTGTGTGCACAATTTATGGGTCTGGGTAGAGACATTTATACCTGAAATATGTAAACCCCAATTTTTAAATAGAAAGTAAAGGAAGAGTTGTATATGATTTGTGTTAGTGATATGATTATCATGTACTTGGCTAATGAAACATATGTTGGGAAAAATGTCACGCTTATTCAATTAGTTTTGGTTTGGATTTCTTTTCTAAGATTTGTCATTGCAAATATTTGGATTGAAGTACGTTAGTAATAGTTTGTTCAGCTGTATTGGTTTTTTGCTGTTGCTTGTTAGATTCATTGTGTGACATTATCTTTGGCTTATCAGTAACCTTGCGGCTTGAATATGTGCATCTCTGATCATTCCAGGGTAGGTCATGATGACCCTGAATGCTTGATCATTTAACAGGTTTGCTAATTGGTGCTGTAATTAGTTCATTATTTGAAAAAGAGTCCTGTTTCTAGAAATTAGATGTTTAAATATAAATTCTAAATGATTACACAAGACTTTTACTGCCATATGGTATGAAAATCCACAAAACTTTCACGTTGAGAAGTCCGTTGATGTTTGCCAATGGATTTAGTCTGCATGTTACTATTCGGAATGCTGCTAAAAAGACATTAATGAGAGTTTGTACCTTATTTGTTCGTACATTATTTGGCTTTGAATTATGTCAACTGTTTAGTTATGATGCAACATTTTAGATAATATCATATGTTATTTATAAAGTATGTTAAGTTGGGGTTCAGAAGTATGTATCATTTATCAAAATGGAATACATTCAGAAGTTTGTGCATGCAGACATAAGTTTGTTTTACAGTATACTACAACTCCCCAATAAAATTGGCTGTAACTATTGAAATAATTATTGATTATTAGATACACGTAGGCATGTTAACCAGTATTTAGATAAGATACATGTACATAGTTATATAAAGTAAAGTAATCTTTTTAAGTTGAAAATCCTGTTCTAGTTGTCTATCTGCTTTTCTGAATAACTGATAATAATATTAATTTAAGTTTTCCTTGTTAGTTGGATAAACCTTTTAAAGTATAATTTATATGTTTAGGATGGTCCATTAGTTTAGTCTGGTTAACTATAATAAGTCTGATGAAATGTTGTTGTTTTTTAAATCTAATTGAAATGTTAGTGTGATTGACTTGATGATAGAATGAAACATAGGGTTGTTGTTGAAGAACGACTTCGTAAATTCTCATCCCCCTCAAGAGTACAGATTCGGACCAGTGCAAAAAACTTTCATGTGGCGATGCTCTTCCTGTCTGCTGGTGGTTTTACAGAGAGTTTGTTAGGGGTTTTTCCACCACCATAAATAGGTAGACTGGATCTAAAATAATATTAAAGAGAAATTTGACTGATCAAGTCTGAAATCAACAAAAGGCAGTGGAATGTGGTCCAAGTCCACTAATATACCTTGTTGGACCAGTAAGATACAAGCCAAATGAACTGATCCAGAAGATTTTGCTAACCACTGCCCCACTTGTCTCGTTTCGAAGAACTTATGGGAAAAATATATTGTCGTTACTTTGTTTGTCTATCAGTCCCACTTTTGTCTGGACTATATCTCGGCAACCACTTGTTGACATTCATTAAAACTCTATGGGAAGCCTAACCTAAAAAGTAAGTGCGCATGTTAACAACACATGCCATTTTGATGATTTTTCACGAAGTTACTGCTCTTATTTAATTTCTGTATAATATGATAGAGAGCCACGCTATTTCACAGCAACCACCAGTTGGAACTCACTGACACCTTTTGGGAAGCTTCACTAACAAATGCAGATGTGCATATTGTCAGTATATTCCTGTTATTTTTCACTGAGTTAATTGCCTATTACCGTAAAGGACTGTAGAAAGTGCATAGTTTTTTTTTTTTTACAGATTTATTTAACAGAAGCCGTGTATCACACATTCTTTGAGCTATTAAAAAAATCAACTTTTTCCCCCAAGCCTTACTTGACCGCGAGGGCATATATTGTGGACTGCCATTTATTTTCGTATTCAGTCAATTTCCTTTTTATTATTTAGTTTATCACTCAGTCTCTGCCTACACTCACATAGATAGGATTTTCTATCAGTTTTATATAGATTCAAATAAAAAGAAAATGACTACAGATTGGTTTTTATTGTGAATTTTCTGTGCACACCGTTGAAATGCGATGAACAGGAAGTAAACAATGTGTTGCATAACTGTATAATTTTACAGTGCTCAAGGTGAGCTTTTGCGATACTACTTCGTCTGGCCTCCGTCATCTGCAGTCAAAATTTTAAATTGTGAACACGCTAGAGGCCACAGTTTTTATCCAATCTTCATCAAACTTAGTCAGAATGTTTGTCTGCTTGAAATCTTTGATGAGTTAATTATTGGGTCACCTGGGGTAAAAAATAGGTCACTAGGTCAAATTTTAGGAAAAACTTGTGAACACCCTAGAGTCCACATTTACAGCCCGATCTTCTCCAGACTTGGTCAGAATGTTTGTCTGCATGAAATCTTGGATGAGTTCATTATTGGGTCACCTGGGGTAAAAAATAGGTCACTAGGTCAAATTTTAGGAAAAACTTGTGAACACCCTAGAGTCCACATTTACAGCCCGATCTTCTTCAAACTTAGTCAGAATGTTTGTCTGCATGAAATCTTGGATGAGTTCATTATTAGGTCACGTGGTGTCAAAAAGTAGGCCACTAGGTCAAATCTTAGTAAAAGCTTGTGAGCACACTAGAGGCCCCATTAACGGCCCAATCTTCACCAAACTTGGCCAGAATGTTTGCCAGTATGAAATCTTACATGTTGTGAAGGGGGTCATGTCTACTGGCAGCTCTTGTTTATAACTTGCCATGTGGGTTCATCTATTTCTCTGGTCGGATTGTGCCAAACATGAGAAGATAGGCAAATTATTACTTTGTTGTGCTGGGTAAATTCTTTAGTATCCTATATAAAGAAGTGATCACTTTTCTTAACCTTCTTATGTTTTAGGGGACATCAGAACTTTTTCAAAATAGCTTATGGTAAATGTTGCTGCTATTGCAAAGTAAAGTGATGTACAAATAAAACTTGTACTAAAATTTCACATTATTTCAACTCGGAAGCAGACGGTAACATTTATAAATAAGTGGCCTTGATGACGGTATAGACATTATTTATATTAGAGGTTATATATGTTGCAACTATATGCCGTATACCGTAAAACATACAGTGATATATCTTAATCATTATAGTTAGGCTTTGTGACTTTTGAAATTCCATAGCATAGGAATAGTGGAAAAGTTAGGGAAAAAACAACAACTGTGAATACAGGTTCAAGCAAGAATAATAAATCCCAACGCCCCATAATGGGAATTGTCCACATAATAAAATATCGCAGGAAACTCATTGAGGCTGACTGTGAACAAAACCAAAAGCTCAGGGAAAGAGGTAGCCATTTTGATGATTCCGATGCAGGTTAGAAATATATCGTATTCAGCTTAATCCATAGCTATAGGTGTTTGGGATATATTGAGGAATTTTGTGAACATATAACTGAACATAGCTTGTGTCATTAATGGTTGATAGTGTATACAAAAAAGAGGAAATGGTAAAAATGTGTTGTTGATTTAAAATGTTGACATTTCAGTAATTAAGAATCGGTCACTGTGGAAATATTGATGCATTTTGTGATAACAGAAGCAGAGACTAAGAACAGCTTAACCAAGCAAACACTTATGCAGCCATAAAATCAGGTTTATACGATATTATGAACGTGTGGCACATGTTATAAGAATTGCAGTTTTGTACCAGCATATTTTGTACTTCTCCATGAAAGTGTAAAAATGCATTTCATGATTTCTAAAATAACATTGATAAATCCTCAACAGAATCCTTTCTGCACCAAAACTTGATCATTAAATGTTACAGAAATCACAATGTATTTTAAGTTCTTCTTAGTTTTAATCTTTCAATTATAATTTAATTGTGAATGCCTATTGATTTAGTAAAAACTTGATAGAATGTGAATGAATATGTTAGCAGAAGCCAGAATCTTAAATTCTATTTCTGATTTCAGAAAACAGATATACAGAACTATAATATGATAATGCTTGGAAACACATAGATAAAGAATTATTAAATTTATACAATTTGCAATATTTTTGAAACATTTTCTTATTATTTAAAATAATAAAAAGTACAATTTTGTCTAGGACTTGTGTAAACAAACAGGAAATATAATTATTACTATTACTGCTGTGCTGTCAGTCCCTTCTTCATAAGCATAATCCTTTGCAAAAATGACATCTTTAGAGTACAAGATAAGATTTTTTTAATCACTTCGGTCTGCTTCATTCGTCATTATGTCATCATGTTCAGCACAATGCCTCTGATTTGTTTTTTTTCATCGCATCTTCACAGTTTTAGTTATATTAATGATATCCAGCTATCTCTGTCAGATGAGGGCTCAAACATAACGAATCTCAAGTGGCCGTGGTTTGATTTTTTTAATGCATTTAACCCAGTCATACCCCCACCCCCCAATAGAAATCAAAAAGAAATTGGGAAAAGATCTCCAAATGACATATTTGTCATCATTTTTTATTTTTTCTTTCGCGCATTTTATTGGCTCTCAAACAGTGGGACTTGCTGTCACATACTGTTAATGACTTGCATATACCTATTGCATATGGCATTGCATCATCCAGGCTATCTAAAAATACTTAAAAAACTGTTGCAATGCTTTTGGTTCTTCCAATCTTTAGAAAGACAGCATGTTCAAGTTAGCTGGAATGATTTTTGGCAATATTTGCATCCATTATTCATTGTGGTTTAACAAAATTTTGCTTTTTTCAAGAACAACGTTTACAAAATGTGACCAAGTCACTTAATAGGAAACAAAGGATCTTGCAAAGGAAACATTTTGTCGGTATGACATCAGATCAGGTTAGAACCTCAGGCCCAGACTGTTGTTAGTCCTTGGGCAAGGGTATTTATTTAGCGTCTTGCCCCCGTTACTGGCCAAAAACTGGTTCTACTTAGGAAGTGATGAGTCCAGAGAGGTGAATGTATGTTAAAAGAACATATCTCATTGACAATAACCGTATAGGTTTTTTTACTACATACGCTTCAAACTGCCGGACCTGGTAGCGCAATCAGTAGAGCGTCGGCTCTAGAACCGGGAGCCCCCGGGTTCGATCCCAGGCCGCGACATACCAAGGTCGTTAAAAATGGTAGATGTATAGCTCCTTTGCTGACGCTCAAGCAAATATAAGGGTAGTTCCACGACTGGTTGGCCCAGTGGTAAGATAATGTGACTTGGTGTGGTATCATGCCAGGTGTTCACGGCATGCCATACACAGTGAAGGCAGCACTATATCTGCTTCAAGTGTCCAGTAATGAAATACTGTTGGTGGGACAATAAAGCCAACAAACAAACGGACACTTTTAACTGAAAAAGATAGAAGTCTAAAGGTTTATTGACCAATATATATATATATATGAAATGATATTGATTATTTAACATTGGCTAATGACACGGACCTGTGTTTGTTTTAAGTCAATATATTTGTCGATTTCAATTGTGTTGGTATATGTTAAGTATTAATATCTAACATTCTGTCGAGGAGAGTCAAGAATGTTTTATCTTCTTAGAACGTTTAGAATGAGGTGAAGGGTTTTTCATAATAAGCTTATTTTGTATTAAAATACAATACAATACAAAAATACTGTTGTCTTTTATTAAGCTTGTCTTTCTCGTATGAACAATTTTTTTACCCTTTTAACCCCCCCCCCCCCCCCCCCCATAAAAAAAAAAAAAAAATATGGTAAAGTATTGACAGGTGATTCAACAAAATATTTCTTATTTTTCTCTTACTATTTTTTTCCTAGCTTTTGTTAATCTTAAACCTTTTAGACCTGTATTTTTAAGTTTTTTCTTACTCAAAAGTCTGTGAGACAAAGTGCATGCAACTACATACAATACCAACCACCTTCCTAGTTTTGTTGATAACACCTATTTGTCTGGACTGGTTGGAGTCCTGTGTGTGGACACATGCTTTTGATTCAGTTACTGATTTTTATTTTGACCTCAGTCCCCTCCTTCTGTAGATCTTTCTCGTGGTGAGGTTTCCCAGCTAACCTGCCGTACAAAAGATATAAAATGCCATTTGACTTTGCAAAGTTACAATCAATCGGAAATTGTGTGCTTAAAATAACTTTAAACCGTTAATAACAACTTTATTGTGCAATATAGTTACACATTAACTGTGTGTGTTCCTGTTTGGGGCGTGAACTTTCATGAGGGGAGGCTTTCCAGCTAACAT
Organism: Sinonovacula constricta; assembly: GCA_007844125.1. Classification (NCBI taxonomy): domain Eukaryota; kingdom Metazoa; phylum Mollusca; class Bivalvia; order Cardiida; family Solecurtidae; genus Sinonovacula; species Sinonovacula constricta. Next base: position 21,761,487 of record CM017573.1, on the reverse strand, counting down.
GGGGATGTGCAGGTGGTTTTACTCGGTCACGTAGGGTCTTCCTCCACCAATAATTAGCTGGATGTTGTCAATATGACCCTAATTGTGCCGGTGTGAGGTAACAAAAACAAACAGTCCTACCGTCCAGCAGGGGGTGGCTGTTCAGGATCTAAACTATTTGACTGACCCTGATCAATTGTACATAGAAGGCTTAGGGTTAATGGCTCTGCTGTAGGAATTGGCTGAAAACATGCAATAACATAAAATGTAACTTTTAATATCTAGTTCCAGATGTGTCACACTAAATCTATAAATAAGCAATGGAAGTGAAGTGAGCAAGCCCATGATAGCAAAAAAACAAAAAAAAAACACTGTTGGTGGAAAGAGCGAGCAAAGTCCTCTATTCAGAGTGAAGCTCAGTATAGACTGTATGCTCTTTGTGGAGAAAACAAATCTTATTGTATTTGCTTGGAGACTTAAAATGACTGTGAGGTGCTTATCCTGCTAAGCATAATTTGATACGACTTGGGCAAATAGTAACCGTTGAGCTGAAGCTGTTGGCCAGTATCTGCGCTATTTTCTGCTGAGCCTCTATCACAAATTGTTATTATTGCATTTATTGTCTGCAGATCGCTTGGATCTTCAATTGCTTATAAATGAACCTAGCATGGCAAGAGATAAGAGCCTTTGATAATCAATGAACAGTAGCAGGTATGGGAAAGAGAAGCAGAAGTAAAGAATGTCAACTGATTGGTTCTTGTTGTTTAGCGGATCCGACACGCTGCACAGACGGACATCAAATCAAATGTCACACAGCTACCGGTTTACACTGGCATTACAAAGCTTATAACTGTAGGTCACACAGTGTATACAAGGGCATTACGAATCAAAATTTCTACAGAATATAGACAGAAAATATTGGAAATTATTGGGGACCTTTTTGTCTTGCAATGAGAGAGAAAAAAATGATTTGTGTTTTGGTATTTCTTGGGGAAGATATCTAGATTTACCTGCTTTATAAAGAGGAAGAATATCCCTGTGCCAGATTTGTAAGTTAGAGGGATTCTACACTGGACTTTGTTTGTCTGACCGTCCATCTGTCCGCTTTGGTATTTCTTGGGGAAGATAATTATCTAGATTTACCTGCTTTATAAAGAGGAAGCATATCCCTATGCCAGATTTGTAAGTTATAGGGATTCTATACTGGACTTTGTTTGTCTGACCGTCCATCTGTCTGTTCCAAGGACACTATTTTGTCTTGAGCTTTTTTGCCCCTGTCTTTTGTTGATTTTGATGAAACTTCACACTTGTCTTTAGTACCATGGGAACCTGTGCGCCATGGGAACCTGTGCGCCATGGGAACCTGTGCATCTACTGTTTTCATTACAATCAGATGGAAATGTCAGGCATGGTTGACCCTTTAAAAGCTCTAGTTAAGACATTGAAATAAGAGAGACATTAACAAAAACCTTGAGCAGGATGGTGACTCTTCTTTCTTAGCCCATGGCTTTCTGTTTTAGTTTCATCTATGATACAAATACAATATTTCGTCATGACAGGTCTAGTTGGGTATTTTTGTTGACAGTTGATGTACAAGTTATCAATACATTTAGTGTAGAGTCAATAAGTAAACTTTCTGTGATGTTTTCTGTAAAACAATAGGTGGAGTAAATAAATCAAGTTTCTATGTTGAGTGTTTGTAACAAAACATGTGGAGTAAAGAAATAGTTTCCTCATTGAGTGTGTTTGTAAAACAATATGTAGAGTAAATAAATAAATTTTTCATTTTGAGAGTACAGGCCAAAATAGTTCAATTGGTAGAGCGTCGGCTTGAGGATCAGGAGGTCGTGGGTTCAAACCCTGGCCGGGTCAAACCAAAGACTTAAAAGTTAGTAGTAGTGGCTTCCCAACTAACGCTCAGGGCTAAGGGGATAGCATTACGCCTGACTTGCTGGTGTCAGTATAATGGACCGGCAGGGTTCAGTCCCTGGGCACCTCATAAGTGCCCCTGTGCTATAATGATAGAAATGTCGCTGCACAGTATTGGTAAAAATGCTGGCAAATCCTAATTCCATGTTGAGAGTGTCTGTAACACAATATGTAGAGTAAAGGTATCAGCCTGTTCCTGTAAGAAAGCATGCCTTAAAAGTAGGTTATGAATTATATCCTGTACTAAATGTGAAGTTATAAAAAATCTTTTTCTTTTTTTAGAAATAAACAGGCTTGATTGACAATTTCATTTTTCGTTATCAAAATTGACATATGTTTTGAGGACACGAAAACAAACAGAATCCACCAAAAGAACATTCTAAACAAGATAACTCTGCATCAGGGCCTAAAAAAGAAAAACTGTATATTGCATTGTGAAAAAGAAAAGAAAAATCCACCAAAAGAAAATTTAAAACTGAAGAAGTTAGCATCACTTCCTAAAACTGACATACAGAAACTGTATACTGCAGTGTGAAAATAAACCTAGGTAGACTGTTACCAAAATAAACCAGCTTAACAGGGGCCATGTTTCAGCTACAGCAAGTAGAAATCTACATAACTATTTATTTGGTGCTGTAAAGACAGATCAAAGTTTTCTTAGCAGTTCCTCACAGACACTTTCCATTATGTTGTGGAAAGGAAAACAAAGTTTGAAAAACAATAACTGTAATGCAATACCAAATGGTGCCATACTGGCTTTTGTCAAGTGTTAAGAAGTTGCTGCCACTCAACAAAATCAACACATAGAGCTTATCTGCAAACAAACATCAACAACTTGTGTGAAGAGGGGTTGTTAGATAGAAATAGACACACATCTTGAATATGCCAGCTATCATAACATGTAACATAGATTTTGTAGATTTTGCATAACAAGATGTTTTGTTTGCCCAGTGTTTTATGTCATCAAATGCCAAATAAATAACTAATATTCGGGATGGCTATTGGAGGTAAACTGGGAAAATGAAACTAAAATAACTGATGATAGAAATTAGCTGATTGGCTATTGATATTTGAAGTGAAACTCACAGAAAACACCACCAGAGCCAGTAGAGTAAATGTGTGTTATGCAATAAGATACAATTAGAATAAAGTCAGTAAGAGATGACTCAAAGAGCAATACTGTTACTCCTCAGCTAATTGTATTTCTCTGTTTTATTTGCTGACATATTGATATTAATTTTGAAATACACTACTTGAATTGATTAACCATACATACAACAGCATAATACAGGAAGGAAATTTACCAATGAGTAGTCACAAATAAAAATAGATAAGTGAAAACTACACAGTTTCTATTTTTGTCATGGGGAAGATAAGTAGATTGGTTCAAATAAGTGTTGTGTATAAAGTCTCTCGGAACATCTAAACTCATTGTGTAACTGTGATTATTCTTTTAATGTTTATTTTTCATACCATGATTTATAGTTTTTGAAGATAAGAAAAACAGTGAATAAACTTGTCATTGTAACATGAGCACATTCTATTATGAAAACAAGCTGTGAAATCAAGCTTAATCAATGCTGTATAAAAAGGACAAGCAATAGAAGGGAATTCTAGTCTGTGTTGGAAAAGAAAATATTGTGAAACATACCGGTTGTGTTATTCTTACTTGTTCTTCACATTGAAGTTTTCTAAAAACGTTACTGGATCAAGCTAGGAATCCAACAAGCAATTGCGGTAAAATAGTATCAGTAGAGATTTAGGATCAGTTTATCAGTATGAAATTGATCACCCTTTTATTTGTGGACATTTAATATCTGTCATGGAAGTTTGATACCTATTTGTCACTTTACATTGAAGACTAGTTTATTGGTGGACAATTGAGACCAGTTTAACAGTGGACATTTGAGACCAGTTTAACGGTGGACATTTGAGACCAGTCTATTGGTAGACATTTGAGACCAGTTTAATGGTGGACATTTGAGACCAGTTTAATGGTGGACATTTGAGACCAGTTTAACAGTGGACATTTGAGACCAGTCTATTGGTAGACATTTGAGACCAGTTTAATGGTGGACATTTGAGTCAGTTTAACGGTGGACATTTGAGACCTGTTTATCAGTGGACATTTGAGACCTGTTTATCGGTGGACATTTGAGACCTGTTTATCGGTGGACATTGAAGACCAGTCTGTTAGTGGACATTTGAGACCAGTTTAATGGTGGTCATTTAAGATCAGTTTCACAGTGGTCATTTGAGACAAGTTTATCGGTGGACATTTGATAAGTTAATCGATGGATATTAAAGACCAGTTTATCGGTGAACATTGAAGACCAGTATATTGGTGGACATAAGAGACCTTTATTATTTGAACCCTTGTTCTACCCTTGAGATTTGTTAGCCGTCCCTTGTGAAGAGTCAAGGTGGATTCCAACTACGAGACGATCAGTCTTCAAAGTACCATCAGTCGGTTCTGCGGGGGACGGTTTTTCCCACCATCATGCCGTGACATTACGTCAACAGGGGGTGTGGCTAATTGTGACCGGTCCACAGGAAGGGGTGTGGCTAATTGTGACCGGTCCGGGGGAAGGGGTGTGGCTAAAAGAAAGGCAAAACCTGTGATTGATTACTTCGATTATGTGAACCCCTCAGACCAAGACGATGATGAGGAGAGTGAGGAGGAGAGGCCAGCTGGTGATGATGAGGTGGATAATAGACAAAAAACAAAGCAGGAGGAGGCTGGGTTTGACAAAGGTGAAGGTCCTTACCATACAGAGAATAATGAAAAAGGTCAAGGTGACAAATGCAAGGATAGAAATTGGGATACAAATATAAACAAAGCCAAAGAAGAAATGTGTGAGAATAAATTGCATGATGTAAGAGTTAAGACAGAAGGATTAAAAACTGCTGAACATAGTTTTAAGAAACCTCTGTTTGGGTGTCCTCAGGATAATGCTAATGCTACTAACAATAAAGCTTTTGCTGATGCTGCCACTGTCAACCAACAATCTTCCAGCAGTGATGATAAAGATAATTCTGCTGCAGCTTCTTCCAGTGTCATTCTAGTCAAATCCAAAAAGCCTAAACCTGCTGATAGCAATAACAAGGACAGCAGTTCTCGTAGTATAACTTTGGTCAAATCCCCGGACACAATGTTCACTTCCAATGCAGCGGGTAAAGAGATATCAATGTCAAGGACTGAGTTTGTGAAGGATGTGATTGAGGATCATCCTAGCAGACCTAGAGAAGAACAGAAGGAAGATGAGAATCCTCCTATGAGACCTACAGAAGAAGCGGAAGATGACGATTCTGACTTCGAGAATCTGTGTGCACAGTCACAATCTACATGTTTGGACTGGGCTCAGGAAGTGGCAAATGAAGAATCGGCTTTGTCTCAAACAGAACCAGAGCAGGAGAAAATGACAAAATCTGATGATGCTAGTCAAACAAAGGGATATTACCCTAAACTAACAAAAAGGCATCAGTTTAGTGAAGCAAAGGGTCATCACTGTAAGCAAACTGTAAGTGAAACAAAGGCCTCTGAACAAGCTAAGGGAGATAATTCTTGTAAAACAAATGGCCCTAACTCCAAGCAAACAACGGATGATTACTCTTGTGGATCAAATGGGTCTAAACAAGCAAAGAAAAATTATGCGTGTCAAACAAAAGGCCTAAACTCTAATGTAACTTTGGGACAAGATCCTAAAAAAGAAGTTCATATGCTAGATTCCAGTGCCATCCCTGATGTGTCTGACTTATCAGCTACTCAAACCATCGTTGACACCACAGCCACTGTGACGTCCACCTCACTGGTGATAACAAATGAAAAAGGTGCTACGGATTTAGTGTCAAAAGTTGACGAGTCGGGGACACATAATGTTGTTCCTGATGATCATAATGTGCCACAATTGCCAGGTATGACAAAAACCACCGAGTTTCAGCAAAACTTTTCTACTCGTCACCGAGAGGTGCTGTCTTGCAGTGCCAGGGTAGAATACAGAACTGCGTTGCAGGTTGATACCAGTTATAACACGGGTGTAAGCAGTGATTCAAACTGTAGTCAATACAGCATCAGTTCATGGACCAGCGAGCAGGACACCAGCAGTAGTCTAGACCCTAGTCCAAATCTCTGGACAGCGTATGTCGGCATTGACTCCCAGAGAGATGTATCCAGGTTGGATCCTAGTTACCTCTCAGCGACGGGGATGTACAGCGACACAAGCGATGTCAGCTGCGAAGAGGGACAGTCATGCGAGGGCGGCTACGACATCACAGCAGGATATGGTGATGGCGAAGGTGGATTGTATATTTCACAATACCAGACAACACTTCTTAAAACTGACACTCCTGACCTATGGCATGATGGGAATGGAGGTGATTATATTGCTGCAGCCAGTCCTGGAAAAGCAGATATAGAATACGGGGCTGATTTAAACAGTTTGGGCACTTATGCTAATACTAACTATTACGATGAAACGACATTCCCAGGATCAACTTACCAAGGTTTTGATTGTACCACGTATGTGCCAGATGCACACTTCAGCAGTGTAGACGATTCCTCCATGGTACATGTGTGCACTGATTGTTATCGGAATGGACCAACCTCAGAATCTGGGTATAACTGTGGATCCTTCTGCACATGTGATACTTACAGTGCGCCTTTCTCAGAACCCCTTTTACCGGGGGAGGTGTTCTGTTATTCGGCCAATTCATTTGTGGTCTGTGTGAAACGGACTAAGCCTGGCAAGGATGTACTACCAGTTCAGTGTCAGTTGTCCTCTGCTAGTAGTTGTGTAAAGAAGGTAAGTGGGTTAAAGACATGATGTTGTTTTTGTGCATTGACTGTTGTTGTTTGTGCAGGTTAATTTACAAATGTCACCAATGTATAATTAGCTCCACTGTCAAAGAAAGAGAAAGTGGAGCTTTTGTCATGAGTCTTTCACCTGTGTCAACATTACTTTACCCTTTTGTGAATGTCTTTTTTAAGCTATTCAAGATATTCACTTAAAACTCGGAATATTTGTTCACTATCAAACTCGAACCCATTTCCAAAGGGCAGGTAATCCAAAAACTGATGTGTGTCAGATTAATGCCCCCTTTTTTTTACATTTTCATTCAGTATCCAGCACTGAGAGAAGTAGAGCGTGCTGTGTGCAGACAGCTATGGTAATTAAGATCTGCTCTCAGATTAGAAAACTTTACATGTGTATGCTTTATAGAACTGTTTCAAGGCTGCATTTAGATTCATTGTGCTTTCCATAATCATCATTGCAGCACCAGACCTGGTAATCAGTAGAGTGTCTACTCCAGGTCCACACCGCTGTAGCTTACTTAAATTATAGTACTGGTGTCAGGATGTGACTGGATGTGGTATCAATCCATGTGTTCATGGCATGTTTGACATTAGTGGGGGGCACATGTGGCATAGTGGTAGAATCGCCGATTTGTAACTCCTCGGACTGCTTAGCCCCTTACCACATGGGTTTGAGTCTCAGTCGGGGCGAAGGACTTAATGTGGAAAGGTCTTCCAGCTGACTCGTGGTGTGCCAGTGGTTCTACCCAGATATTTGTCTGGGATTGTATTCCACCAAGTAAAAGGATATTGCTATAATGATTGTAATTAGTCAGTATAATGTATTTTAAAAACAAATACATTACACAATGAAGGCAGCACCATATATGCATCAAGTGGACTCTGTCTCCAAATAATAATAGATGATAAACCCCACAAACATTAACAACAACAGAAAGTTGAAGTTTTTTGTATGAAACAAAACAGTAATAAAAAAAATATCATTTGTGGTTCTGGCTAAATTATGATGATTGTGATCTGATGTGGGATACCTCCACCACAAAAAGCAACTTATAATGAATATTTCACATACCTCCCCTTGAATATAGTCCCTTGACTGTTTACCATGTGGCATGAGGAAAAGTGATGGTGTGTAGTGCTGCACTCTGTTTTCACAATATCCCATAGTGAAGGCAGCACTGTATCTGCTTCCAGAGATAACTGGAATGTTGTTTGTACAACTTTAAACAAATAAATTAAATTACAGGTTTATAGAAGAAAGAAATGTGGGTTTTAAAAGAAAATTACCATTAGTTAATAATAGATATAATCTGTGGTGTTCATCTATTGAGAAAATACTGACAAAAAACAAATTTTTTATTGAAAACTGGCAACAAAACTAGTGACAACACAACAACAAAAACCCTGTAACAGCTGAATTTCGACTGAAAAAACAAGAACTGGATGTGAAAAACCAAGCCTTATAACCCCCAGCCTTATTATAGCATTGGACGTAACTGGTTTGACCAAACCTAAAAAACCCAGCTATATTTGTCCCAAAATCACACTAACAGATTTATCAGCAAATTGTGTAGATACTGATCAAACAGCTCCCCAAGCACTCAGCTGGCTTGTCTGGAGCTACACTATTTGCCTATGTCTGATCATATCAAGCTTAGCTGGTTAAGGGAGCTTATTCTGCTTTCATTGACTGGTGAAAGATGGTGGGCAGGAATAGATTAACCCTTCCATTGCAACCCTCTTTGTATTCTTACAACATTATCACAAAAAATAACAAGTAATAGTCACAAGACTAGTATGGCCAGTGATTCTGGAGCAAAAAGTGTTGATCCTAATCAGACAGCTCCCAGCCAAGTCTTGGCGGATCTAGATCTACATTATTTGACCGATTCTTACCTGCATAATGGAGTCATTATAAACAATAGTATGAGATCAATAGATGGTTATCGATTTTTCACCAAGGTGCGCGCGCACCTGTTTGTCCGCCATCTTTGTGGTAAGGTGAATCAACATATCAGTACCGTGAAAGCGCAGTTTTTTTTAAATTGACCATTACAGGCAATGAAGACGATGATTAATTCTTGTAGTGTTGTGAAATGTCACAAAATATATAATCCGGATCAGAAATATTTATTTATCATTACCAGCCGCCAGTACAAACTAAGGGAAAAGGACGAGAGAACTTTCGGACGTCATACTTTCGCGCTTGAACGGAGCATTCATTGTAGCTAAGCGTTTTTAATTGTTTCGATTGCATTAAAAGTCGAAAGAAAATATGTATACTATAATGTTAATTGCTATGTTGTTGTTTATTTTATTGTTTTTATTTAGATACAAATAATTAACAAACAATTAAGAAATATATTGCTTATTTACTGGTCCTAAATAAACTAAAAAGCAACCAACAGTATCGATAATTTCCATCAAGGTCAATTTTAGACAAAATGTTGTCATCAGTGACATAAAAATATGTATGTGCCCCTCAAGATGCTATATGCACAAAATGTACCCCCAGATATTTGAATTTGACCCTTGAAAATTTTGACTGAGGAGTCAATGACCATTGACGTTCAGCGTCTATAGAACGCCCTGTATTGGTTGTAATGTGGTATCCAACAATTTGTTAATATTGTACCCATGTAACAACACATGTTACTAATATTCTTGGAAATTTATACATAATGCTCGAATAAACTTTAGTTAAAGTGAAGACTGTTATTACACTTACTTATTGTTCGACAGTGTGAATCTTAAAAATATCGCATTAAATGTCCATTATTTTTAAATAGGCACGTTGATGATTTCAAGTTATCTCAGATAGGAAAAACCCTTTATGTAATGACAGGCAATGTGTTATGCTTTACTTTTTACATGGCTGTAAGAACAAGGTTGGGCGGTAAATTCAACCCCCGGTATTTACCAGTGGTATTTACTGGCATTTACCTGCTGGAAAATACTCCCCAACGTGGCAAATACTACTATTTTTACTTAAAATACTGCAGAAATCTTAATTTAGTTAACTTGAAAAAATGTATAATCATATTGATAATTAAATTACTCAGATATTTTAATTAAAATTCTTTTTTAACCTAAAATACACGTGAGAAAGTAATGCTAATCCACCTGCACCTGGCCTTTGACACTAAGGAAGCAAAGCCATATGGTCTAGACTATTAAAACAACAGGTTTCAGGCAAGGGGCTGTAAATAGCCAGGGGCAACATGGGCAAAAATAAAATGTCATACATAACCTAGACAGTTTGTATTGGTACAATTAAATGGTTGTGTATTGAGTATGGCATGAGCTAGAGTGTCAACTGTATGGCTTCATTCCTGAGTAACGTTTTTAATTTCTCTTGTCATCACCACTTCTATAACTTCACTCCACACCATTACCAAGATACTATTCACCATAAAGCCAAAGGATCCAGTCCGGAATGTAAAACAGCATTTTGCGGGAACTTTACAAGCAAAAATCATTTATTTGAATGCATGAGAGAAAATTGTTTCGTCCAAACTGCCAGATACCAACTCTAATAAAGTGTAAGAAACAAACTGTTTTCAGAACGAGCCGAAACTATCTGTTACAGCTAACTATTTAAAATGGTTTTGCTTTCACATTGACATTTGTCAATAAATAATAGCACATAGTGTTTTTATTTTTATCATTGTCCTATCTTTCAGCAAATTTAACAAACTTACATTATGTTAGAATAATAATTTCACAGAAAATTGAATTCAAGTTTCAGTACTTCTTTTAGAACCACACCATTTCTGAATTAAAAACAACACATTTTACGGTAAAAAATATTTAATGACAGTAAATTCATCGATCAATAAACAGGAAAAACAAAAGCAGAAGGCTTAGGAAATTGGAGCATGTAATGGTATTCGATTACATATAATAAATATGACAACCATAACATGGGTTTTAAGGAACTTAAAGCAATGAAAAAAATAGTATAACATGATGTAAAGAATTGAAAACAGTACACATAATAAATAACCATGTTTTAAAACCAAAGTTTAGCAGTGCCCTTGTCCAAGCAGTTGTTGACTCCTCAGCCTCTCAGTGCATGAGTTCGGGTCCTGGTCGTGGAGGTTTACCAGCTAACCTGCAATGCGCAGTGGTTCTACCCTGGCACAAGTCTAGGATCTAGCTCCACCAATATTTAATTAGATGTCGCACTTTGCTGAAACACTAGATAGTTCACTCTGTCTGGATATGCAATGTCCGACTGCAAGTCATCAGGCTGTCGTCGAAGACGAGTACGGATTAAAAGCAATCAAATTAGTCTTCTTCAAGTCCTTTTCACGCACAATAGCTCCAGTGTATTAATATAGTCCTATTGCACTTTGTAACCATTACACCCGACATCTTTCGCGAAAAAATCGGTTCAATCGTCGAATTGTAGGGACCTAAGCAGACATTAGTAAACAATGGCTTTACCACAAATATGGCGGACCGCATTGCATGCTGGGAAATGTGTGACGTCATACGATAACCATCTATAAGTTACAGTCCATGACATAAGTTGAGGCTTACAGCTTGATGGCGATTTTGGATTGGTGTTCAAGAAAGGAACATGGTTGTTGAGTACTTCCTGCTGGTTTTTGCAGGTTTGATTATGATGAATGTCTGCATTTTTCCTTGAGGGGCATTTGTGTCTTACATGTAAATGAAACAAATGAAAATTTCACAGGCCGCAATAGCTCAATTGGTAGAGCATCGGCTTGCGGAGCGGGAGGCTGAGGGTTCAAACCCAGGCCGGGTGAAACCAAAGACTTTAAAGTTGGTAGTAGTGGCTTCCCTCCTAACGCTCGGGGCTAAGGGGACAGCATTACAAATGACTCGTCGGTGTCAGTATAATGGATCAGCCGGATTCAGTCCCTGGGCACCTCATAAGTGCCCATGTGCTATAATGATAGAAATATCGCTGCACAGTATCGGCAAAAATGCCGGCTAATCCCATCCCATCCCAAATGAAAATTTCAATAAAACCTAGATGTAAAAACAATATCTTGCAATGGATAGTCTTGTGGTTGGGATTTAAATGTCAAACCTTAAGTTATTTTATTTCACTGTACAAAAAGTCCCAATTCAGTTGAATGGCAAAAGTTTTAAAATGATATGTATAGGCAGGGATGTTGGATTCTGATTTTGATTCCTTTTTAGGTCATATTTCCAATGGGGAAAGGAGTATTTTTTCTATCTTTACAGAAAACACCTCAATTTTTGACAAAATGATATAAATCAAGAACAAGTCTTCCTTGTTAATTTTGGTTTGTTATTGTTGTAGTAGGTTGTTTTTTTTAATAAAATTATGGGAAAATAAAGACCTAGACACAAAGCATGCATAAAAACCCTGATAGTTTGTCAAAGAGAGATGGCAGCTGTGCTTCCCCAGCAATTACACAAAGAAAATGTCGCCTGGGAGTGTTGTCCTCAGTCGAGAGGAGTGTGTGGGTGGTGGTAACTCATTTATTGATTCAGGGGGCATTACTCTGTCATCCTAGGCTTAGCTTTCTCTCTCTGCAACACCATGATTATCAGCTGATTAACCAGTATAAAGGAAACCCATGGCTGAGCAATCGAAGTTGCTAACCTGTAACAAATAACATGTGGGTGCAAGTCCTGGTGGTCTGGGCAAAGACCTATTCTGAGCAGGGCTTGACCTTTATCTCCTCGTGTGCATTACAACAATACCAATGCCTGAGACTTCCAGAATTCTGAGGCTTAATGAGACTTAAGTCTGGGGTCTTCCTCCAACAATAATAAGCTGGATGTCACCAGGGCCTGGAGCAACTGCCTCCACCCTGCATCAAGGTCAGGGGTGGGTTGGTGGTGGTGGAGGCCTGGGGCCAGGCATTTAATTTATACAGATGTGCAAGAATGTGTCCGATTTAATGTGTATGAATACGAATATAAAAATCGTCTAATGATATTTACACATGAAATCAATCATAATCTGTGGCATTATGTATTGGATTGTGTCAGTGCATGTAACTAAAAAAACCAAAATGAAAACAAATCAATCCACAATCCACACATGGACTAGACTTGAGACTTTTTTGTGCACATTTTCCAGGGTAGTTGCTATCTGAGTACTGGTTTCACCCAGGAATTGGGGTAGTCAAGAGGGATTAATGTAAGTTTCAAGTACATGGTTCCAAGCTGTTTACCAATCAAGAACTCTCCGGCCCTTCAGCACATGAGTTTGAGTCCCAGGTGAAGCCTTTTATCATAGGAAGTTGATAGTTTTATCTAGATGGATGTCTTAGATGTTATTGGTTCCCTTGTGTGCATTTCAACAATAATAATTTAATAAAAGATAAAAACAATCTTTATATTTTTGGTTTAACTACAAGCATGGCAATGATGTTTTATTAATGTATGCATAAGTTACAGATGTGACAATTTTAATTATTATATGCCCATCGAAGAAGGACGTATTATGGGATCACCCATTGTGGGCGGGCATGCATATGGGCGGGTAGGCGGGCGAAGCATAACTCCAACAGTATCAAAGTTATTGTCTTGAAACTTCATAGGGTAGAGAGATCTCATTCAGACGAAGTGCAGTGCACAAGAACCATCACTGCACATCATGATGTTGGAGTTATTGCCCTTTGTTTAACTTTCTTGTCTGGAGCATAACTCCTACATTATCAAAGTTATTGACTTGAAACTTGAGATATAGATAGGTCTTATTGAGACGTATTGCAGTGCACAGGAACCGTTACTCTGTACTTCATGGTTTTTTAGTTACGCCCCTTAAATTTTCTTGTCCTATGTTATCAAAGCTATCAACTTGAAACTTCCTAGGTGGATTGTCCTGAGCGTAATGCCAACACTATCAGGGCTATTGACTTGAAACTTCATAGGTGGATAGATGTTATTGAAACAGAGTGTAGTGCAAAAGAACCCTCACTTTTCCTATTTTTGAGTAATGCCCCTCTCTGCACAAATATTACTCTCATGTAAATTTTTGTATATTTGATGGTTTTCCCCTTTGATTTTTTTTTTTCAATTACCCAGATTGCCGTTCACAATCATGCCAAAGTGCATTGCACAACAGTCCATTGCAGTTTGGCAGATTAAAGTTTTTTTTTTATGTTATTCTACTTTAATTCAGTTTTTCTTGCAGTATTTAAGAGTGTAGTCCAAGACTTTGCCATACGACGTTGCGCAAGGGTGCACAGCAGTTTGTTTCAAATTGCCCTATATATGGGGTTTTTTGCTTCGCCTTGCGGTCTTGTTAGTTTTGCAGACAATAATATACCAGTCTGCTAACCTGATGATGTGTTGGATTTTTAATAGATCTGCTTCCTGCAGTTGTTTTTATTTTGTAAGAAAAAAAACAAACAAACAAGTTACTGTTTGTTTTGTATATTCTTTATTACTGTCTTGCAAATAGTATCAGTATTAATCTATAGAAAAACACTGATGTTGTTTGATTCAATCACAGCTCCTTAATTGGTTTGTTGTGGTGACAGCCTGTGCACTCAATACTTCTCTGGTTATTCACCACCAGCTTATTGAAAAATTGTTGATTGGATGTTGAGCCTAATAAGGAAAACTAACCATTAAAAAAGTACTGGATAATCATGGTCAGTAAAGACCATGTGAATCTGTTGACAGCCTAATCAATATGTCGGGCATACAGATCATTAGACAAAACTAGTAGAAGCAAACCATAAAGTATTGTTAAAGTCCAATTTTTTCTCTTGCCACTTGTCAGCATACTCAAATTCATAGCCCAACCTTGACCAAACTTGATCAGATTGTTTGTCTGCATGAAATCTTAAATGTGTATATTATTGGGTCATGGGGAGGTCAAAAAGTAGCTCACTAGATCAAATTCTTGAAATGATATCAACCCAGTGGCCACACTAATGGTCCAATCTTCAACAAATATTTCTAAAGTAAATTACTCTTAATTACTTGATGCCAGATTTAAACCTACTAAAAGCCTGTCTTCAGGTGAGCGATTAATGGTCATCATGGCCCTCTTGTTTAATCTTGTTTTAAACCTTGTGTTTTATTTCATTAATTGATTAAGTTCCAAAATACTTGTAGAGCTAAAACTAAAATTGAAATTATCTGTATATGATTCTCTGCCAATTGTTTTTTTTATTTTGTTCCACCATATGACAGCATAAAGCATTAGCAGTAATCATGTGGCTGTACAGTGTTCATATATAAACATTGTCCCATGTAGATTGTCTGTTTGTCCCATTAATACATCTCCTGTCATCACTTCCATATTATCTACACTTCTGCAATCAAACTTTACCCATCTTGGAGGAAAACACTTGATGTTTTTTTTGTCATATCCAAGGTCATATATAGAATCATTGCATCTGTGGTGGGCTTATGTCACTTTCATAGTTCCATAATAAATCTATTTGTTTGTAGTTGATTATGAAAAACTTTTTTTTCAGCCTGTATTAATATTGATTGTCCTTTTCCTTGTATGTTTTTTGTGCTTTTATCATAACATATAAAGAAGCCTTGCATAATTTCAGGTCACACCCAAGAGTCCTGGTTTGAACCCAAATGCTTCTGTATTCAACTGTAAGCTGTCAACGTCCGATCATCCTGATAATTCAAGCTGGGAGCACAATGACAGCGGTATCGTCAATAACAGTGGTATGTCTTTATTTGGGAATGGTTCGAGGAGGTGGGGTGCATGGACACAGTCTAAAGTTGTTTTCATGCCTTTTTTTTTTGAAACACTCAAAACTGTTGCCGATGGGTGATGGGTCTGGCTTTTGAACTGTTGCTTGAGGTCGCAGTCCGTTTGAAGTGGCATCTCCAACACCTGGGGACACATTTAACACTTAACATGCATGAAATAACTTAAATTTCTTGAAAAAGTATTGTCCTTCTTGATCTGTGTAAATGCATTGGTACAAAAACAAACAATACAACACAATGTTGTTACTTGTTGTTTTTTTTATGAGAAAAAAAAATGCAATAATGATGTCATAGATAATGTGACGTCTTGTTCCTGCCCATTTATTGCACAGGGAAAACTGTTGATTCAAGGTGAACTGATTGAAATTTGGTCTGTTCGAAAGTGTCATTACTCACACAGGGGACAACCAAAGTACAACCATTGTTCAGGTAATAATAATACTGCCTGGAGCCTGTGGTTAAGCCATAGCAAAGAGGTTTCAGGAATAATGTCAAGATGAAATTATTATTGGAAAGTAATTCTGGAAATAGAAAGGCCCACTTTAGTCAATATTTCTGATAAAGAACCAATTTTTAACACAATTTCAGTTTACCCTTTTTTAATGATTACAACCCTGCTTACAGTTGTCAACTTTTCAGCATCAAAGTGACTGGTTTTGGGTCCTAGATGGGGCTGACATTTTTCACCTTCTGTGAGCTGCTCTTTTATTTGTCTCAGAGTTTCATCTGGCCAACGATAAAGGACATTGCTAACGTGACAAAAATTGAAATCATAAACATATGTACTATAAACCAGAAACATGACCGGCCATATAGCTCAGGGGGTAGAGCGTCGGCTTGCGGATTGGCAGGTCATGGGTTCAAACCCCGACCGGGTCAAGCCAAAGACTTTAAAGTTAGTAGAAGTGGCTTCCCTCCTAACGCTCGGGGCTAAAGGAGACAGAATTATGCCTGACTCGTCCGTGTCAGTATAATGGACCGGCCGGGTTCAGTCCCTGGGCACCTCATAAGTGCCCCTGTGCTATAATGAAGTCGCTGCAAAGTATCGGCAAAAATGCCGGCTTATCCCAATCCCAGAAACATCCGGCATTACACTTCAAAAAGAAGCTGTGGAATAACAACTGTCTCAGTTACCAGATGCATGTTGTCATGGCATGATATCACAGTGAATGTTACACTATATCTGCTTCACGTGGACACTGTCTCCAGGTGCCTTTAACATTATTGATGGGCCTATTCAAGCCAACTAAGAAACCAAGTTTCTTTATCTGTATCTCAGATGTAACATCAGTATTATGTTTTGTCACAGAAGCCATCCCTTACCCTTATTCTGCTTGTTTTGTTAAAACAAATATCAAAGTTTTAATTTCCAACAACTGTCCATTGGTAATAGGAAATATTGTTTAGACTTCATAGCAGATAGTGCTGATCCTGATTCAATATTCATCAATCAAGACCTGGCTGATATATTCTACATCATTTTGCCTTAAGAAATGTGATCTTGGTTGCAGGCAGTAAGTCGACAGCGAGTCCAGTTTTTATACCTAGCTTGCATGATAAGCAGAGGACAAATATAGCCATTCTACCAGTTTATCAATACTATTAATAGTCCAGGGCTTCCTTATATATGCAATGGATTGTATATGTGGCTAGCTGTGGTAACAGATTAGCAGTCAAGGAAATGGTCCTCTATTTCTGAATAAGGAACTGGTTACACGAAGTTGGCTTGTTTGTTTTGTTGATCTTACATGGCACACACAATTATGGTCCTATTGGGGACATGCAGCTAAGTATTGGTAGGAAAAAACACCAGACATATGTCTTGGTAGAACTACTTGCACATTGCTGGTAGACTTCCTCGACTTCCTCACACTAAACTTCAGAACAAACTGGGGCATGGTCCCCTGCCTTGAACTCAAATGGCTGAGGAGTTTCAAGTTGGCTCACATCGAATATCTAAATACTACTTAAGTTTTATCCAACTGTTTTCCTATATCAAATATGTGGAGTCGTTAAACTTTAATGTATTTGGCGCAGTATGACCTATCAAGTGTCGGTGTGCCGTTAAACCCAAAATACAAATATGTGGAACGATACCTTACGCTTGGAAGGATGCAATTTGGACATAATTTCGGCATTGAATTATACTTTAGTTAGAGTAATGACGATTTGAACACTGCTTAAATTGTAACAAAACAAATCATGAAATGAATATCATTCTTTCCAAATCTATAAATAAGCACAATGGGGATTCCTCCTGGAAATAAGTATCAAAGTCAGAATGGATTACCTAGATAATGATGTAACATGATCTTAAAAGTAAGTGACCACATGGTTTTCCAAGTTTAAAAATAGCTAACTTTGCAGCATTGTTGGGATAGGAATAAGTTGTTTTTTTTCTTAAACTGGGGTTGAACGCTTCTCTGTATTTTACATTGATGAATGCCATTCATCATTTCGCAGAATCTTTCAAATAAAGAATAACTTATTTAATTGCTTGGCAAAGGAGTTGTGTTCTTCCAAAATAAAGATACATTACATTGCTACAAATTTAGCCCAAGTTAACAATCCGGCTATTATAAGCATATTTTGATACTCAGTCCACTGGCTTTGGTTAAGACTGTAGATCACATAGTTATGTTCACTTGCCTCTGTAGAACCAATATCTGGTCAACCTCATTTTCAGTTTTTGTGAAAAGAGAGCCAACATAGCGATCATGTATTAGGAAAAGAGATGCATCTCGATCAGCCTCAAAATAGAATGACTGTTTATCTGATGGAGATGTTGTTTGTGGATTGATTCTTTCTGAAATACACATGCTGATTGAATGGAAACATAGGCTAAATGAAACAGCTGCAGTTACTGCTGTGTTATGTAGATGCAGCAGTAACATCTTCAAAATCTAGCGTCCGTGGAGGAATGGTTAAGGCTTTGAACTCTATATCAGGAGAGTCTCAAGTTTGAGCTGCAAACATGATGTACAGGTTGTAAGTCGGTGGGCAAGAATATTTTCTGCACATGGCACCAGGAATTGACTTTCTGAGTTCTGATTCTACACAGGAGGTGGACAGTCATAAATGATTTAGATTAGTTAAAATACCTTCTTTAACAGGAGTTACTTCTCTCTTTGTTGTTATTGGTGAAAACTTAGCAATATTCTACATTATAGACTGGCCCAAATAGCTCAGGTGGTAGAGTGTCGGCTTGTGGATTGGGATGTCGTGGGTTCAAACCCCTGCCGGGTCAAACCAAAGTCTTTAAAGTTGGTAGTAGTGACTTCCCTCCTAACGCTCGGGGCTAAGGGGACAGCATTACGCCTGACTCTTTGGTGTCAGTATAATGGACAGGCCGGGTTCAGTTCATAAGTTCCCCTGTGCTGTAATGATAGAAATGTCGCTGCACAGTATCGGCATAAATGCTGGCTAATTCTAATCCCAATCCTTATTTTGTAGGTTCAAAAGTCCACGGAAATTACTTTTGACAAAAACACGGAAATTAAACCTCATAGAAATAACCCTCTATACGGTAACTCCCTTGCTAAAGCTCAAGCAATAATAAGGGTAGTTCCACGACTGGTCAGCCCAGTGTCTGGATAATGTCACTAGGTATGGTATAATGCCCGGTGTGGCAAGCAATACACAGTGAAGTCAGCACTACATCTGCTACAAGTGGACACTGTCTCTGCAGATAACTGAAATACAGTTGCTGGGATGATAAACCCAACAAACAAACTCCTCATTTTCCTACAATTAACACTTTATTTGGAGGTTCTGTCAAGCTTCAGATTAGATGATTTTCTCATGTTTTATAAAGTATACTGATATGCTAATGGTTTTGTTGCATTTTATTGTTGCAGCTGACTACTCGTACGCTAATGGAGACTTGAGCGGGGACAAGTCGGATATTGGAGTGTTCTCGCCTACTTCTGACCCCACATTCCAGACAGAGTTTTCTCCGTACACCACCACTCAGGGGTACAGGTCAGTAGGCTTTTTATGGCATTAAGCAAAGCTCAAAGGCACACAGGGATCATGCCGTGTTTACTCTCTGCACTGAACAATGCCACAATCCTGCATCAAGAAGAAGTTTCTAGTCACAATGACTGGTGTTTAAGCTGCAATTTTTTTATTATTTTTTTTTATTATTTATTAAATTTTTTTATGCTTTTTTATTCATAACTATTAAATGATGGTGATTGTTTCTGTTATTGCAAGGTAAAAGGATGTGCAAATGAAACTTATGCTAAAAGTTCATATTATTTCAACGCAGAAGAAGAAACAAGCATTTATGAATGAACGGCTTGCATAAAGGAATAGATCTAATGTATATTAGGGGTTGTAGGTTCTTGCAGCAGACATAAGCTGGAAAACATGAAGCGATGTAACTTTGTTTTTTAAGTTAGGCTATGTGTCTGTTGAAATTCCTTAGCTTAGAGATGGTGGAAATGGTTAAAAAACGAAACTGTGAGAATAATAAAAGTCAACGTGCCATAATGGAATCGTCCCCTTGTAAAATATCAGGAGAAACCCATTGAGGCTAACTATAAACAACTTAGCAAGTGCGGGAAAAGAGGCAGCCACTTTGACGATTCCAAAGCAGGCTGGGAATGCAAAATATTCCATTTAATCTATCACCTACATAAGTGTGGTATATTGAGGAATCTTTAACACCAAAATTGACTGAACATTACCTGTGTCATTAATGATTGCAAGTGTTTAAAGAAAGAGGATGAAAGAAATGGTCATATGTGTCCGACCTAGTTGTTGATATATAAAGTTGACATTTCCGTAACTTACATGTTGTCAATGTGGAAATATTGATGCATTTCACAAAAACTGAAGAACAGCTTAACCAAACAAACACTTTTAAAGCCAAAAATTAAGGTGAGGTCAATATTTTGTCCCCACGGCATACGTTTAATGAGTTGCAGTTTTTTACCCACATTTTGTGCTATTCCAAAAAAAAAAAAAATAGGGAACATGCATTTGATTATTTTTAAGAGGAACCTTTCTGCACCAAAACTTAAAACTTGGTCATTTAATGTTGTAGAAATCAACAATTTTAATCAAGTTTTTCTTAGTTTTAATCCTTCAATTATAATTTAATTGAAAATGCCTATAGATTAGTGTTAGCTTCATGAAATATGAATGAATATGAAAGCAGAAGCCAGAATCTTCAATTCTATTTCTGATTTAAGAAAACAGTTATACGGTAACTATAATTTGGTAATTGTAGGAAACACATAGATCTAGCATAATTACATCTATACAGTTTGCTAGATTTTCAAAACATGTACTTATAATTTAAAATAATAAAAAGTTCAATTTGATCTATGACTTGGATAATATACAGGAAATATAATAAGTATTATTACTGCCCTGCTGTCTGTCCTTTCTTTGTAAACCAGTCTAGATTATCCTGGATATCAATTGCAGAAAAACGACATCCTTAACAGTTCAGATTACAGGTATAGAAGTACAGGTGTTTTTTTAATCACTTAGGTCTGCTTCATTAGTCATTATATCATCATGTTCAGCTTCTTGTAGTTCTCGTTTAAGTAGTTCTATTGTGGGACGCCACTGTGACAGTTTTAATCTTTGATTTTTTTCTTCTTTTGGGAAAGCAGTTAAGTGCAGGAAATAACAATGTGCATGCAACATTTTAAATATTATATAAAAAATATAGATTATATAAGATTAAAAAAACAAAACAAAAAAATGAAATTGATCAGTGTATTGCTCTCTTGCCAATTTTCACCAATGGGCATTACAATGGCTTAACATTTTTATGTGCCACACTGTAATTATTTTTATTTTTTTTTTTGCTGTGGGTAAAAATGTTCTCGTTAGGGGGAAAACTCTTCATGCAGAAGATTCTTTTATTCAGCTACAAGTATATAGGACTAGAAGGCTCTGGCCGGGATGAAGCAATTTCACGACTTTACAGTTGTACTTTTGGGGTTGCCCGTGGCACAGCGGTTAGAGTCACTGACTTGTAACTCCTCAGCCCCTCGCTTCTCATGTTTCGGCCGTAAGGTTAATATTACAAACAGTACTTCCAACTTAACCATTTTATAGACTGATGGTATCTTGTGCATAACAGCTGATGTACAAGCCTCAAAATTAGTGTTATAGATGGTTTTTTTTATACATAGTAATAATGTAACAGATACAATATATAATGTAGTTATTAGAAGCATATGCTGTCAAGTGATCAAGGCTTTGAACCTGGGGTCTGATTCTTGTTTTTTTTGGGTTTTTTCACAAAATTTGGCAAAACATGCCCATGATATTAGGAATTTTCAGATGAAGAAGAAAATCACACTGAATTAGAGAAATAAAGAATATTCTATACATTTTTTTCTAAGCATAAAAGTATCTAAATAACACTTTGTACAGAATTTCTAACAAAAATCTTTATATAGTTATAATTTTGATAGGGACTCTTTAAAACATTGTTTTTCTCTTACACTTGGACAAACAAGTAGACTTCTCATTGAGAAATGACATAATAGCAACAACAAAATCGAGCAAAAAAATAAATTTGCTTTACAGTTATGCTACTGGTGAACTGATGATATTATTCTTTCTTCAGTGATGGGAATGCCAACATCGCTGTACTTGAGGACCCAATGGGAGGCATGGTACTGGATGGACAGTCCGCCACATCAGGTGGGGGATTCATGCCTGAGACCCAGTCTGTTTATACTGGTGGGCTGGAGTTGGGGGAGGCTGTACCCATGACCGGTATCCAGTATACAACAGATACTAGTGGGACAGGTAAGCAGGGAATGATAGGGATATTATAGCATGCTGCATGACCTGTATGGTTTGATGTATGGTGGGTTGTTTGTGATAGGTGTTCAAATGGTGCATTCCGGGTATGGTTTGATGTGTGGTGGGGTGTTTGTGATAGGTGTTCAAATGGTGCATTCCGGGTATGGTTTGATGTGTGGTGGGTTGTTTGTGATAGGTGTTCAAATGGTGCATTCCGGGTATGGTTTGATGTGTGGTGGGTTGTTTGTGATAGGTGTTCAAATGGTGCATTCCGGGTATGGTTTGATGTGTGGTGGGGGTGTTTGTGATAGGTGTTCAAATGGTGCATACCGGGTAAGGTTTGATGTGTGGTGGGGTGTTTGTGATAGGTGTTCAAATGGTGCATACCGGGTATGGTTTGATGTGTGATGGGGGTGTTTGTGATAGGTGTTCAAGAGGTGCATGCCGGGTATGGTTTGATGTGTGATGGGGGTGTTTGTGATAGGTGTTTAAATGGTGCATACCGGGTATGGTTTGATGTGTGATGGGGGTGTTTGTGATTGGTGTTCAAGAGGTGCATGCCAGGTATGGTTTGATGTGTGATGGGGGTGTTTGTGATTGGTGTTCAAGAGGTGCATGCCAGGTATGGTTTGATGTGTGATGGGGGTGTTTGTGATTGGTGTTCAAATGGTGCATGCCAGGTATGGTTTGATGTGTGGTTGGTTGAGTGTGATTGGTGTTCAAGAGGTGCATGCCGGGTATGGTTTGATGTGTGATGGGGGTGTTTGTGATTGGTGATCAAATGGTGCATGCCAGGTATGGTTTGATGTGTGGTTGGTTGAGTGTGATTGGTGTTCAAGAGGTGCATGCCGGGTATGGTTTGATGTGTGATGGGGGGGTGTTGGGGGGATATAGGTGTTCAAAAGGTGCATAGCGAATATGGTTTGATGTGTGGTGGGGTGAATGTGATTGGTGTTCAAAAGGTGCATAGCGAGTGTGGTGGGGTGTGTGTGATATGTGTTCAAGAGGTGCCAGGCGGGTATGGTTTGATGTGTGGTGGGGGGTGTGTGATAGGTGTTCAAGAGGTGCATGCCGGGTATGGTTTGATGTGTGATGGGGGTGTTTGTGATAGGTGTTTAAATGGTGCATACCGGGTATGGTTTGATGTGTGATGGGGGTGTTTGTGATTGGTGTTCAAGAGGTGCATGCCAGGTATGGTTTGATGTGTGATGG
This sequence comes from Sinonovacula constricta, assembly GCA_007844125.1. Lineage (NCBI taxonomy): Eukaryota > Metazoa > Mollusca > Bivalvia > Cardiida > Solecurtidae > Sinonovacula > Sinonovacula constricta. The sequence goes on along the minus strand of CM017573.1, from coordinate 21,738,077 downwards.
GGGTGTTTGTGATTGGTGTTCAAGAGGTGCATGCCAGGTATGGTTTGATGTGTGATGGGGGTGTTTGTGATTGGTGTTCAAGAGGTGCATGCCAGGTATGGTTTGATGTGTGATGGGGGTGTTTGTGATTGGTGTTCAAGAGGTGCATGCCAGGTATGGTTTGATGTGTGATGGGGGTGTTTGTGATTGGTGTTCAAGAGGTGCATGCCAGGTATGGTTTGATGTGTGATGGGGGTGTTTGTGATTGGTGTTCAAATGGTGCATGCCAGGTATGGTTTGATGTGTGGTTGGTTGAGTGTGATTGGTGTTCAAGAGGTGCATGCCGGGTATGGTTTGATGTGTGATGGGGGTGTTTGTGATTGGTGATCAAATGGTGCATGCCAGGTATGGTTTGATGTGTGGTTGGTTGAGTGTGATTGGTGTTCAAGAGGTGCATGCCGGGTATGGTTTGATGTGTGATGGGGGGGGTGTTGGGGGGATATAGGTGTTCAAAAGGCGCATAGCGAATATGGTTTGATGTGTGGTGGGGTGAATGTGATTGGTGTTCAAAAGGTGCATAGCGAGTGTGGTGGGGTGTGTGTGATATGTGTTCAAGAGGTGCCAGGCGGGTATGGTTTGATGTGTGGTGGGGGGTGTGTGATAGGTGTTAAAAAGGTGCCTTGCGGGTATGGTTTGATGTGTGGTGGGTGTGTGTGATAGGTGTTCAAAAGGTGCATGCCAGCTATGGCTTGATGTGTGGTGGCGTGTGTGTGATATGTGTTTAAAAGGTGCATGGTAGTTATGGTTTGTTGTGTGGTGGTGGGGTGGGGGTGATAGGTGTTCAAAAGGTGCATGCTGGGTATGGTTTGATGTGTGGTGGGGTGGGGGTGATGGGTATTCAAGTGTTGCATTGCAGGTATGGTTTGTTGTGTGGTGGGGTGTGTGTGATTGCTGTTAAAGTGTGTTGATAAGCATAATCAAGTTTACAATAAAGCGTATCAGGATAGCTGATTCGTAAACCAGTTGGAAGTGTGTACATGTGAGAAAGAGGTGATCTGGTGTTGGAGGAGAGAATGAGCAATAAAAGATTGATCATGTTGAGAAAATATTTCAGTTTGGTTTAAAAAAAAATAAAAGCTTCAGCTCTCAGAAATCAAAATATCTGATAACTTAGTTACCAATTAAATTTCTAAACAGAAATGTTTTATTTGAACCAGGGACAGCGGTGAAAAATATTGACATCGCTGAGCTGAAGAGTTCACTGCCCCTGGCATTGTTAGGTATCTATATACCAAGACATTAAAGTTATGCAGTCAAAGGAAACGAGTGATGGCTCAAGCCAGGGAAGCTAGTGGCAATTAGAACACTATATCATTATTGATACATCATCATCCAGTAGAGATTTTCTCTGCCTTAACCATACTAAACCAGACCCAGTAGAGCGTCAGCTCCAGGTACAGGAGGTCCCGGGTTTGATCCCGGGCCGCAACATACCAAAGTTGTTAAAAATGGTAGTGGTATAGCTCCCTTGCTAACACTCAAGCAAATATAAGGGTAGTTCCACGACTGGTTGCCCGGTGTCAGGATAATGTGACTGTGGTATCGTGCCAGGTGTTCATGGCATGCTATACACAGTGAAGGCAGCACTATATCTGCTTCAAGTGGACACCGTCTCCAGATAACTGAAATACTGTTGGTGGGACGATAAACCCAATAAACAAACAACCATACTAAACAACTGTTGTTTTATTTACGAACTCTTGTTACATTGACATGAATAAAACCATTACTACAGATGGCAATCAGAATAGGAAAATGGCTGTTGATGTTAACCACGCTGAATATTTGAGGATTCTCATTAGATTGATTCTGCACAATTGGGGATCCTATGCATGATAATTGGTTGGCATTTTGTCAGTGAAGTTTGATCAACAGTTTTAAGTGGCTCGTGACATTTTGCGGTCTGGGACTAAGGGGATATTGGGTAAAAAATTTTCTAGATGACTCAGAATGGCTTAAAATGGTCTTTGAGACGTGGACAAGGAGTTGGAAGTCGCTGTCATTTTGACTCCCACAACCACCCTCACTAGGTTGGAGTCTCAATTTGCATTATTTTTTAATGTATTGATCTGTCATTTACCATTTTCTGCCTCACTTAAAATAGCTATTGAAGAGAAAAATTCCCTAGCTTTGAAGTGAAAGAAATGGATTGGTTATTTCCCTAGGAGCAATATATTTGGATATACTTCATACTAGATACATTCTTATTTATTTAAAAAAATAGTAATTAAATTTGCAATTTACATCATGAAACATGAGCAGTTTCACTCATTATTATTTCATTCAAAAAGAAAAATTGTCTGTCTGTAGTAAGAGTAATGTCCCTTTTAAAACAAAATCGGGGAATGTGGATTGCTTAATCAGTCATAAAGATTAAAAAACAACAACAGTAAAACAGGCAGTATCCTTGCCGTGTACAAATCTACATTGGCATTATTTATATTTTAAAAGAAGACTGACAGAAAAATATTTTTTTCCCATGAAGATGTCAACAGGATACGCTAAGATGGAAGTCAGCTGGCATGCAATTTATACAATAAAAATCCTATTAAGCAAAAATCAATTTGAATCTGATATTTTCCTCTTCAGATGTAGACCTGATACCCACAGATGGAAGTCCGCTGACGGAGGACCAGCTGAGACAGGCACTGAAACGCCAACTGGAAACATATTTCTCTAGGTGTGTATATTGTTGTGCGAAAACTATAAACAATATCTTATTTAGTATCTTCCTATAAGACAAGAAAGAGTTTAAGTCTCTTTTAATATCTTTTATGGCTTCAAGTGAAGCTCAAGGGCATTTAGGGATCATGCCATGTTTATTTTCTGCACCCAACAATGCCGCATAAAGTAGGTTGTAGATGGTTTAATTGGAGTCTGAATTATAAATGTTTTACTGGCCGCAATAGCTCAGGTGGTAGAGCGTCGGCTTGGGGATCGGGAGGTCGTGGGTTCAAACCACGGCCGGGTCAAACCAAAGACTTTCAAGTTGGTAGTAGTGGCTTCCCTCCTAACGCTTGGGGCTAAGGGGACCGCATTACGCCTGACTCGTCGGTGTCAGTATAATGGACTGGCCGGGTTCAGTCACTGGGCACCTCTTAAGTGCCCCTGTGCTATAAGGATAGCAATGTCGCTGCGCAGTATCGGCAAAAATGCCGGCTAATCCAATCCCATCCCTCCCTTAATGTAGAAACATGCATTTGATAATTTCAAAATAATAATGATCATGAAGAGGAACCTTTCTGCAACAAAACTTGGCCATTTAATGGTATAGAAATCATAATTTATTTAATTTTGTCTTAGTTTTAATCTTTCAGCCAAAATTTATTTGTGAATGCCTATTGATTAGTGTGAAATGTGAATGAATAAGAAAGCGGAAGCCAGATTCTTCAATTCTATTTGTGATTTCAGAAAATAGTTATACTGTAACTGTAATGTGATAATGCTAGGTAACACAGATCTAAGATAATTACATTTATTCAATTTGCAAGATTATTGATACATTTTTTTATCATTTGAAATAATAAAATAGTACAATTTGATCTAGGACTTACAGGAAATATAATTATAATAATTACTGCTCTGTGGTCTGTCTTTGCAATTGAAAAAAACTCAACATCCTTAGAGTTCAGATTACAGGTACAGAAGTACAGGTGTTTTTAAACTTACTTAGGTCTGCTTCATCAGTCATTATATCGTCATGTTCAGCTTTTGACACCTGTTTAAGTAAGTAGTTCTAGTTCACATTGCCACAGTGTCCGTTTCAGCCCTTGATTGTATACTTGTTGTTATTTTTACAGAGAAAATCTGGCAAGTGACTCGTACCTGCAATCTCAGATGGATGCTGACCAGTATGTTCCCATAACAACGGTGTCTAACCTGGCCCAGATTCAGCGACTCACATCTGATCTGCAGCTCATAGTGGAGCTCCTCAGAGGTACTGGATCAACTTATACCTGCTTAAGCCTTTACTTACTGGAAACACCTTTAGGGTGTATTTTGTATGTTAATTGGGTTAATGGTGTTTCCAGCATAGTAAGTGTTAAAAAGTACAGATGTTAAACATAATTTTGTAAATTGTTCAATTACTGGGAACTGTAGAATACTATTTTTTACTAAAAACACTCACACTCAAATTTTAGGCAAAATGCCCTTCTTTTTTTTTAGAATTAGATGTGTAATCAATCTCATGAATATTCATGTGAGGTCGGCATTTAGCATTTAACAATGTTAACTGTTTGATCATTTACATCAGCACTCGGCCTTCCGAGAATAAAATCACCCGATTTTACTTTTCCAATTTTATCCAATGAAAGTATACTAATAAAAATGTAGAAAGCAAATCACATTACTTTGTTTTCTTTATTTTTATTCATCCAAATTTGACATGTATGTAAAGGTCAGATTTGAGGACGTCGACATGATTTTCACTTTAAACATCAAATGCTTGTTCAATAGCAAAAATGAAACCATTTCAAAAGGCAGGTCACTCTAAAATAACTTGGCAGAGTTATGCCCCTTTTTTGACTTTTTCATTATACTATCCAGCAGTGAGAAGAGTAATATGTGCTGTCTGCAGACAGCTCTTGGTACATGTGAATGTAGTTGTTATTAATAAACTAATTTTTTTACAAGTTATTGACAAATATAGCCTTATACATTGGTCAGATGAAAAACAACTATTTTTTTACAAGTAATTGACAAATATAGCTTGATACATTGATCAGATGAAAAACAACAACAGATTCATTCATTTTGGGCTAACCATATACCGACAGGGTAAAATGGCTAGGATAAATGTAAAACAGGTCTCGCATATTTTCTCATTTCAGAGTCCAACTTTGTTCAGGTGGATGAGAAGGGAGAAAAAGTGCGGCCAAATCACAACCGCTGTATTGTGATCTTGAGGGAGATACCAGACACAACACCTGTACAGGTAAGCTGCACTGGCTCTACACAGGATCTTGATAGTCACGCTAGTCACTCTTAAATGCACAAAAATAAGTAAAAGTCGGGCCTTGTTTTAAACCATATTTACACACTCAGTGGGTGGTGGTCTACCTTTTTTGTGCACAACGTGCTCAGGTGTTGTGAACAGCGTTAGCTCTTGTGATACCCCTTTGTCCGATGTCACACTTTAGTCTACATTTATGGCCCAATCTTCACCAAACTTGGTCAGAAAGAAATCTTGGATGAGGTTGTCATTGGGTCACATGAGTCAAAAAGTTGGTCACTAGGTCAAATTTAAGGAAAACCTTGTGAAAAACGCTTTGAGGCCACATTTATGGCACAGTCTTCACCAAACTTGGCCAGAATCTTTGCCCACATGAAATCCTTAAATGATTCCTTTTGAGTTAAATGGGAAAAAAATGGCCATCTTTTTTTTTTTTTTTTGCTTAGTTTCAAATCAGTTTGCATAAACTCAGTGATTTGGTTGTATTTATTTCATAATTAATAAAAATCTAATTATAATTAATATGTATTTATACTTTTTCCATGTCACATTTTTGTTGTTTTTTTTGTTTAATTGCACCAATACAATTATGGTCCTGGTAACTTTTTAGTTATTCGTACAAATAAGTAAGTATTTGTAACTAAAACAAATTTTACTTTAAAATTCTCTGCTGTGTGTCTTTTCTGTTGACATATGTAAAAAGCTGTTATTTCTTTCTTTTTTTACAGGATGTTCAGAATCTTTTCTCTGGAGAAAACTGCCCCAAGTTTGTTGGCTGTGAGTTTGCTCACAACAGCAACTGGTATGTGACCTTTGACTCTGACGCCGATGCCCAGAGGGCATATCAGTACCTGCGTGAGGAGGTTGGGACCTTCCTAGGGAAACCTATCATGGTAGGTTTTTGCACATTGTAATATTTTGTCCCGTCACATGTGCTGTTCTAAAAGTTGTTAATTATATAAAAAAAAAACAGGTGTCAAATCATTTTTCTTAATATATAAGTTTTAGGAGCAATGAATGTTAGATGTTTATTTGTTGTTGCTTTTTAGCTCACCTTAGCACAAGGTAACAGTTTCTGATACTGTGTCCTCCGTCATCAACATTTTCGCTTGTGAACATACTAGAGCCACAGTTTTCATCCAATCTTTATCAAACTTGGTCAGAATGTTTGTCTGCATGAAATCTTGGATGAGTTTATTATCGGGTCACCTGGGGTCACAAAGAAGGTCACTAGATCAGATTTTAGGAAAAACTTGTGAACACACTAGAGACCACATTTATTGTCCAATCTTCACCAAACTTGGCCAGAATGTTTGTCTGCATGAAATGTTAAATTAGTTTGTAACTGGGTCACATGGGATCAGAAAGTAGGTCACTAGGTCAAATCTCATACTAAACTTATGAACACACTAGAGACCACATTTGTAGCCCAATCTTCATTAAACATGGCCAGATTGTTTGCCTGCAAGAAATCTTGTGTGAGTCTGTAACAAAATCATGTGCGGTCAACAACTAGGTCACTAGGTCAAATTTTCTAAAAACCATGTGACAACACTTAGAGGCCACATTGACGAGGCCCAATCTTTACCAAACTTGGCAAGTATGTTTGCCAGTTTAAAATCTTACATATGTTTTTAAGTGGGTCATGTGGATTCAGTTACTAGGTAAAATTCCTGAAAATGTTATGAACCAAGTGGCCACACTAATGGTCCAGTTTTCACCAAAAATTTCTAAAGTAATCAACTCATACTTAATTTAATTACTTGACACCAGATATGAGCCTACTAAAAGCCTGTGTCCTCAGGTGAGCGAATAAGGACTATCATGGTCCTTATGTTTCTTTTGAAGTCTAATTGAATGTCACAGCCATTTAATGTTTAAGAGCTGTGGGGACATAAATGATTGTAATGCTAGCATGCATGTATAAAGGCAAGGGACGAATTTCTTGTGAGTTTTACCTTTAAAACCTAAATGTAATGTTGAAAAGGAGAAAAATACATATTTGATTATGTACCATGCATTTTTTACTGTTTATTTTTAAAAAGTATTTGTTTTAATTTAAATTTAATAATTACTATTTTTTTCTCTCCATTTAGGCTCGTATAAAGGCCAAACCTCTGTTGCGAACATACAGACCACAGAACGGTTTCATGAACAAGCGTTTCCAGCAACCTGTTTCCGTGGCTGCACAACCTACATCTGGAGCAGATATTGTGACATCATCTGTAGCCCAACCCCAGTTTACTGCCAATCCGCCATTTATGGTGCCAAATGTGTCTCAATATCACCTGAATGGTCAACAGGTACTTGGCTTGTTTGTTTCATTTATTTTTAACTTTATTGCAGTTAAAAGTATAATTACTTCATCATGCCATGTAACCTTTACTTCATTGTGCAATGATAAAAAATATATCATGCAATGTAAAGTTAAATACATTGTGCATTGTAAAAAATAAAATCATTAGGCAAGGTTAGAAAATATATCATGCAATGTAAATCCAAAGTCATTGTGCATTGTAAAAAAAATAAATTCATCAGGTAATGTAAAGCCAAATTCATCAGGCAATGTAAAAAAGGAAATCAATCATCAGGCAATGTAGCTAACAATAAGTTATGTCTAAAATTTAGTCATGAAATCTTAATTTGTATATTGGGCAAGTGCTCGTTCTACTTATCTTCACTTCTCTCCTATCTGACATGGTTGTTTTTCAGGCCATGCCATTCTTCCCGCCTCCAGGCCCTCACCCCGTATTACCGACATCATGGCAACAAACACGTTTTGAACCCAGCATGGTAAGTGGGGAAAAAACCTTCAATTTCCTTTTCTTTCTTTTTTTTTTTTTATGCTCCCCAAAATATATAAAATTATTGGGGTGGTTGGGGCATATAATCCCCGCTTAGTCCATCTGTTATGCTTTTGTCTAGCTATTATCTCAGCAACCCCTAGCTTGAATTCATTGAAACTTTATGGAGTTGTTGCCCTTTTTTATTTGTGTATTTTATAACATAGGACCATTTATGTCTGGGCTATTTCTCAGCAAACCCCAGCTGGAATTCAATGATACTCTATGGGACACTTTGCTAACAAGTGCAGATGTGTCAGCACATTCTTGTTTTATGATTTTCACAGAGTTAACTGGCCTTTTAACTTTCTATATAGTGTCCACAAGTCGGTCAACATTCTTTAAACTGCTGTCCCAAAATCAACCAAACTTCTTCAGAAGCTTCAGTAGCGCAAGGGGAAAGAAAATTTGTTGAAAAAAATTTGACTTGTGATGGCTGCGAGGGTCATGGCCATATTCCTGTATTGCTGTATAGGCCATATATGACTATATATTAAAACTTAGAAAATGGTCTTGCCATAAACTACAAGACTTAGAGCTTATGTGGTATACATGTTTTTTAGGTGGCTTGCTGCAAAGATTGTTCATCCATCACACAACATGGCCACCAGAGGCATAGCCATTTTCCATAAAGGGCTGTCTAGTAAAGCATTAAACAATTCTTGTCAGAAACTAGAGACCTACAGAGTTGAATAATTGGTATTCAAATTCAAGTTTCTTAAAAAGCCCTTTTTAACCAGGTTTTCATTGAAAATCCTATTTATTAGATTGGGGTATGTCTGGTGGTTGGGCAGTGTCAAACAGAGGGTTTCTGGTCAATAATTTAAAATTAGATTAACCAATCTTGCTGAAACTTTGGATTTAGCAAGCTTGCATGAAGACCTAGCTTGGGATTTGATTTGGGGGCTAGACGGGTCAAGGTCAATGTTACTAAAAATAGAAAAACAGTTTCTGGTCAATAACCAGTTCAAATAAACCAGTCTTGCTGAAACATTGGATATAGCTAGCTCACTGAAACTTTGGATACAGCCAGCTTGCATGAAGACCTAGCTCGGGATTGGATTTGGGGCCAGTTGGGTCAAGGTCATTGTTACTGAAAAATAGAAAAACAGTTTCTACTTAATAATTTGTGTTAAGGGGTTTTGTGACATGGCCACTTTCTTGTTTTTAGTTCGCCTGAGCTTTTGTGATACCCCTTTATCCAGCGTGCGGCGTCAACACTTTACTTGAATGCACTAGATGCTACAGTTTATAATCTTTGCCACTCTGGGTGAGAATTTTAGAAAAACCTTGTAAACACGCTAGAGGACACATTTATGACCTAATCTTCACCAAACTAGGCCAGACTGTTTGCCTGCATTAAATCTTGGATGAGTTTGTAACAGGGTCATATGGGATCTAAAAGTAAGTTAAATCTTTGGGGGGAATAAACATGCCACATTTTTTAATCAATCTTCACCAAACTTGGCTAGAATGTTTGCCTATGTGAGCCTGCTGAAAGTCTGTGTCTTCAGGTACATGATTAAGGGCCATCATGTCCTTCTTGATTTATCAATATACAGTATATCTTCCTATGTCCTGGTAATACCCCGAGGAGCAGCCATCAGTTCCACCGATATCTTGTTGTATTTCTTTTTGTTTTTATTTCTTTAAAAATTTCTTTTCTTCTCATTTTTTCTCTGTTTTTTTTTATGCATCCAAAAGTGTCTGGGTTAACTCCCCAGGGTACTGTAGAGCAGTTGAAAAACCTTGTATATATATATTATAACCAGTTTTCTTTCTTTTTCAGGGAGTTGAATTTAAAGATATTTTTTTCATATACTGAAGGAAAAAAGTTTTTTACGACTGGTTTTCCTCTATAAATCAATGTGACTAAAACGTTTCCGTATTGACCAGTTGTACCCATTCATTGACAACATGATTTTCCCCCTTTTTTTAAACTACACCATAACATAAGCATACGTAACTTTCACGAAAAATCCCATGCAGTATGTGCACAACAAAACGGACGATCCTCCGCGGGTTACAAAGTTCCCAAGGAGTCAATTCTCTCTGAACTTGCTTAACTTTTTTCCTTCAGCACAACTTAAGATTCTTAGCCAGTGTTCACATTTGTCATCCATGCAGTTTTGGATCTATACATTATTTATTTTAATGAGCGCAATTGGATTGTATCCATGTGTAAGGTTAAATATATTTTTATCGTAATTACATCTTTTAAGACCGGACCTGGTAGCGCAATCTGTAGAGCGTCGGCTCCAGGTACGGGAGGCCCCGGGTTCGATCCCGGGCCGCAACATACCAAAGTCGTTAAAAATGGAAGTGGTATAGCTCCCTTGCTAACGCTCAAGCAAATATAAGGGTAGTTCCACGACTGGTTGGCCCGGTGTCAGGATAATGTGACTGGGTGTGGTATCATGCCAGGTGTTTACGGCATGCTACACACAGTGAAGGCAGCACAATATCTGCTTCAAGTGGACACCGTCTCCAGATAACTGAAATACTGTTGGTGAGACGATAAACCCAATAAACAAACAAACATCTTTTAATGATGGTATACGTTACAAGAAATAAAGAAATGCATGCATTAAGTTAAACACGTGACGTGGTATGCTCAATCAGTTAAACCCTATGGATTGATCAGACTGCACTTACTTTAAATAAGTGGTTGTAGTGCTGGTGCTCTTACATGACATACAGAGCATGAAAAGGCCCTGAATATCGTTTAGAAGCTTGAAACAAATCACTAAGTGGTTTTATTTGACTTTGTAGAATACTTACCATGATTAATATTTTCTAAACTTTGATTGAAATTAGCTAGTTATATGAACCAAAATCCCAGGAGATTTCGTTGTGTAATTTAATAGAATTACAATGTAAATGGACACTCATCACGAAAACATCCGAAGATGTTCAGTTATTATTGTCATTTTATATAATTGTAATTGGGTACTTTTTTGAGGAAAACTGAAAAAATGTTGGTGGGATGATAAACCCAACAAAGATGACAAAACTTAATTATTTAGTGTAAAATGTATCTTTTATTTCCAGATGCTTGCTTTGAATGGTTACCAAGCAACCAATGTCAAGGTGAATGCTGGTGTCAACAACAGAATGTCATATCAGAACGTTAATCGTAGCAACAACAACAACAGGTTAGATAGCTTTGGAAGATAATATTTGTACTAAAAATAACAATTAGACCAGCCGCAATAGCTCAATTGGTAGAGTGTCGGCTTGCGGAGCAGGAGGTCGCGGGTTCAAACCCAGGCCGGGTCAAAGCAAAGACCTTAAAGTTGGTAGTAGTGGCTTCCCTCCTAACGCTCAGGGCTAAAGGTACAGCATTACGCCTGACACGTCCATGTCAGTATCATGGACCGGCCGGGTTCAGTCCCTCATAAGTGCCCTAGGCAATAATGATAGAAATGTCACTGCACAGTATCGGCAAATGCAGGCAAATCCCAAATAACAATTAGAAAATTTAGCCCAAGGAATTTTGTAGACTAGAGTTTCCATGAAGCTTTTTTTTTTTTTGTACTACTTTTTAATAATTGATTCAGATTACAGTAACATGGGTCGTTGTTTTTTCTGTTTCTTAGTTAAAGGCATAGTTTTGTGATATTTAATTTTTATGCGCATTTTAGAAATCAAAAGATTCACCATGGTGGACACACGAACCAGCCATCAAACCGTGACAACCGCATCAGCACAAATGAATCACTCCCACCACGATTACAACACCAGCACGAGCGCCACCAACAAAACAGTCTCAACAACAACCCCCACAAACCCAGCAGCCACAGAGGTGGTGGTGGCGGGATAGATGCTCCGATCTCAAACCACATGTCCTCGTACAACAACCGGCGTCTCGACGGACCAGGACCGCACCCAAATCACCACGGCAACCATACCCACGTAGGGAGTCATCACGGTGGAGGTCACGGCGGCTCCCACTTGAGTCACTCAGCGGCGCACTTTCACCAGCAGCATCACCCGCACCACGTCGATCATAATGCCAATAATCATGGTGGGCATTCAGCTGGGATGGCTGGAGGACGGATGTCCCAGGGTCCTGAGCCCATGCAGCAAAGATTTTCAAGGTTGGTTGTGTTTTCTTACTTGGTTTTGGATTTATTATGCCATAAACAGCATTTCCTTTAGCCAGTGACTATACAGACTAGAATAAAGTTTGCTAAGGAACAGATTTGGCTAATTTGTCGTAGCACCTTGCACATACTCTAATAGCCAAAACACTTTCATAGTCAATAACAAGACTGCAAATGCAGTTTTTTACACTGCTGTAACATTATTTGCTTAATCTATCAGAGCAGGTGTCTAGTCTTCCGATTTTGTGTTTTTAGTTTTTATGAGTTGTCTTTTAGTTTGTGTAGGTTGTTGACTGCACTGTAGTCAGCTGAACACTGAGAATTTATGATGTTAGTAATTGTTACCAGCATAACTGTATTATGGTCTTATAACTTGCCTTCTGCTAATTACATATGGATATGGCTTAGGCAAATAGTGCAGATCGAGATCATACAGTCTTCTGCAGGGAGCTGTATGATCAAAATGTACATTGTTTCTTCTTCACTAGCCATGTCTTGTGGCCTTCACATGTTTTTGCCAGAAAATGAGTAAGAATTGATATGGATTATTAACCAATGCACGCTAAGGGAGATAACTTGTTGATGTTGATGTTGAATTATTTTTACAGCAGAAGTTATAAGAGTCGAAGAAAGAGGGATGATGATGGAGCTTCTAGACCTTCCACTGTAAGTCGATATGTGCTGTATTTGAACCTTACATTATGGTGTATATTTAAGTAGCCTGGTTACATATCAGGGGATGTTCTGTACACCTGGAAAAATTTATTGGAACTGTTTTGTCCACATTGAAAAATATTTTGGAACTATTTTGTCCACGCAGAAAAATCCACAGGCGGTGGGGTATCCAGAAAAATATACAGAATGCCACCTAGAAAAATACATGGGGGATGTTTTGTCCACCCAGAAATATACATAGGGGATGTTTAGTCCACCCAGAAAAATACATAGGGGATGTTTTGTCTGCCTAGAAAAATACATAGGGGATGTTTTGTCTGCCTAGAAAAATACATAGGGGATGTTTTGTCCACCTAGAAAAATACATAGGTACATAGGGGATGCTTTGTCTGCCTAGAAAAATACATAGGGGATGTGTTGTCTGCCTAGAAAAATACATAAGGGATGTTTTGTCCACCTAGAAAAATACATAGGTATATAGGGGATGCTTTGTCCGCCTAAAAAGTACATAGGGGATGCTTTGTCTGCCTAGAAAAATACATAGGGGTACATAGGGGATGCTTTGTCTGCCTAGAAAAATACATAGGGTATGCTTTGTCTGCCTAGAAAAATACATAGGGTACATAGGGGATGCATTGTCTGTCTAGAAAAATACATAGGGGTACATGCGGGATGTTTTGTTGCATAATACTTATAACATTATCATTACCTTTTGTTCGACAGTTTAATCGATAATTGGGTAAAAAGCTCCTTTTAATAGTTTGATCAAATATGGATATATTTTGTGGTACGTATTGCAATATGCTCTATATGTATTACAATATATCGTGGTAGGCTTCAAGCATATTGTGACAGCCCTAGTTTTGTCCACCTATAAAAATACATAGGGGGTGCTTTGTCCACCTAGACAAAAACAGAGGGGGCGATCTCTACCTAGACAAATACATGGGGGTGTGCGTGTTGTATTCACCTAGAAAAATACATCGCAAATGTTTTGTCTGTTAATGTATTGTGTATGTGTCTAAACATAACAAGTACACTCATTGGCCCCATAGCGGATCAGTTTTTTTTTTTCTTTAATAAATAAGTTGTGTGGATTGAATTTGCTGAATCATGATGCACTTTTAGTGAATAACAGCCAGTCGTCTGTCTTAAATAACAACATGTTTAAGAGATACCACTTAGAAAACTGACAGATGAAGTTTTGAAAACATAATAAAAAGATCATTTTAGGAAGGAATTTTTTAGTGTTGTGATAATTTTTTACATTAACTTATAATTTACACATATCAATTAATGATTCTATTACTTGCTAACTGATTGCAGCGGTCATCGTCCACCACTCAGTCCACCCAACGAGAGTCAAGTGGTGGTGGTAGTGGAGGAGGTTCCAGCACTCCTCACCCTCGACAGGGCCAGTCACTGGAGAAATTTGACTATGAACCCACTAGCTTCCCTCCCCTGCCAGGCTCTCAGGTCAGTTTCAATAAACATGTTGTTTTTACCGGCCGCAATAGCTCAGGTGGTAGAGCGTCGGCTTGCGGATCGGGAGGTCGTGGGTTCGAACCCCGGCCGGGTCTAACCAAAGACTTTAAAGTTGGTAGTAGTGGCTTCCCTCCTAACGCTCGGGGCTAAGGGGACAGCATTACGCCCGACTCGTCGGTGTCAGTATAATGGACCGGCCGGGTTCAGTCCCTGGGCACCTCATAAGTGCCCCTGTGCTATAATGATAGAAATGTCGCTGCGCAGTATCGGCAAAAATACCGGCTAATCCCTTACCCCATGTTGTTGTTTTTACCATTGCCTAGCGAGTCATGGTCAATGTAACCACAGCCCTATCCCTTTGGGGTCCATGTATTTTCCAGCAACTTCATTATTTTATTCAGTTTGATTTCTCTTTTTATGTTGTAAATTTATAAATTAATTAAAAAAGAGAATAAAAAAAGGTTACTAAAAAGGTATAAAGCAATAATTTTGGTATGTGTTCATTTATTGTTGCATAAATAATGATGTTAACATATTAAAGCCTTCTGTAACCTTCCCTAAAACTTAATGAAGGGCTGCGCAAGGTTCAGAACTCAAATCTCTGGACCATGTAGACCAGTAAAGCGTCGATTCCAGGTTCATGGGGCCTGGGGTTGAGATTCTGGCCTTAACATGGCAAAGTGTAATAAATGGTTTAGCTCCCTTGCTGAAGCTCAAGCAGATAATTGGTGCCATGATAGTGTGACTGGGTGTGGTATCATTAAAGGTGTTCACATCATGATATACTTGGTGAAGGCAGCACCATATCTGCTTTAAATAGACTCTGTTTTAAATAACAGAAATGTTGTTAGTGGGACGATAAACCCAAACAAATGAAATTATTGATGTGCTTAACTAAATTACGCGTGGTTGACGGGCCGCAATTGCTCAGTTGGTAAAGCATCAGCTTGCGGACTGGGAGGTCACTGGTTCAAACCCCGGCCGAGTCAAACCAAAGACTTTAAAAGTTGGTAGTAGTGGCTTCCCTCCTGACACTCGGGGCTAATGGCACAGCATTACGCCCGACTCGTCAGTGTCAGTATAAAGGACCTGCTGGGTTCAGTCCCTGGGCACCTCATAAGTGCCCCTGTGCTATAATGATAGAAATGTCGCTGCACAGCAAAAATTGCAGGCAATTCCCATCCTCCCATCCCCTGTGGTTGTTTTTTTAAGAAACCATCAAACCTGCTTTTGATGTACATGTACTTACATATGCTGGCGCAAGGTCAGACCAAATAACCAACAAAATGAGTGGTAGAAATTCCAGGTAACACTTTATACCCTATTGCAGCTTTTGAACACCCTGGTGGTGAATATTTTTTTCCAAGGGGGTAGGGGTTATAAAACAAGTAAGAAATCCAAAATCATTTCACAACAGTGCTGTTGTGTATAAAAAAAAAGTATAATTTGATCAAATATACATTGATCACGTGTTGATAAGACATCATCAACCGAAAATCCTGGTTATTAGATTAGGGTATGGCGGCAGGCAGGCAGGCAGTCGGTAGGGCGGGCGGAATAAAACGGAGGGTTTCAGGTCACTAACTTAAGTTTGGATAAACCAATCTTGCTAAAGCTTAGGGTATAGCAAGCTTTGCATGAAGGCTGAGCTTGGGATTGGATTTGGTGCCAGTCGCTTCAAGGTCACTTACTAAAAGTAGAAAAACAGTTTCTGGTCAATAACTTTTGGTTTAATAAACCTGTCTTGCTGAAACTTTGGATATAGCAAGCATGCATGAAGACCTAGCTTGGGATTGGATTTGGGGCCAGTCGGATCAAGGTCACTATTACTAAAAATAGAAAAGCAGTGTCTGCTTAATAATGTCTGTTAAATTGTTGAAAACCTGGTTTCGTGGCATGGCCACGTTTCTTGTTAATACATATTATTTTTATTTTTATTTTTCAGAGCAACCAATCATCTGGTGAAGTGTTTGAGAGCAAACTTTCAGATGTTGTCAAGGGAACTGCCAAACCAATGGTGAAAGCTGATACTCCAGTCAGTAAACCCATTACACCACCTGCTGCTGTTGTTTCCACAGCAACGACAACTGTGCCAACGACGTCACCAGCGCCGAAACCAGTGCCATCATCATGTGCAGTTGGTGGTCGCCCAGATGGTCGTCCAGATGCCAGAGAGGTGAATGCATCTTCACCCTCCTGTCAAAATGGTGCTGGTACAGGTGGGTCAATACCACATGTTGTGGCCGGACGAGAAGGCTCAGCAACCGCCAAGATGACCGCAGCATCTACATCTGTGCATCCACATGCTGCTGCCTCCACTGGTGCCAGGTAATAATAAATGGTTCCATATATTTTTTTGTAGTTTTTGTTCTTCTCTTTTTAGCTCACCTGAGCACAACGTGCTCAAGGGGAGCTTTTGTGATACCGCTTCGTCCGGCGTTCGTCGTTCGGCGTTAGTCATTCGTCATTCGTCGTCAACATTTACCTTGTGAACACACTAGAGGCCACAATTTTTATCCAATCTTCATGAAACTTGGTCAGAATGTTTGTCTGCATGAAATCTTGGATGAGTTCATTATTGGGTCACCTGGGGTCAAAAAGTAGGTCACGAGGTCAAATTTTAGGAAAAACTTGTGAACACACTAGAGACCACATTTATTGCCCAATCTTCACCAAACTTGGTCAGAATGTTTGTCTACATGAAATCTTGGATGAGTTCGTAACTGGGTCACGTGGGGCCAAAAAGTAGGTCACTAGGTCAAATCTTAGAAAAAGCTTGTGAACACACTAGAGGCCACATTTATAGCCCAATCTTCGCCAAACTTGGTCAGAATGTTTGTCTACATGAAATCTTGGATGAGTTCGTAACTGGGTCACGTGGGGTCAAAAAGTAGGTCACTAGGTCAAATCTTAGAAAAAGCTTGTGAACACACTAGAGGCCACATTTATAGCCCAATCTTCACCAAACTTGGTCAGAATGTTTGTCTACATGAAATCTTGGATGAGTTCGTAACTGGGTCACGTGGGGTCAAAAAGTAGGTCACTAGGTCAAATCTTAGAAAAAGCTTGTGAACACACTAGAGGCCACATTTATAGCCCAATCTTCATCAAACTTGGTCAGAATGTTTGCCTGCATGAAATCTTGGATGAGTTTGTAACTGGGTCACGTGGGGTCAAAAAGTAGGTCACTAGGTCAAATCTTAGAAAAAGCTTGTGAACAGACTAGAGGCCACATTTATAGCCCAATCTTCACCAAACTTGGTCAGAATGTTTGTCTGCATGAAATCTTGGATGAGTTCGTAACTGGGTCACGTGGGGTCAAAAAGTAGGTCACTAGGTCAAATCTTAGAAAAAGCTTGTGAACACACTAGAGGCCACATTTATAGCCCAATCTTTACCAAACTTGGTCAGAATGTTTGTCTGCATGAAATCTTGGATGAGTTCGTAACTGGGTCACGTGGGGTCAAAAAGTAGGTCACTAGGTCAAATCTTAGAAAAAGCTTGTGAACACACTAGAGGCCACATTTATAGCCCAATCTTCACCAAACTTGGTCAGAATGTTTGTCTGCATGAAATCTCAGATGAGTTCGTAACTGGGTCACGTGGGGTCAAAAAGTAGGTCACAATGTCAAATCTTAGAAAAAGCTTGTAAACATACTAGAGGCCCTATTTATAGCCCAATCTTCATCAAACTTGGTCATAATGTTTGTCTACATGAAATCTTGGATGAGTTCGTTATTGGGTCTCGTGGGGTCATAAAGTAGGTCACTAGGTCAAATTTTAGAAAAAGCTTGTGAAAACACTTAAGAGGCTACATTGATGGCCCAGTCTTCACCAAACTTGACCATCATGTTTGCCAGTATGAAATCTTACATATGTTTTGAAGTGAGTCATGTGGATTCAGTAGGTTACTTGGTAAAATTCTAGAAAATGTTATCAACCCAGTGGCCACACTAATGGTCCAATCTTCACCAAAGATTTCTTAAGTAAATTACTCTTAATTACTTAATGCCAGATTTGAGCCTACGTAAAGCCTGTGTCATCAGGTGAGCGATTAAGGGCCATCATGGCCCTCTTGTTATTTTTCTCATTGTTACTCAGCGAAACTGACATAGCAGTCATGTGTAAATGATAGTTATCTTACTTCGTACTGATAACAAGGTTTACAAGTATTGCTCGTATACTTCTTAATGATGGTAACATAGGTGTGGACAACAGACATATGGTAATTATGACGTTATTCTTGTACTACTGGTTCAAGAGGGCTTTAAACAAAGTTTGTATTAATCTGCAGATGTACCGCATTTCAGCAAGATGACTTATGAATGCTCAACTTTTGAGAAATGAAAGCGAAATAGGGTTTTCTTAAACTTTTAGAATTCTACATTTATACTATACACAATTTACAAGGGTCCTTTTTCACTGTTTTAAATATTACATCAGCAGCCCTGAATCGAATAATTGATATGTAATTTCACTATTCTTTTATTTTTTTACAGACAAATTTCTAAAACCCAGGAAAATTCGGTGCCTGAAAAGTCAACAGAGAAGTCTGTAGCTAGTTTGCAATCACAATCAAATACTGTAAGTTTATTGTTTTTTATGCAAGGAGCTCATGATAAACATAATAATAAATAAAATAATTTTATTTTTTTTTAAATATTAAAACAAAATAAAACTCTTTTACTACATTGGGATGCATGTTCTTTTAACTTATATAACTTTTAGTTCAATTGCCACTTCCTGGGTAGAACCAGTGCCCAGATAATATCTGAAGCAAAGTGCTGTAAATAGTCCTGCCTAATCACATCTCATGGTTCGTCATAGGTTTTGAACCCAAAGCCCTCCATTCTGGAGTCTAAACCATTAGACCACAGGTGCTCACAGTGAGAAAATGATGCATCATTCTGTTTTTCAGGTGGAAGATAAAACGTCAGTCTCAGCTGCTTCGTCCGTCAAACTCTCCTACGCTCAAATGGTGCAGCGCAGTAAAACTGCTGAAGCCTCAGCCAGTGCACTTGCGGAAAAATCCGACAGCTCCGACTCCGACGTTGCAGCTGACAGCCAGAATGCCTCTACGTCCAGTTCCAGGGCTAACCACACTCTCAAAGAGCAGGGCCAGCAATCAGCAGGTGGATCTGCCAGTGGTAAAGGTGCAGTAGTGCGCGGCAGTGGTGGTAAAGACTTCACCCGCAAAGACAGTCGTGATGCAGAGCACAACGAGCATCGCCGGGGTGGAGATGTTGATAGTAAACGTGAGGAATTTCGAAAAGAAAATGAAGGATTTCGACGAGAAGAGCCAAGAGAGCAGCGCCTTAATAGCAATAGTCGTAGAATGAAGGAGAACCGTGAACGCCGATTTGACAGAGACCGTGACTCTCGAAGAATGGATCGACGAGATCGTGACGGCCCGTCAAGGGAGAAGGACGGAGGTGCAAGGATGACAGCTGTTGCCAAGTGACTGCGTTTACAATAGATAAATGGCTTGTATTCTATTTGGAAAAAGGAGATAAAGAGGAAGACGGGAAAAATATGCCAGATTGTGATTTGTGATCGGGGGTGGGGGATGTTTATTCAAGTTTTTTGGTTCGAGAATTGCATTTCTTTGACATATCAGCATTTGTGAGTAAGAAGACAGAAGAGACAATAAAAGCAAAAGGGTCACTTGATCCTGTCTTTTGATTGGTCGTTACAAGTCAAGGACTCGTAACTTTCGGAGTGATTGATAAAGTTTCTTAAGGCCCTTGCAAGATAATGCTACATTGGTTGGGGTTGCCACACTATGTTTATTGATATAGCAATTTAATTGCATCTTGGTGCCTGTGACCATGTGGTTTGGATTTCGGCAAATGTCTTAAAGCCAGGATGCAAAATACCTTAATTATCACCTGAGATAAAGTATCGGGCCTTTTGAAGGTGACATGTTCAAACTGATCAGTGTTTTTTATGCTTTCTTGTCAGATGTATTTTGGATAATTATTCATAACCTTTGAATATATTTTTAAAATCCATTGTGGTTAGCAAAATAAGGCTGATGATTTTCATTCCTCTTTTTATGTATCGTTTTAAAAAAAAAAGTTATAAAAAAAATAATTCTTCTTTTATTGTGATTGAAAAAAAAGTTGTTTCCATGGTAACATTTCAAAGTAAGTGCTGATTTACTGCTGACTCAATGTTAAATATTTAACCAATGTATTCAGCTTCAGTAAGCTTCCACAACAAATGTTCTTATGTCTATATACATACACTTACAGAGTTTTTTTTCCTGCATGTTTTTCTTCGTATTGAGCAGAAATTTTCATAAATCCTGCAAAGGCATGGAATTATTTTCTTCAAAATAAGCTGTAACAACACAACATAAATATGGGTTTTCTTAATTGTTGATTAAATGTCAGGTTTTTAATAATCAAAAATATTTAACCCAGATTTTAAGAAAAATATTAACTTGTGTTGGATTTTTATAGCTGATTTTTCAAAAAACATTTTTTTAAACATTCTCTCCTGTCACTTATGGTCAGAAGCAAACTTGTTCTTGAGATTTAAAAAAAAAATGTGTACCATATTCAAGGTTAACATCTGTAATAGACAAGAATTAGACTGATGTATGGAGCAATTTGGTAAATGATTGAGCACAATAACTGGATTGTCCCATTCTTTACTCTTGAGACATAAACTAGCAGCTATTTGGTTGAGGTGAATACTACCTCCTAGACTAATTTGTTAACCCTTTACTGATTGGCCAGAGACATTTGAAACTCGGCCAATCAGAAAGTGTTTTCATATTATTCCATCTATATGTGTTAAACTTGCAGTTGTGAATGCGTTATCATTGTGATAAATAATAAATTGGCTTTTATGTCTTTCAACTATCAAGAACAGAAAAAAAGAATGTATAGTATTCATTTAGCATCATAATGGCTCCTTTTTCTTTCCCTTTTTTATCTTTCTTTAAATCTTACTTCTTTTCTCTTTATTTGTGTTCCACTTGTGTTTTAAATGCATTATATCATGTTGATCATTTTATTTTTAGAAGAATATGTGCAGATTCAGTCAAACTATCTTTCTGTTTCTGGTTTTGTATGCAAAAATGTTTTGGAAATTTTCACTGATGAAAGTAATGGGCAGAGATAGCTAGGTGAAGTACCATACATTTTTCCATGAACTTGATTAAAATGCCAATGTTTAAATGGGTATTTGGACCATGTTATTAGAGAAGGTTGTAATTTAACCACAGTAAAAACATATCTTGAGCCTAGCATTATGTAGACAGTTTCTGTAGGTAAACAAGTGCAGTAGTAAATGGCCCATTTTAACAATGCCTTACATTACACCCAGAGCAACAGATATGAGGGTAAATCTGATTTCATGTGGCAATATATTCCATAATTCTCATCCAAAGCTTCTGGTGTGGGCTCCCATTTGAAGTGTCACATTGCGAAAAAACTATTTATTGCCAGGCTTATGGAGTTCATGTAGACAAATACACTTATTAGCAATGGAAATATGGCCACTATCTAGGATTCTGCCAGAATGTTATTGAAAATTGAAAAAAAAAAAATCCACTTCTTCAATGACCTTGGCTGTTCTAGTGTGATGTATGTATTAGAAGAAAAAAAAACAGTCAAGAAGATTTTTGATACCACCTTATATGGGTCCTGACTGTCCCAAATATCAGATCAGTCCCAAATATGCACTTCCAGAAATTTCAAGGTGGCCAACTGGACCAGTTACTTGCAAAACCAGCTGGGTCCTTCAGTACTTCCAACAGGTTCTGTGCTGTAAAACGTCAGTATAGTCCCTTTTATCGTGCAAAATTGTATTGGACATTAAGACTGACTGCCTTTTTGAGATCACTTTGATCCTCTTCATAAACAACCTGTGACAGATTGTCTGGCTTGTAATAATGTCCAGATTAACTGTCTTTAGAAGTTGTTCTTTTTTAGTTCGGTACATAGGTATTGACAATTCCCAAAGCATAAAAGCCTGCATTTTGCAAGCTTAACAGGGATCAAGTCCGTCTGTCGTTAGAAATTGTTAAAGAAAGTCTTTTATACTGTAGCTAATTTGGTAGTTTGCATTCGTGTGTACATGGACGCCTCAAAGTGAATGTACGCCTAGTCCCATAATGGTTAATTAAGAGGTAAAAAAATAACTGCTTGTTCATTTCATTTTTGTGTAAAATATTGTAACATATAAATATTATATATATATATATACGGTATTGGAAATAATAGGGAATTTTTCTTTTTCTCTTTTTTTTATTGCATATAGGAAAAATGCATTTTTTCTTCAATTTGTTTTTCATTATTCTATTTGATTTTTCCTTTTGAATGTTGGTGTTAATCTTATAAGCCTTCTTGTATGTATTGCATAGTATGTTAATTGTTAATTACACTAAATAATTGTTGGTTTATTACACTAATTGATTGCTGGTTAATTACACTAATTAATGATTGTTGGTTAATTTCCTGTAAGTTCTCTTTTTAAACATGTTTTGATGTTTCACAACAAAAATTTTAGTCTCTGGTGTTCAGAATCATGTTTGTCACAAAATACTATGTACATACATGCGATAGTTGAGACTCTTCTGGCTGAACATTCAACACACTGACTGTGTTGGTATGAATTGCTTTTGTATGCATCTAAAAAACCCAACTTACACAAGGTTCCTCAATCGAACATAATTATGGAAGACCTATTAAATTAAATAGAAATTATAGAACACTGTAAAGTTTGCAAAATGTAGATGTATTTTTGTTCATAATTGAAGTTAAACTTGTTCATTACCTGTAGTTTATCTCAGAACTGTAAAATATATATACACTCATCCCTATCTAAGATAGAAATCAAAGATTTGAGTTGCTTACATTTTTCTTAACAAAATGGATGCTTGAATTAAATTAAAATCAGCTAAGATGTTAAATTTTTATGTATTAAAGAATAATCTTCAAATTCTAATAAATTTTGCTGTAATCAGCTAAGTTTTGCTATGAGAACTTCCAGGAATTATCCAAGCTGTTGCACATAATGTTAGACTGTCCTGTTGATTGTACAAAGATGCCTCTTAGTGATGATGATAATTGATGATAATGATTTCTGATAATTGATGATGCTTTATTTTCTTCCCATTCTAAGTCTTGCAATGCCCATTTTACATCATGTTAAAACCTAGTTGTATAAATAAGCCCCTCTCTCCCATCATGTATAGTGGGTGGGGCTATTCACTTGTTAATATTTGTTGATATTGTTTAATTGATTATCATGTGATTTAGTGTGTTTTTGTGTGTGTACATGCCCCCGTTGGATTGACAGTGATCAAGAATGTAAATGATAATGAGTTGATGGTATAAGTTCCTTCATGCACAGAGCTTGGGAGTGTCTCAGAAGCCATCTAGCAAAAGTTGAAAATTATTTTTCTACCTTATATATAAATATTGACCATTAATTGGTTGGCACATTGATTTTTTTTGTCTTTATATTTGTGTAGTATTAGTAATAGCTTGCACAGTAGGATTATCATACCCCCACACGCATTATGGCAATGATTAAAAATACTACTCGAGTTCCTTAAAAGACCATTTATGTTTACATGGACCGAGGTGCCCAAGGACTTTTCTTTTATTTTTGGCCCAGTTTTCCTGGTGTCTGTAGAATTTTAGAAATAAAACTATGGGTTTTGATAATGCACATGTTTGTAAATAGTGAGTGTTTAGAAATCAATGGCTATCAGAACAGGACAACTTGTTTGAAAGCAACTTGAGTCACTATATTTGGTATGTAGCACATTATACCATGGATAATTGACAATTCTGATAGTAATTGGTTTTATTCTTTATGAAGAAAAAGACAAACTGCTTTGCTTTTATGCCTTCAGCCTCGGTTTGAGAGCCCCCTTTAAAATACCGGTAACCCAAATTGGGCATTGTTCTTAACATCAATAAAGTGGACATTATCGCAAACTTGTGCAAACCCTCTGTTCAAGAAAAAAGATAGGCAGCTTTCCCCTGGTGGTACAAAATTACCAGAAACAACAGAAAGCTATTGTGCTGCTGTTAAAACCCTTTGTTGTCCATGTCTAGACCTTCTGTCTGTAGGTTTGAAAACAGCTGAGCTGCAATGTGCTGGTGATGCTTACCCAGGAAATGGCTGAATTTTGCTATATGCTGGTCATAATTGTGTTGCTATGTCATGCTTTCAAAAGCTAAAGGAAATATGCCGGTGGGAGGGGGCGTGGGGTGACAACAGCTATTCACTGCTCAATGCCTAGTTCAGAAATACGCTTTTTATCACATAACAATAGGTCCTGATTTTTTTCATTGTTGTTGCGTGTGCGTGTCCGCTTCTTTTAGTTCAGGTGTGTACCGTGGGACTTGTGGGATTATTAGCATTTTTATTGTTTTTTTCTTCTTTTTTATTATTCAGTTTCTACCAGAGATGTATACGTTTGATGACATTAACTCTAGTGTGCTTTGTTTGTTGTATAATTATATTTGGTTGTTATTTCTTGGCGCTTCCATAAAATTACAATCTTTCATATCGGCTCCTAAGTCAGCTACAGTCATACATTTAATCATAAATGTTTACAGTTCATTGGGGAAAAAACTTTTTAACAACTTCTTCCAATTGACAAGGGTTTACTGGTGGCAATATTAATTAGACAACCAACATTTTTAAACATCGATTTCCACAATGGTGAATTTATCAGTCTTATCAGTGGTATTTTACTTAACATTTCATTTGTCATTTCTATTAGTGGAACAGAAATGAATGATTTATTTCAGGTTTTTACATTATGTGTGTTAAGGTCAAAAGTGGCATCAAATCAATTTTAAGAGAATCAGAATTAATGGTACTTTAACTTTCTCAGTTATTTTGATCACAGCTTTAAGTTTTTTGGAGTAAGGGCTTTATTACCTTAAGCATTTTAGTAAACATTCATAAGTAAAGAAAAAATTAAATCTAAAAAATAGATAGTGCAAAACATTTTTATAGATATGTATTTTTCCAATTACTGTTTATGTTACTCTGAATTTATCTTTATTTTTTGCTAAATCATCACTGTCACATTTATTGTCTAATTTAATTTAAATTAAGTATGTATGTATCAAAATATTTTTTTATTTTGGGCATCTTTGTCATTTGTTTGTACTTAGTCTCTAAAACTTAACTTCAATATATCTCTATATTTGTATAAAACTTTAAAGTGGTAAAGGTAATAAATGTTGAGAAGTAAATTTTCCTTTAACATAATAAGACGGACAAAATTGTCCTATTATATTTTCAGATATTAAATTTAATATGTTTTCCAAGAGCTGGAGCATTATGTTGAAACATGAGAAATAAGTAATCATATTTATGTATTATTTTCACAATTTACAATATGTTCTTACTGCTTTATTTAGAAGTGCTTCAACTGCATGCACTTTTCATTTAATATTTATTATTTATAATCATTTTGTTTGCTCATATTCCTGAAAATAATTGTGTTAAATTGTATTGTGGCTAAAAACTGCCCTCTCACCTGTTGATTGCATTAATTTCACTTTGTGTATAAGCTGGGGCAAGGTTCATAATTATTCTCTTTTGTGGGGAGGAACTTCACTTTACCTGACACAGGGCAGAGTTGTCTCCCTTGTGAATAGGTACTGTACCTGACAAAGGGCAGAGTTGTCTCCCTTGTGAAAAGGTATTCCATATATGTTTTCGTACATTCTTGTTTAACTCGCCTACGAAGCCATTGAGGACTAGATCAGCCAGTTTGCTGCTGGGTGCTGTCGGATCAGGTTCCAGGTTAAGCCCGTTATCCCTGCTGAGTACTGTCGGATCAGGTTCCAGGTTCAGCCAGTTCCTTGCTGGGTGCTGTCGGATCAGGTTCCAGGTTCAGCCAGTTCCTTGCTGGGTGCTGTCGGATCAGGTTCCAGGTTCAGCCAGTTCCCTGCTGGGTGCTGTCGGATCAGGTTCCAGGTTCAGCCAGTTCCCTGCTGGGTGCTGTCGGATCAGGTTCCAGGTTCAGCCAGTTCCCCGCTGGGTGCTGTCGGATCAGGTTCCAGGTTCAGCCAGTTCCTTGCTGGGTGCTGTCGGATCAGGTTCCAGGTTTAGCCAGTTCCCTGCTGGGTGCTGTCGGATCAGGTTCAGCCAGTTCCCTGCTGGGTGCTGCCGGATCAGGTTCCAGGTTCAGCATTTTTCCCTGCTGGGTGCTGTTGGATCAGGTTCCAGGTTCGGCAATTTTCTCTGCTAAGTGCTGTCGGATCAGGTTCCAGGTTCAGCCAGTTCCCTGCTGGGTGCTGTCGGATCAGGTTTAGCTAGTTTCCTGCTGGGTGCTCTCAGATCAGGTTCCAGGTTTAGCCAGTTCCCTGCTGGGTGCTGCCGGATCAGGTTCCAGGTTCAGCAATTTTCCCTGCTGGGTGCTGTTGGATCTGGTTCCAGGTTTCACACTATCAGTTATTATATGTGGGAATGATATGTGCATTCATATATATAGAAATACCTTTTTGCAAGGAAGTTGTTAAAATAAATTACAACTAAAGTAGATCATTTAACATCTTATTTATTATACCTGTTGTGCATATTTTAGAATTAGGTAACAAAATATACTATGACAAGACTCTTGTAGTATGTTTTGAACAAAGAATTTAAAAGGCTTTGTATGATAATTTGTTTCTTGGGAAAATCATGTTAGTTCATTCATATTTAAATAAAACGAATTACACTTTTTTATGAAAAAAATACAATTCTTAGGTTGATCGTATCTTTCATTCTTCATCCTTCACATGTAATCTTCACACACATTTATTTGATAAACAGAAGAATTTATACCCCACAGACTACACTTTTGTCATGTTCAAAAATGGTGTGTGTTTTTTCAACTTCACCTGATTTTTACGTAAATGCCATATTTAGTGTATGTAGATATCTAACATTGCATGATGATTATTTTGTTCTATCCCCATGAAATGAATATAATTAAGTGGTAATGTCAACATGTAATGAAACAATAAGAGGTAAGACTGTACTATAATTTACTAGATCTCTTTTTTAAGGTATATATAGATTATTGTTTAGTAATTGTAGAGAAAAGGTTTTTTTAGTCATAAGTTTTAGCCTTTTTTTTTCTCTCGACAATAACATGCTGCCACCCTGAAAATGCACCTGTTTTGTAAGCAAAACCATTTATGTCAAACCTTTGTTGCTGTATAGTAAAACATGACTTATCACATTGTCATATTTCTTTTATTTGTGTATTTTTTCTGTTACTATGTTTCACTGTGTTAGAACTTTTGCCCTGTGTACTGAAAGTTGCCCTTCACTTGTGAAATGTGTACGAGAATAATAGAATGCTGTGTGGATGCTATTCACATACGCTTATTTGAGAGAATGTTTTAATGCAGTGCAGAAACTATTGTATAATACATGTTTGTTTGTTTTTTCTGGATGTGTGAGTGTGGCCATTTCTTTAATTAAAAGTGTATGGTTAAAATATAACAAGGGTTATTTGATTTTTTTTTTTAAATCAACATTTGAAACTTCATTAATGAAACAGCTATGGGATATATGGAAATCTGCCATGTTCAGTTGTGGATTTATTTTTATAAAGAGCACATTGATATTCGCAATATTGACAAAACTTGTGTGTATTTTTGTATTGTGAATAGGTTAGATGAATTGTACTCCAGGTTTCTATCCGCACAGACACACACTGTAGAAAAATGACTTAAGAAAGATAAAAATGTGTTTTAACTCAACCTGATCACAGCTTAGCACCTTTTAAAAAAATCTTAGCCCTATTAACACAAATTCAGTGTAGGCACTTAAAAGAACCTTAAATAGAATATTGTGTTTAACAATATGGAGAGGCTCATGGCTAACAGGTAGTCCCTGAATTGTAATTTCTCCATCTGCTTGTCACTCGCCGAATGGTTTTGAGTCCGATGGTTCAAGGGGCTTAACCTGGACGGATCTGTCAGCTGACGTGTGTTGTTCGAGCTCTTTATTGCAAAAAGGTGACTGCCACTTAAATGACCATGATTGATGTTGCTGTGATATATTTCAAAAAAACAAAACAAAATGAGCAAAAAGAACTTTTTAAACTACCCCAGTTCAAATAAATAATGCAAGCTGAACTTGGTCATTCCAGATAAGACACAAAAGGTTTTTTTTTCTGTCTTGTGTGTAAATTTGTGATCATGTTTAATTAGATAACACTTGAATATTGTATTAATATCAATATATTTGCATAAAAGTGATGAACTGTATCAGTATTTTTAACATGATGTTCATTTGGGTAATACCTTTAGTTATATTTTTAAAGGTTTGTTGAAAATGATAGAGTAGAAGCTTTATTTAGACATACCTACAACAAAAACACCTTACAACTTAGAGTTATCACAGCCATTTCTGTTGACTTGGCTGTCACATTGAATCATCAGAAATGGTTGTCATGACAACGTGCTCTCAGTCAAACCTTGCAAGATAGGCCTTGTAGGCCTGTTTGCCATGGTTTATCAGTCTTGTTACATGCACTTTTACAGAGTTAATTTATTGCATTGTGAATGATTAATTGAATAAAATCCCATCTTCATCAAGTGTGTATTGTTTTTTAATACCCGTAACACCAACATGTTATATTAATAATGTTGTATTGGATAAGGTTTAAATCCATTCTTTTCCGACGCGACTTGCACATCTTTGACTTTATTTATACTTTCCATAGCACCGGACCTGGTAGTGCAATCTGTAGAGTGTCTGCTCCAGGTAGGGGAGACCCCAGGTTCGATCCCAGGCCTAATGGTAGTGGTATAGCCGGAGCAAATGTAAGGCTACATGTAGTTGCAAGACTGCTAATGCTCAAGTAAATCTATGTGAAAGGGTAGTTCCACAAGTGATTGGTCTGGTGTCATGATAATGTGACTGGGTGTGGTATCATGCCAGGTTCACAACATGCCATACACAGTGAAGGCAGCACTATATCTGCTTTAATTGGACACTGTCTGCAGATAACTGAAATACTGCCGGAGGGATGCTTAACTCAATAAACCTTCTGTATTAACTAGTACTGACCGGTTTAACCAGTATATAGCACCGGCCCCGTCAATACTAAAAAAGCTGGATTTTGTGCAAAACCCTGAACGCAATCTATAAACTGCACGGGAGTTAACCTTTGTTAACTATTTCACAAACCTTTGTTAACTATTTCACTAATACATTTTGCATGAGTTATTTCCCTTTTGTAAGCCTTATCTGGTGAAATAATAAGTAAACAGTTGACACCAGAAGTGAAGAAAATTATTCAATTTGTTCAATTATCTAAGTTTTTTTTTCTTGCTGGAAGATTGAAAAAATAACATCGAAGAAGTTTTTATAATTTTTTAAAGCGTATTCCTAAACTTGACAATACTGAAAATTCACCGGGATGTGGATGAAAGCATAAGACGAACTAAAAAGATTTAAAATGCCGTCAAGTTCATGTCTTATAATTATATGCACTAGCGAATTGTACATGGACGCATGGGAAAAGGTCCGAATACAAACAGCAGACAAGAGCATGAACATTTGCCTTTAATGGAGATTATACATCGATGTGTCAAATGCAAATTGAATTAAATAAATCAAACTTACACATATGCAGCATCAAAATTTCAAGTGAGATGTAATAATAATGTAGCATTATTTTGAATTACCAACTATTTTAATTTGATATTTTACCAAATGTGAATAATAACCGAAATTTAATTAACGAAAGCACCGCACTTCATTTGTAAGACAACATGGCGCCATCCATAGACCTTTTCCGTGAACGATTACAAGTCGACGCAGCGCAAGTGCGGCGACGATAATACAAAGGTAGTAGTTAAAACAAACAGAATAGTGTAGATTTTGATAATGAATTATTAATTAAGTACTGGTTACAACCAGATGGCATTGGTGTACAACCTGACTTAAAACACACAACGTGGGGATCTACCGTTTTTAGGGTTGTATTTGTTATTATGGAGTAGGTACTCTGACTTCGAATGAAGTCAACATCAACGCAGAGTAAAATGCAGATCTATTTCAATGAGATTACAATGTATGGCCTGTCGCACGTCATTTTGTAGACTAAAGCCAAAAGGAGACCAGTTCAATCTGTCCATCCACTAAGCACTGAGACAAGCTTTATAGAAGATATGTGTAGAGCGCTCACAATTTCAAGTGCAGAGGCGTGTGAACGAAATACATGACTTTAGCAGAGTTGTAATGGAGACTTTAACACGGTTGCCACAGCACTAAATACAGAGCTTAACTCAAAATTTGCTGAGACGAATTTGTGATTTTTTCAGAGCGATGGGACACCCAAGCATGGAAAGTTTCAGGTAAGGCTTTGTATCAGTGTTAAGATGTTCAGTTCAATGTCTCCATTGTTACATGGCATATAACGTCACCCTTGTAGGTACTCATTTAAATGTCAATTGTCTGTAGATCTATGTACAGGTTTAGTCTTTCGGAAACGGATTATTGATTATTTTTTATAAAAAGATCTAACTACATATTATGCAGTCACAAACTAAAAATACAATCTCCAAATTTGAAGAAGAAATACAGTCTAGTTATACTTTGTTCATATAGAAGTGGAGAAAAGTATGAATTGAAGTCTAGATCATAGGTCCCTGGGTTGTTAGGCTGTTTAAAGAAAAATGCTTCGATAAAGAAAACTACATAACATACAAATATTTAAGTATTTTTATTCAAAACCAAACAACAAAGAACATAAATATCACACATATCACATCACACCTCATTGATCTAATTCATCTTTGTGTCGAAACATCAACAATTTCTCATGCGACGTCATACACACTCGATGACGTACTCAATTACGTCACTGACAGAATTTATATTTCGCGCGGTAAGGGGTGCAACTCTTGCAGCAAACTTCCTGTACTTGGC
This sequence comes from Sinonovacula constricta, assembly GCA_007844125.1. Lineage (NCBI taxonomy): Eukaryota > Metazoa > Mollusca > Bivalvia > Cardiida > Solecurtidae > Sinonovacula > Sinonovacula constricta. Next base: position 21,707,052 of record CM017573.1, on the reverse strand, counting down.
ACCCTTGACAGTATGCGCTGTTGGAGGCGATCAGATCGGCGCATGACATTCGGTTTATGGTGATGGTAGTGGAGTCTTCACATCGAACACCCTGAGGAGGTCTTGAAGCTATAACCCGGCCTCTGTTGGCAGGAACATTGTTGTTGCTGACGGCTAGAAAAAGTAAATTGTGATATATGGAGATAAGATCATGTGTAACAGAAAGAAACTTCGTTGATTCTGACGCGCATATACAGTAAATGTTTCTGTGGCGCTATTATCGGTAAAATAAGGAATTCCATATGCGTCGCGTTTTGTTAATTGTTTGATTTTCTGTTATTTTTGGGGGAAAGCATTTAGAAATCAAATCCAATTTTACGTTTTTGCATGCCATCTGCCGAATTCTCCTTCTGGTAGCATGTTCGTCTTATTTCGATAATTGCAGGTACATCAATGGCCGTTTTATATACATTTAATTTTATATGGATATAATTAACTCTACATGACGATATCGTTCAAGCGACCGGGTCACCGCTGTTTTGCGTCATTTCCGCATGTATGACGTATATACGCAATTCAAGGATATACTAGGCGGACGAGTTTAAACAGCTAAAATTGTTGAACACCTTCGCAACTTTGATAGTAATAAGAACAAACATAATTTTCTAGATAGTCATAAAAACAAACTCATTTTTCTAACTTAAAATTTTAAGTAAGACACATTGAAGCACGCGATCTGATACGTGAAGCACTTTTAACTACTGTACATGCAGGTATGCTTTATAAATAATTTTTCAAGTTTAAATTTGTTTGGATGCATGCTAAGCATCTCAGAACGCCAGAACACTCAAACGAAGTTTAAATTCAAACAACTATACAAGCATTGGTCACTTGCCTTACAGATCACTTGTCCCTGTCACCAAAATAGGAAAGTCGTCAATGGACATGACAAACGAGATTTATATAATTTTGATAGTTATTTAAAATAGTATACTGGTATAGTTTTATTATATGGATAAACGTCTCAGAAATGTCTACATTTCAAAAAAATATTTTATTTTATTACACTTTCAATCGCATGGAGCCTTTTACACTGACACATATATCGATAAACACAGGCCAATTGGAACATCTCGGATAATTCACAAATCACAAGCATGATCTCCTCTATGTGAGGAGTGTCGAACAGAGCATATGGACTGTTGGAAGATGGCGGGTCAACGAGAGAGGCGTGTCAGCTTTTTTCGGTCCTTTTAGCTATTTTGATTACTACAGTATGTATAATTGTTTCTACCCAATTCGATTGGGAAGCAATTTATTGGAACTTCATTGGAATATTCACCCTTCGCCAAATGAATATTTCCTGACAGAATCGCGGAATGTGACTTTCTGCATACTCTTGTAATGTAACTGTAAAACTCAATGACTTATTCTTGTTGAGTTTTACTTTTAAAACACACACACAGTGTAATAAAGACAGCTAGCCTGGAGCCTTGAAGCCAGTGTCAGTCTGCTGAGGAAGTCCACAGAACGTAGACGAAAGCTCCACGTTAGCTTTCTATCTTACTTTGTGTGTGATGAGGAAACAATACACACCAAACAGACAGTAGATACAGTAGCATGTAAATTACAAGCAAATTAATTAATTTTAACAAAAAGCTTATTTTGTACAGTCGTGAGGCAAAAAAAAAAAAAAAGGAATAAGGGTGTGTTTAGAATATTAACATTTTCATTTGTTTACATGTTGTATATTATTTTACAAATTCGTCTAATTTTGTCAATTTTTTCTTGTAAACAGTTTAAGAAAATTTCAGAAAATATTTCAAATGAACGCTTAGTTGGGCATATTCTATGAAGAATGAAATGTTTATTTATCTATCCTCTTTTAGTTTTTAAAATGCTTCACTAAAAGGTCTGTATTTACTTTTGATAATGTTTCTTACATCTTGATTAACAGATTATAGAGTTTGTATAGCAGTTCTATTTCATACATATAAACTAATAAGCGTGGGTTGTGGGGCGTGTGGAATAATTAAGTGAAGTTTGGAGCGGTTATATTGGGTGGTTGGCGAGGGTTGTGGGTCGTGTGGAATTATTAAGTGACGTTTGGAGTGGTTATATTGGGTGGGTGGCGAGGGTTGTGGGGTTGGGAATTATTAAGTGACGTTTGTATTTTGTATATTGGGTGGGTAGCGAGGGTTGCGGGGCGTGTGGAATTATTAAGTGAAGTTTGTAGTGGGTATATTGGGTTGGTGGCTAGGGTTGTGGGGCTTGTGGAATTATTAAAAGAAGTTTGGAGAGAGTATATTGGGTGGGTGGCGAGGGTTGTGGGGCGTGTGGAATTATTAAATGGAGTTTGGAGAGAGTATATTTGGTGGGTGGCGTAGAGTGTGGGACGGGTAACTTATGGGTTGGATGTTATCAGTTACCCTTACCTGGATACTTTACTGGGCCCTTACTGAGACGCTTTGAGCTCCCTTTGCGGGATTCTTGTTCGGGCTTGTGGTTATTGTCTTGCCCAACATCGCAGCCTTGGTAACAAGCGATTGATTTATAATGTCGATAATGTCGGTACATTGTATAATATATATATAATACCGTTTAGTTAAAACTTAGATTTAGGTCAGATCTTGACGATTTCTGGTCAAAGTTATATTCGGTGCAGATACATGTTGATACATCATTTGTTCAGTAATCGTCAAAATTCTAGACCAAAACTAACTTTTAATCCAAACCCCTGTTTTCTGTTATAATTTGTGATAGTAATGAGAACTTGTCATTAGTTTTAAAAAATAATGTTTGAAAAAAGTGTACAAAAGTAACTGTAAACTACCGCAGACTGACGGGTTTTTTTTCATGCCTTACAATGTATATGTGATATCATTCATTAAAGAAGATAGACTGAAGTAAAAAAAAAAAAAAAAAAGTGTTTTAGAATACATTATGGCCGAGATAGACAAAGTTTATCAGCAAGGTCACATCCTAAATATACATACATATATTTCAATAAGAGAAAAGGATGAATAGTCTGTATAAAAGGTGCTATCCGACAGTTTGCACCAAATTTCCTGTCAGAAATAATACAAATAACAACCAATAATATGCATGTATTTCCTTATTTTCGTCTTACAAATAACTATATGCAAGTTATCTGGACAGCGACGGGCTGGACAGAAACGGGGCTTTCGATCCTGGTCTGATATGAGCTAGTTAAACATGCACTATTTGCTGATGAATGATAAGGTCGTGCTGACAGATTACAAGTTATTGCCCCCGCCCCCCCCCCACACACAATACAATTGTTAATAACATTGTCAATCATGGAGATTGTCAGCGACTTTGATCGTTAATGGGTGATATTGAAGGCCCTGTCAATGTAGTGATGAAATTTTGAGATCTCAAATATGTGTTGACGTATTGACAATAAAACAACAGGATCCATGCTTTTTCCTTTGGCGTCGGAAGTACAAATAAACTAAATATTGAGCAATATTTTTGTACAGTTTGTGGCAAAAAAAACAAACCCGTCAATATTATTGAGTCAATATTATTGACAATTATATTGTGTGTGGCCGGTCGCAATAGCTCAGGTGGTAGAGCGTCGGCTTAGGGATCGGGAGGTCGCGGGTTCGAACCCCGGCCGGTTAAACCAAAGACTTTAAAGTTGGTAGTAGTGGCTTCCCTCCTAACGCTCGGGGCTAAGGGGACAGCATTACGCCTGACTCGTCGGTGTCAGTATAATGGACCGGCCGGGTTCAGTCCCTGGGCACCTCGTAAGTGCCCCTGTGCTGTAATGATAGAAATGTCGCTGTACAGTATCGGCAAAAATGCCGACAAATCCCATCCCATCCCATATCGTGTGTATCGGAGGCTTAACAGGCCCAGCCACTTACTCACCCTTACAACTCTGGCAGCACATGTTCTGGACCTTGAAATCTCCTGAGCACGCCGGCCTGCCGATAGGGGACCTCACTAACTGGGCACATGTCATGCCGTTGATGATGATGTGAGTGTCCTTGCAGGATTCCTCAGCCGTGAATTCTGAAAAAAAAGTATTTATAAATATCATATAAAACGTACAACATGTATTCTGGGACAGCATGTATTCTGGGAGAAAGTATAAATAATTGCCATATAAAATGTACAACATGCAGTCGGGGGGGGGGGGGGGGGGAGTGAAATAATCGGAATCGCAGAAATCTGCGGCAAATATTAATGAATGTCAGACTATGTCACATATGATGAATTGATACATATAGAAATTGATAACAGAATAATGTGACTTTTGGGGAAAACGTTAAATAAATAGCACGATCACTAAACGAGAAGTGTGTGTGTGTGTGTGTGCGTGCGTGCGTGCGTGTGTGTGTGTGTGCGTGCGTGTGATTTGAATGAATGTCAAGATTTTTATCGTACAGCATTAATTTTGCATGTGAGAAATGTATGAAAGAATGTCACGAGTAATCACACAACGTACAATCTGGGGAAAAAATGCATGGATGTCAGAAAATGTTAAACGTGAAGTTTCAGCGAGGTATAAATGAATATCAGAATAAGTAAAAAGGATAATGCTTATAATATGTCTATATTGGGACGGTGTGTAGGTACGATTCACTTGTCGTCTGCTTAGAAATTCTTACGCACCAGTTTATGTGATTTGCAAAATAAAACAACCCACAGCAGTTGTATCTAAACTTGGCGCCCGATCGGCTCATTTAAATATTTCAGTCACCAACCTTCTCTGAATGAACTTGGCGTTCTTGCTGGTTATGTATCGTTTTATAGATGGCATTTCTGTCTAACACTGGTACTATTCCGGCTTTATAGCAAGATAAAGTTTTGTCTAAACAAGCGTTCATCTATTTTACCACTTTGAACATTTCTATCAGAAAATTGTTTACTTGATAACCATTATTGTACAAAGAATAAGAACTCTATCGCATCAAGTCTATTTCATTTCCTTACAAAAGTAACCTTGTTTCTGAGCGTACAACCTCAACTGCAATAGAAAGGTCATATCCGTCTAAACTTGAATTCAAATCGAACAATTTTATCAAAAACAGACTCCCATACGACGTATTTATTACAATAGTTTTTTTTATATGCGTAGTGTTCATTTGTTTTACCACTTTTTACAAGAGTGTTTTGAAATACACCGTAGTGTCACAATGAGGGTCAACATAGCGACATTCAGCTATAGCTATCTGTGTCTGAGTACAACCACTGGTGCACCACAGGTCAGCTTGAAGGCCGCCTCACCTTAAAGCCATCGTCCCGATCGGGACTCGAACCTACGCGGTGAGATGCTGAGCAGTCAGAGCAGTTACAAGTTAGCGATCCAACCACTCAGCCTCAAAAGAAAACACCTCCCCCCCCCCACCCACCCCCACACCTTGTTTAGAAAAGATACAATCATTCTGTCATCATATTTGCGAGATAAACATTTCTGTATAAATTTGTCGTGATGGCTTACATTTATTTCAAGATAAACAAAAACCTGAGTTAGCTTAGCGTTTACGGTAGCTGAGTGTTGACAGAGGAACAGTTAGTGCTTTCTAATTCCATAGTCTGTGCAGGAGACATTATATTATAAGAACACTTGCTATAACTGTCAAAGTTGGTCTTCATTCGTTTGCTATATGAACAACGTCTCTGTCTAAACGTTGCGTTGTGTCGACTTTTATCTAAGACGTACACGATTTCCGCCAAAACATGACTATCGCTGCCCTCTTTTGCAAGAGTAAGACCATGTTTACCTTATTTGTGGAGCGAGGAAATTAATATAAAGGGAACTCAGACATTCAACTTACCTTTATTGCAAGACGAACAACATTTCTGTCTGAATTTTTCATTAGAACACATGAATGGCATAGCATCCTCGCAATGGGCTTCCTCTGAGAGAATATCTGGGTACGGACAGTCGTCTGAAACATAAGTAGTCGTGTCAGAGCGTAACCTCATCACAGGTATTTAGTTAATTGTTACTGACGAACGGATAGATTGGCCACCTGATAATTCCACAGCCTCTCGCAGTGTGGGTTGGGGTGGTAGTCGGGGTGAGAACTTTAATATTTGAAAGTCTTCAAGCTGACATTCTGCGCGCCGGTGGTTCTAGAGAAAATAGGTATTACTCACGTTTCGTGCATCTATCTGTACTGATAACACACGAAATTAAAATGAGCAGAATACAAATGAAACCAAAATCCACAAGCGCATGGCGAATCTCGAGAACCCATTTGTAGAGCAAACAGCGTGTAACTTTCTCGCCAATCAAAATATTTACCTTTAACGGTTAAAGAACATCCCGATTTCATTGCCGCGGTCAATGTTTAGTCTGAGGGTTGCGTATCAAACTACATAATGCATTTCCTGTCTCGTTTGTTTTCGGGTAGGTTTTCGACAAACATGGCACGGACACAATTATTTTCATACCGGTAACACCAAGCTATAACTGGTAGAAAAAAAAACTCTGACAAATGTCGGAGTAGAACCAGAGCCGGTCAGCTGGAAGACCGTCTATCATAAATGTTCTCGTCCCGACCGGAACTCGAATCCATACGGTTACGGTCTGGAAGGTTACCGTACTAAAGTTACTGGTTGCATAAGAAACACCAAAAACAAACAAACACTTTGCAAGATCTACTTACCGAATCAATGACACATTTTTCCCTTTTTAAATGTGCACTTATTTTTGACAATAAGGCTGGTTTAGTTCATGTTCTCTTTTTATGATAGAATTGGAATATTTACAATAAACAAAACAAACAATTACATACGTTTTAAAGTGGTTTTGCACAACTTTCCACTTGCTACTTTATAAACGCAATTATAGGTAGATTGTGTATGCTTCGTCATAGGGTAAAGGCTCGTAACAAGTATTGTTGTATTTATGACAACACTGATTGTTGATTTGCGGAATTGAACAAATCAGCTTTTTAACAAGCTCGTGATAAAGGTAGTAAAAATAAACACATTTCTTCTTTTGTTTCTGCTTCTTATTCTTAATTGTTATCATTATTATCATCACTACCATCACCACCACCATCATTATCATCACCACCACCATCATCATCATCATCACCACCACCATCATCATCAATCAGTCCTATCACTTGCTACTAAAATAAAAGCCTTATGTAATAACGGTTGCTACGTTACCTGGTACGTTTTTCCCATTGGCTGTATCCAGGACGCACTGGCCCATCTTACAAACCTGCAATATCAAGTACAAAATACTTTTATATAGATGCGCAGAACTTTAAATTAGATTCTTTTAAGGCACTGAAAATGGCCTTCGTCAAAGTACGCGCTTACTCCACCCACACACCCAGCCACACCACCACAGATTCCATCGGGGAATAAAAATGCGCGAAAAATCAAGCGAGTCATATTACAGTGACTGATATATGCACATGGCGTAGTTCAAAATAGACATATTTAGATAGACGTTTCTAACTAGAAATCGTACGAAAAGAAACTCGCGAGACTTGCGGGATTTCAGTTTTACAAATATGCAAACAAAACCATAATCTCACTTTAAACTTGCCACACGGAGTCCCAGGCGCTGCCATCTGTTCGCTGATGATTGCGCATGCGCCACGTTTGGGGTCGTAACAATACATCCGGTAACACATTTCGTCTGTCGAGGTTGGTGGCTGGGATATAAATAAACATAAGAAAACAAAAATCAAGGGTTGTTTGAGAAAGGCTTTGTTTTCTTAAATATTTTCCCTCAGTATGTATCCAATAATGTTAAGGTCTAGACATGGTGTAGTTTGCTATTTTTTGTAACATTTGCGCAAAAGCCAAACTTGATGAACCTCGCTGAAGAACAATATTATCGATGATTACATATTAATACCTTTTTAACATGTTATGATTGCTTCATACAAAACATAGCAGACGTGAAATCCAGTTGTCCTATACATGCTATATTCTGTCAGTTAAGGACAGTCTTTTTATATAAATGGTATTTTCATTTACAATGCCATCATTTACGGTGCTGCTGCCCCACAACTAAGAAAATATTCAGATGTAGACTCCATTGTCTCTAGAGACAAAAGAATATCTCCAACAACAACAACAATAGCGGCGCTGCAGCAATTTATTACATTAATTATATCATATTCCTTTTTAGCATAAACCAATTAAAATGATTAATTTACAAATATAAAATGCAAACATCCCCACAAAAACCAGAACATTGAGATTTTTACCCCTCTTATACCCACAACAACAACCAGTCAACATTGCAATTCGTGGTGGGGTTTAAATATAAAATTGTGGTGTTCTTTTCTTTTTTTAAACTTACTGTTGAGTTACTATCTATCTGAATTTATATTTTCGACTTTACATTCAGAGAAAGATAAGATGTACTGAGGAAAGAATAACAGCGCCCACTCACACACATGAATGATCCTGGGCCGTAAAGTTGCACGCACTGCGCATGCACATCATCCACGTGACCCGGAAGTGTCTCCAAATGACCTTGAACTTCCTTGTCCATTTGCAACTCGGAGTAGGTGGCGCGATCATTCAGGTTACACTCTAGACAGTTTCTGTTCCTGAAAATGTGTGAATTTAGGAATTGTAAGGTAATAATGACGTTTGTACAATACACTTAACTAATAATTCTACTTTTGATGGGCGGGGGAAAATCTTAATTATGCTCTTTATAAACACTTGTGAATATTTTTTTCCAAGCATTTATTAATATCTCTTTACTTTTAATAATAGTAATAAGTTATAAGTTTAATGTTGGTGCAATGTATTTAACATATCTTGAAACGAAGCTAAAAACCATAACATGTACACGAAGTTTCATTGCTGCAATTTGTGCGGCTGAAAAAAAATTCAACGTAGCATGCTTGTGTATATACAGATAGGCTACTTAACAAATATGCGCATGGTTTCTAATTTTGATGATATGGAGTTGAAAATGACATAGATACATAGTAGATTGAGTATTTCATCTTGCAAAAGCGTACCTATGTTTGCTTATAATGCCACGCCTCGAGACGGTACTCATCTCTTTTCATTGATAAGGGATCGTTACTTTTACTTATCAAATAACGCTTTGAAAATATTCTTAAAATCGTTTTCCCTTAGATTTATCACAATGCTCAGGCACTTTTAATCGTAAGCAAATCTATATGAAAGGGTAGTTCCACGACTGGTTCGCCCGGTGTCAGGATTATGTGACTAGGTGGTATATCATGCCAGGTGTTCATGGCATGCTTTACACAGTGAAGGCAGCATTTTATTTGCTTTAAGTGGACACCGTCTCACCGTCAGATAACTTAAATACAGTTGGTGGGACAATAATCCCTATACACACACATAAACAAATGGGTTGGGAAAGTTTCGTCACGTAACTGAAGTTCGACGTTCCATAAACATGGGCGGTGGTGTTGTTTTGCAACTCATAAGGAATATCTTGTGTATTGAAGATTTTTCTAGTTTAAAGGCTAAACGTTAAAAGTTGTTACTGAAAAATTGTTTCAGCTAAGCTATATTTGAAACACGCCGAAGTCAAATAATCTTAAACGTAGAAATAATGTAACCGGGTATATAAAATACATTTTCACAAGGGAGATAACAAATAAAAAAAATAAGAGAAAAGTGGGAATAACTTACGCGTTGACAAGGTTCTTGATATGTTTCTTAATCTGGGAAATAGAGCATCGGGAGAACGTGAAACTGTATCGGAGGTTGTCCCCGTCGATAAGGAATGACGCCGGTGCCATAATGTAGTTTCGGGACGCGTTACACTCCGCGGATTGAGCTGAACCCTCCCCGTCGTGGTAGTAGATCCCCAGGCTGTAACAGACACCAAACACGGAGCGAGGTAATACAACTTACAGTACTCACGAAAATGTCGGCCGATACTTCATTGGACATATTCCTAAACTTGAATAAAACACTGCCGGTCATTATAGCGCTCTACCCCGTAGAATGCTGGATCAATCGGAAAGTTCAGGTTCAAATCCAGGCCGCGACTTATCGTGGACATAAAAATGGTATTGATACAACTGGTTGGCCTGGTGTTAGGTTAAATGACAAGGTGTTGTATCTCTACTGGTGTTCGTGCACTGCTTTTCACCATGAAAGAAGCACTATATCTACTTAAGGAGAAAGCACTTTTTGAATAACTGGGCGACCTTTGTAAAATGTTTATTTCAAATAAGGACGGTTTCAAACCCCTTGTTTTACATAATATGAAGAGAGTCATTTATTTACCTTAGAAGAATGAAGGACAATTTTAATGCAAAATAGAGGATAAACGACTGTGAATTAGTTGACAGGTAAAGAAATAGTTCTTCACGATGTGTTTGATATCACTGAATATATTATTGTAATTTGGCAACATTAAACCTGCATTATTGCATATTCGCAGGTTTCCGTAAATGGTTTACGGTTTACAAACTGTTAACAGAATCAGAATTTCCGTCCACGTATTTATGTAAGACCGAACATTATCCGAGGTTTTGCAATTGCATTGTCGAAAGCTAATGAGTGCCAGTCCAATTTCAACACTCAATCGGAACTCCTCGGCTAATTCCGTCCTCGGGACAATCATCCCTCGGATGTATCTGGTGCAATAATACTTGCTCAAATCACGATCGATTTGTTCGCCGGAAAACGGAAGAATATCCCTAAAATGTAGTTCGCACAAAACATAAACAATGCCATCGTTTGACAGCTTTGTCTTTGCTGCACCGGGTAAATTAAACTTGGATTATTAAAATTTGAAGCAGCCACAAAGTGAAGTTTTACAGGCATCGTACTGTAGTGAGCTGTCATCCGAGCTGCCATCTTTGTTTTGACGTCTGTCCTATTAAGGGAAATGGCCGAGGTAATCCGACTACCTACAAACATCCAAGAGACGATTCGTGAATCATCCGAGGGGTTCCGATTGTTTTAACACTTTGCCCGATAATGGTGTTAACATTCTAGGTTGTACTTTATCTTTCCCTTTCAAGGATAACTTGTGAACATTAAGCAAACGTCACGTAGGATGTGAAATGGTACATTTACTCGAATTGAAAACTTACTTGTGACCAAGTTCGTGCGTCCCAATTCCCGCCGAAGTATAACCTCCTAGATCTACCACGAGTGACGTCCCTTTAGATTCCGAGCATATGCCGCTCACAAAACTCGTACCTGTATGGGAAAAGCATGTCCGTCGATAGTTAAACAGGTCGCGTAATAAAGGATTTTCGATCATCCTTTAGCAGCAAAGACTCGTTTGTAATATTTCTTTTACTAAAAGTACACTTACAAAAGCGTATCGCTTTTGATTTTTACATGTAATTAACATGGTCGTTACATATGCACGTATTTATTCAACAAAACAACCTAAACTGATTACTAAATGTTATCTTTGTGCTCAGGTTATGTTGTTGTATCGAAAAGAAATTCAAATATCTCGTATCAATTCTTATCATATCGTTTATTTCATACCCTTCGTAATAAAATAACAAAAACAGCAACTCAACATTATGCTATTTTGTAATACACCTAATTAAATAGTACAATTGTAGGTCTACTGTTGCAAGTAGGATACATATGAGTTTCTCTTTTTTTTTTGAGACTACCACAAATGTAAATCAAAGAAATACAATTTAGTTATAAAGAAACATATACTAAGGCGTGGTTTTATTTACATTGCATTCAAAATAATGATCTTCAAATATATACGAAAAAAATATTTGTCTAATATATTAAGTTTATGACTCGGCTTTAAACTAAAATCAATCAATGCGAAAACTTATTTGGCAGCTAAACTGCAAGACGTAAACAGAGTAAAATATAACAAACAACTAAATAAGAAGCAAAACAAGAAATGCTAGTCTACAACGTAGCAGTCTTCAACTTATTCCTTCGTATCCGCGGCAAAAGAAATTGACAATTAAATAAAGAACAACAAATTCAACAATACAATAAAATACAAATAAAAAAAACACAAAGAAGCGTAATGCATCCATTAAAGAACCCGTTCACAAATTATTAAACCATATATTAACAAAAATATTCAAATAACGAATAATAACAAAACATTAACAGAAATCAGAAAAAAATCATTCCACCGTTTACAGAATTCGGAATACCTCCTTTGTCACCGGAGATTCCATCATGGGGTTCCCCGTGACGTAGCGTCTCCTTGCATGCGACATCATGCACGTGCTCATCTCGCACGTCTAGCACAAGCAATTATAGGCATCCAGAAGTGGGAAATAGATGGTTAAATTTAAGAATCAAGTTATATCTTGAAATCATGCCATATTTATTAATGATAAGCATATTCAACATAACGTCTTTTCAACCTTTTCGTTAAAAGTATAAAGACACCATAAGGAAACGCCTAGCTTACCTTAGAATCTGGACAGGACTATATAAGCACAGGTTTGTTACATGTATGGGTCAGCATTCCAATATGCTGCGTGCCAGTGGCAATATGTATATATATATATATATTTATTTTATTTTTTTTATTACTGTGGAGGATGCGTTATGTAATTTTAAAAGCTCACCTAAAACCGATCCTCCTAAGTTATTTGAGGCGTATCTGAAACACAAGATCAATGTATTCATATCTCTCATAATCCTCCGCCATCATCATCAGCAGCAGCATCAGCATCATTGTCGTCGGCATTAATATCACCAATTTTTGTGTAATTCTTCCAATCGAAAAAATACTTCTTTCTCTTCTTAACACTATGTGGACATTATTTTCAATGACGTAACTACTTTCGTCATAACTTATCAAAGAAAACGTCAGCGCTTGCATTTGAGAAACCCATCAGAAAGTGCGAGGTAAGAGCCCTGTAAAACCGGGTTCAGCATCCCAATCGGTCCATATTGCCGACAGACTGTTCCAAGGCGGTAACTGTCGGGTTTGCTCTTTTTCTTAAATGACTCTTCACAGATTTGTTTTTACTTTTACATTTGACTTGCAGGGGCGTGCCTGGGCTTACGCACTTACGCACGTGCGTACAGTTGCTTCCAGAAATTGAAACGAATCAAAACGTCCTAAAGCGCACAAAAATAATCGTCTAACCCGGGTTAGGCACTATCAGTTAGTTCAACTAGTTCAACAGTCTGTTGTATTCATTATTTAAATTGTAATTTAAGCATTTTTCAAAATTCTAAACATTCTGCTGCAATCCTGTCTGGCGTATTTCTGGCGCGTCCTACACTTAGCGCAGGTGGTAGAGCGTCGGCTTGCGGATCGGGAGGTCGTGGGTTCAAACCCCGGCCGGGTCAGACCAAAGGCTTTCAAGTTGGTAGTAGTGGCTTCCCTCCTAACGCTCGGGGCTTAGGGGACAGCATTACGCCAGACTCGTCAGTGTCAGTATAATGGACCGGCCGGGTTCAATCCCTGGGCACCTCATAAGTGCCCCTGTGCTATAATGAAAGAAATGTCGCTGCACAATATCGACAAAAATGCCGACTAATCCCATCCCTCTTCCTGCACTTAGACAATTCTTTGTACTGAGACAGTGATAGTCCTCTACCCACCACAATATGCATCTACAGCGTTCTATGGAAAAAAAGAAATTTCGGGGGTGGGGGATGAGGGGAAAGAGGTGGAGAGGGACATGCTCTCCGACTCTCCTAGGAATAGTGCGTTAACTCAAAAGTCGCATAGGCACGCCCCTGACTTGCAGTTGTATACCTTTGTCCTGTGCCTTTTCAAATTATGGTATATGTTGCAATGCTCATAGGACTTTGTCATATTTTCTTATTTACGATAATCATCGTCGGAATTGCTACCACTACTGCCATTATCACCACCATCATCAAACCACTACCATCACCACCATTATAACTACCTTAAACTTTATATAAGGTTTTCCTTAATCAGTGTAGAAAGCCAAACGGCGTCACAAGAAATCCAGATGTACCTACTCTAGAAAAAACATGGCGTGGTTGTATCTGGGCAAGGCGGACGATCCCGACCCCGACATGGACTTGAGGTACGAGTCCAATTCCGTCAGGGTGTGGTTGCTGTCTACCCGGTAGCTGGGGTCACGTGACATCTGTCGGTAGTCGATAAACCGAAGATCCGTCGGGCTCTGCAAGGGGGTGAAGGGGAGTGATATGGTAAAGAAGATCGGGTTGCTATGACAGGTATGGTAATATAGAAAAATATATCGAGAAGAACTGAGAGATAAAAAATAAAGAAAGAATTAAAGCGGAGGAAGGTCCTAAAAATTAAGTAATAGAAAGAGGAAAGTATATCGGAAGGAAAATAGAACGAGATATTGAGAGAAGAAAGTTGACAACATAGAGAAGTGTGAGAGATACGAAAAGAGAGAATATATAGAAACGTGATTATGTTTCAAAGTATATAATGAACGGTTTATTGTTTGATACTGTTCTTTAGTGCATTTTGCAATAACTTTACCATTTCCTTTGAAGACACGTGATGAATATTCCATTATGTTTCGTACTCGCACTTTCATTGACGTCTTTTAATCATATAATAGCTGACACTAAACATGTCAAAAATGTCACTAGATTTACGTCATTCTATAGCGGCAAGATTATTACCAAAGGTAAACTCTGTCAAACAGTCGTCATGAAAGGATCGTAAATAAAATTATGTTCGCCATATCAAAGTAAATCAAACAAGAACATCAAAGTGAAAATATTGTGTTGTTAATATGTAGACCATTGTACTGAGTAATTACAGAAATTAGGAGAGACAAGGATGTGAAAACCTAAAAAAATACCTTTGCTATAAAATATCCCGCCAGCCGGACTTTTATACTAAAACCTTTTTCCGTTATTGTTTCGTACCGCATGTTTATCTGAAATAGCGAAAGAAAATCAGTAATTCATACACGCGCAGGGAGCGGGGAAATTAAAAAATTGAATATTTTATAAAGTGAAAAATCAGAAATTAAATAAAAAACCCACACAAAAAGATTTCGTAGAATGATGTCGTTTCTGGGAAGGTTAATGTGACTATGCCAGCCTTTATGAAAACCATAGTTACAACAGTTTTATGTTTTTAAATTAAGGCATTCAACATTTCTTATGTCAGCCAATGGATGGGATATCGAACCCCTACCTACCCCATTTATAACGTGTGCATAGTAGAACCGTATCTTTTCTATGGCTTTAGTTGGAGTTTTCTCCGACTTTAAATATCTGAAAGGTATTGATAAACATGTTGGTAATAATTATTAGAATAATTCACATAGAGTATTTAATAAAAATGCTGCATAACATAGATAAGATCTAACATAAGTAACACCTCGGCAAATACTCTGACAGTGATCTAAAATAATCGAGTTTAAAAATTGCACTCACTTTTGAAAAAATACTAACAATGTATCCACTTTGGGTAAATATAAACACTGTACACATTTTAATAAATACTAAAAATGTAGCCTCTTTTAGTTAAAGCTAATAATGTACCCACTATGGAGAGAAGCTAAATATATACCCGCTTTTGGTGAAAAACGAATGATATATCCACTTTTGATAAAAAAACTAAAAAATGTACCTACTTTTGATAAAAAAATTACAATGTACCCACTTTTTTATAAAAACTAAAAACATCCCCACTTTTGATAAAAAAACAAACGATCGCACACTTTTGATAAAAGATTAAAAATGTACCCACTTTTGATAAATACTAACAATGTACCCACTTTTAAAAAAAAACTGACAATGAAGCCACTTTAAATAAAAACTAACAATGTACCCACTTTTGATAATAATTACATGGTATCCACTGTTGCTAAATACAACTAACAATGTACTCACTATTGATATTTATTCTAAGATTTATAAATTAATATAAAAACTATTATATACTTACTTTTGATAGATACTGTAGTCTACCACACACAGTATATTGATGCAGTACGTCCCTGCTGGTGGCTGTTCCTTGATAGTTTTGTACGGCGACCCACGTGGTTTCTGGACCACATTGCCGCGGTTTCGAACCCGCGTCTCTAAAAGGTCAAGGCCACAAAGGGTTAACCGTGTAGTTAGAAACATTGAAAGTAACGGGGTACTTCGATAACATAATAACCATTGTTGTAGGTTTAAGGCCGTGTGTATAGATGTTAATAAAATAACTGTAAAGCTATATTAAAGGCCTTAACTTTCAGGATTTATAAATATTTATACATGTTTATCAAAAATCCAAAAATATAGACCGTTCGTATATTATTTTATTTATGCAGATTTGGCTTATAAACACATTACAAAAAGACTGGGAAAAATCCCCATGTTGAACACATTTTGAGTTATAAATATACAATAGATTTCAATGTTACATGAGAATTACCGCGGAAACATATCGAGTTTCTTTACTACATTGAATTTTGTACATTAACGATTCTGCCGCCGCACACTCTTAACAATTCTGTTAGCCATTACATATCTTGATGCCTTCTAGCATTCCTAGCTGCCACAAGAATACCAACAGTATTGTCATACCATATCGTCTTGCTGACAATCAGCTTCTAATTAAGTATGCCTTCAAAGAAATGAATATATCATGCATTACGTTTTGCGTTAAGTTTGGTATTCTGTTTCCTGCTGTTTGTTCGTTGCACTTCACGCCTCCTCCGTACACGAGCTATATAAAAAGGATAACATGCATTAGATACGAAATACATTTTGACTGAATTAAGCTACTTTGTCTTGACCAGGACGAATGGTTTTCTAGACGAAATATCGCAAAGACGAAAATACGCCCGGACAGAAAATCTCGACGACAAAATGAAGACAAACGACGCCAGCGAAGACGCATAGAGAGCAGTCAACTTTTAAATTGCGACATTTCGTATTGTCAAATTCAACTTTCCGTTATTTCGCCTTGGAGAAAGTGGTATAAATAACCTAACCTAATAATTAAACATATATCGCGCATTGTCCTCGTAAAACTACTTCCATTTTATATACGCTCAGACAAACGGCCCGTAACTTTCGCCTATACATAGAAGATGGGATTGGGATAGTATTTGCCGGCATTTTTGCCGATACTGTGCAGCGACATTTCTATCATTATAGCACAGGGGCACCTATGAGGTGCCAAGGGACTGAACCCGGTCGGTCCATTATACTGGCACTGACCATTCAGGCGTAATGCTGTCCCATTAGCCTCGAGCGTTAGGAGGGAAGCCACTACTACCATCTTTTAAGTCTTTGGTCTGACCCGGCCGGGGTTTGAACCCGCGACCTCCCGATATACATAGATGATCTGACATGAGTTGTCATTTAATACAAACATTTATAAAAGTGGAAAAGTGATAGCAAGCGAGCCTTTGTTTTAAGGTTTAAGAAGGAAATATTGTTATACACTGCATTCATTGTTGTTTTCGGAACTAATTTTCTAGGGTATTTTTATCCAGGCAATCTACAGCTCTTAACAGCCGATCCTTCCACCCGATAAATTCAATGTAGTAATAAAGTAGTGCGACGGAATTACCAGAAGAGTTCTGATTGTCATGCTTATGAAAATAATAATGGATTAAACTCACGTATTAAATTTGCCGTCCATCTTTTTCTGATCACGTGAAAACCGTTGCTTGGTAACCCGTTGAGTCCCGTTTGATTGACTTCTATAGATGAATTATGCGTGTTAACGATCCCTTTCTTGAAGAAAGCAAAAAGAAGAATAACAAGGTTTTGCTAAATATAATATAAAATGAAAAGAAAGAAAAAAATCTTGGTCACAGGTTTGACACAGATATTGATATATATGGCATATAGGATCTCACGATCAGCAGTTTATATGTATAGTATGATATAATGTGAAAAACATTTGTTCAATTTATACATTGTGGCTAAACTCTAAGCTTAGTATTTATTACTGCGAAATCTATAATATCTTTGCAATATTAGTTGTAATAAACAAGAGTTTTTGATTAAATAAGCTGATGACCCCACACATGGGGGTCGCTTGCATAATTAATCTGTCTCTATCTGGACTGATATCTTTATAAGCCATTACATGCTCGTTTACTTTTAGCATCTATGGGGGTTTGTGAGGGAAAAGTTCTAAATATTCACATGCACCATGTGCTGTACATGAATAAGTAGTCAATATTAGATTACAATATGCCTCTAACAGGTATACGCAGCAAGCGGTTCTGCTGTAGACACACATGAACAACTTGATCTGTCTT
Organism: Sinonovacula constricta; assembly: GCA_007844125.1. Taxonomy (NCBI): domain Eukaryota; kingdom Metazoa; phylum Mollusca; class Bivalvia; order Cardiida; family Solecurtidae; genus Sinonovacula; species Sinonovacula constricta. The sequence goes on along the minus strand of CM017573.1, from coordinate 21,688,918 downwards.
GTTTGGTTTGGTACGTCCGTTATCGGGACCAGCTTGTGCAAAGCATGATTGTTTATTTTTTACAGCTGTTACTCGTTTACGCCAATTGAATATTTTGTGAACTATTTAACGTTTATGTAGCGGCATTAGATAATGGGATATAAGACATTTAAGATATATTAAAAACATATCTTTAAGTTTATTTTAACTATTTAGCCAATCAGTGTATTGTCTGCGGCTGACGCAAACAGATGCCGCATCTTACCACATTCGCAGCCCAGAGATAAACTAGATCTGTGAGCTAAAAAAAAGGCTAAAATATATGTAAAGGCTTCGCGACGCTTTCGCTCTTCCGGTAAAAAAAACAGCACAAACTTTTGAAGGACGACATGTTCAGACATAATCTGGTGATCGAAGTTAAGTTATTCCTTTTTTTACTGAGGTTCAACAATGTGCTTTTATTTAAATAGAAATAAAGAAAGAGTGACCACTGTGACTAAGTTGATTTAAATCCCTACCTGTTTTTTTTGCATACAAAAAAAAAGGAATGCAAAATTTATATTTGCTTTGATTTATGCATCATTACAACAAAATCATTTTACAAAGCACGTACAATGTAATAAAAATAAAAATTATGGTATAAATTACAATAATAAGGAGTAATTGCATCGTTTAATAATTTGGTAAGCGAGCCATAAAAGAGGAAGCAGATACTGAGGTTTGTTATGTATGATAATTTGTTATACTGGTGGAATGAATCTTCCAAAGAACTGTTTATTTATGCTACCATATCTTGCTTGAATTACTTATTTAGGTAAAAATATCTTTAATAATTATATGGCACTATATAAAAAGCGACGTTGTAAGATCGGGCAACAAACATACGTTCTTACATAATAAATATATTAATTAAAGTGACAGTTTATAAAAGCAACCATATTCGATCGGACCAAAATAAACATACTATTAGAGATAAAAATGGTAAAGCAAATATTAATATTTAGCTTCTTTTGTATTGTATAAAACGTATACAATTATGTCGCTCAAAGATAACTGTGACAAATAATACTATAAATAAGAAATTCTAAACTCACTTAAAAAGCAAGCGTAAGAAACGTTCTCGAGTCGGTATTGTATTATTTATCAATAAGTGTCAACAATTAGTTCAACAGTCATTGTTTTAAAACTTCAATTTCCAAATTTTCAATAATTTTGTCACAGTAGATATGAGAATAAGACATCGATGAAACCTTTACATTTAAATTTGATTGGGTCTCTTCAAATTGGACCAATTTTCAAGAAGTTCTCACCATTTTCAGGGATCCATTCGTATAAGATATAGCCACGGCGACTGTGTGATTTGCATCGGCGTAAAAATGTGTATCCTGCAAAAGTTCAGAAATATTGTTTCAACTGTTAAATGCATGCACGTTTTATTTTCGAACAGATGAAGTCAATTATATTATAAGAACATATTATGTAAAAAAAAAACACAACAACATCAAAGCGAAATATGTATGGTTATAACATTAACAATGTCCATCTATATTCGGTGGACGAAAACCTCAGAAATATATCTAGAATCACTTGGGCACCGCAGGTCATTTAGAAGACCATTACATTTGGGACTTTTCGCCCCAACCAGGATTCGAACCGTACCCGAGTCTAATAAAAGAAATAATAATGTCAGCGACTCAACTCAACTTTACTGAACTCGTCACCTCTTTAAACGGTCAATGAGCCATTTAGCATACGATACAAAAATTAGACAATAACAAATTCCAGTGCAAATAAATCATATAAAAAAAAAACGGGAAATCAATGAAAAAGACTATAACATCTATGACATAACGTGTAAACAAAGCGTCTCGTGATCCTAGTTGAATTTAACATGTTTGTGTACCATATGTAAGCCCCGTTTGATTTGTTTCATGAATGAAGGTGGTTCGAAATCTTTAGCATTGTGAGTGATGTGCTGTAGATTTATACATTAAAGACAAAATGTGCAACAAAGATAGGATTGATGCCGGTCGTTCCCTATAATACATGTACATTAAGTAACAGCGACAGTAGTGGTGATGATGGTGAGAATAAACAAGAAAGTCGACGAAGAAATCGATTAGGACGATGACTACAATGGCGATAATTATAACAATGACGTCGAAGATGACGACGATGGCTATGAAGACAGTGAAAAAGTCGATGTTGAAGCCGATAAGCACGACGACAATGATGTCGATCATTCTGATAATTTGGATAATAATGATGGTGACGATGACGATAATGCTGAAAATACGATGACGATGAGAAGGACAATGGTGACAAGGATGATGACAAAATACCACTCCTTACCTCATGATTGCCTTTTTCACAAACAACGATTCCCCGCTCGATGTAACATAAGGGTGAGTTTGCATCAATATGAGGATGGCGGAATAAAGGGAGATCACTGTTAATATCCCCGTCGGATGATAATCGGAAGTAGTATCGTGAGTTGTCTTCGTTACTATGGTGACCCGAAAACTTCAAATATTCTGGATCGAGATCAATGACATCATCGATTTCTGAAACAAACGGAGATCAAATATTAACAAACGTGAATTCCAGTTCTACATATGTTACTAAACATGGAATATTCGATGCATCAAACTTCGAATAAAACAACTAAACATGGAATATTCGATGCATCAAACTTCGAATATAACAACTAAACATGGAATATTCGATCCATCAAACTTCGAATAAAACACTAGTTAGAATAAACTAAGCGAATAACGACAATAATATTCTCATACATCATTACTCCCTCCATGTTACGAAAATATCTCAAGTTAGAGGCTTGTTTTTTTCATCTTCGGCTTTTGAATTATACTTAGCCGATATGATGCAGACACTTTTAAAGGTCATGTCCGTTAGATGGCTTTATTAAAACAAATTTCATGCAGTGAATATATCTTTTTTTCTAGTTTTGCCATATGAAGTTGGCATACAGACCTTTAAACAATTGAAACTGGTACACAAATCACTATCTTAAAAGCGAGATTGGCCTTTTTTAATGCGTTATTTAACAGAGACGGTCGGGCGTCATGTATTTATTAGAGACATAGTAATTCTGTGAGAATTTTAATAGTTTTTCTTAACACAGTTGTTTAACTAATTTGCCTGCCTGCATCTGCAGCTTATATAAGATTACTGCGTTTTTAATAAGACATGTTTTCACGTTTATGTGACATACTGTCCGCTCGTTCGAAGCTGCTACCGTACTGATGCGTAACAAATGTGATTATAAGACTTGCATTCCATGATATTTGATCTTTGTCAGGGGTATTTGTATGTTATTATTAAGGCGGATTATCCCAGTTGTATATACGGTGGAACACATTGTTCTTGCTCTGTTCTAATCCTGGTCTTTCTCTGTTCTGAATGTATTCTTTCTCCGTTCTAATCGTCTTCGGTGACAGTTAAGCCAATATTCTACACGAGGCAATTAGCTGAATAACTTTCAGGGAAAAAAAACTTGGAAGTTGTATGTGGATAAGGAGCCCCAGCAATACGGCAGCCAAAAAGCCACAGAATGTGATACGAAGTCTGTTGACACATCAAACTGATAAACTGCACTTCTGTATGTCTTTGTTGTATTTTTCTTTCTTTTCTCTTCTTTTTTGTGCTATATTTTGTGTGTGTATTTAGTGTGATAGTCTTGATACGCCCTGCATCTCGAATCTTTCGCACTGAGTCGTATAAGGCTACCTATCGCGATATCTAGACTACTCTTCTGTCTTTGATCTTTCCTTTATTTATTTCACTCCTGTAGCTAAAACTCTCTTAATCTGTCCCAAACAACTCTGTAAAGTCACTTTACTTGTTTCCCCCTCCTACTTAACTTAACTTAACTAGTCCTTAACATTTAATATATAACCTTATATACCCCAAATGGCAATATGCCGTTGATTTTTAGACAGACCGGAAACCATCGTGAATTATGATTACCATGTTTTGTACATATCCCCATGTTGTAAATATGTTACCTGGGTGAATAAGATATGTTATGTTATGTAAAAATGTACATTCACATAGAAAAGAAGCAACGATGAAGAGAGGGAGGAGTGAAAGTGGGCAGAGAGAAGGATGGCACTGACAGCGAGAAAGAAAGGGTGGCATATATTGAGCGTGTTTTAAGATGGACATATATATGACAAAGGCAGTTAAATATACAACGTATGCGAATGTTATTTTAGACACAGTGCGAAAACTACAAAACCGTTTTTGATTTTGTCTGTGGAGCCTTGATTTGTGCTGAAAGCATGTGGCGAACTGCTGATTTTTACTGTACGTAGTTAATCATCGGTTAAAATAAGCTATTTAAGCTATTTTACCGTATAATGTCTAGCTGACAATCTAACTTCCTGAAACAAGCAAGATCTATATCATAGTATAGGAAGACCAAAGCTCTTACAAAGAACCCCGATGTAATCAAACTACTAGTAAAATCGGAACTCCTCGGGTAATTCCGTCCTCGGGACAATCATCCCTCGGATGTATCTGGTGCAATAATACTTAATGAAATCACGATCGTTTTGTTCGCCGGAAGTCGGAAGAAGAATATGCCTCAGTAGTTCGCACAAAACATAAACAGTGCCATCGTTTGTCAGCTGCGAGTCTGCTGCGCTGGGTATATTAAAATCGGATGATTTAAAATTGAAGCCGCCGAAAATTGAAGTTTTATTGGCATCGTACTGTAGTGAGCTGTCACCCGAGCTGCCATCTTTGTTTTGACGTCTGTCTCAAAAGAAGTCCCATTTAGATAAATGGCCGAGGTGATCCGACTACTTACATCTGAGAGATGATTCGTGAATTATCCGAGGTGTTCCGATTGACTACTAGTACTTCCATGTTCTTTTCCGAGTGTGTGCGGAAAGAACCGATATGTTGCGTTTACCAGTTCACAAATTATTCGGGCTTCAAGAAGTTTTCCCCTTGATATTGGCAACACCAGATTGAACCGGCTGTTTTACAGATGTGGCAGATTTTGATATGTTTGTGCGGTATGAAATCACCCTCTTACACATGTAAACATGGGCCTACATTTAGGCAACAGATGGAAATGTATTTCTCTAAGTAAAAAACAAGGTCAACGGCATCTGCTTGCGGGAATAAAACAATCACAATATTGTTTATAGATATTTACATTGCTCTTATAGTATATTCGCGTGTTTGAGAAAAAAGGTCGAAACAGTTTGACACTACATTTGATTATGATACCTTGAGGCATCTAGAGGAGGGCTGGTGGCACGAACAGTTTTACATATCCCCATGGTATTTATAAAGTCTGCCAGATGCAAAATGTATTACTTTTACAGCGTTCGCTAATTATAGAATTTCAACAAAGAGAAACACAAAAGCAACGTTGCCATGTCCTACACACACGCACGCACGCACGCACATATATATAAAGTCGTTGTTTTTGTTAGAACATAATAATTTCCCTTTTTTGCTTATTAACACTTGATAGGACAAAAGAAAAAAAAGTGCTAAGTCTACATGTCGTACAGCATGCCATTTTATATGGTGCAATTTTTTTATGTGTAACTTTATGCTATCAGTGTATTTGAACCCAATCCACACATTGACAGCTATACAAAAATTCAACAGACGTGCTCACTTACGCAGAACGAACACATGAGTTTTCTTTTCATTTTCACGAAAAGCACGTGTGGGGAGGAAAAACCTGTTTTTATGTCTTGCCAAGGCGGCGTGGTTGCGCCAGTCAAATGACAACAAGCACGGTCTACATTTACACCGTAGAGCAATGGAATTGTTGAAAGGTGGTACAACTGTGAAACGGGTGAGTATAGACTTTTGCCATTTCTCATATTTCTTTAACCTTATGTCTATCTCCTGTCTTATAGATAGTTTCCATGTGATGTCATAGGCACTGATAAGACAGTTTAAAGCAGTCATCTTTGAAGGCGGAAGCTAATGCAGACCGAAATCTGGAAATATGTGCTGTATTAAACTCACTAGTGTCTTTTTATTTTTCAGTCGATTTTACTGAATTTTATATCAAATTCAACAGCTTTTATGAAAGTATTTTAAATATCAAAACCATATTTTGACAGTTTAAAAGGTTTAAAAAATACAACCAAAACACACTGTTCATTTTGATTAAGGATGAGCCAATAATTTTATTTATTCCTGTGTATTAATTCTTTGCACTTTTATCAATTAAAAAAAAGTATATTTCTAAAAAAATGAATTTCAAGAGCTTTCCATTGGTGTATACCTTTTAATTTTTTGATAACAAATGAAGAAATAACAAGAAAATAAAATTTCGCTTCTATGCAATTCATCTGAAAGCCACTTGCAGTTGCCATCAAAGATGACTGCCATTATAAGGGATCTTCACTGATGTGGAAACTATCTATAACTTGCTTGTTAAAGCTCCACGTGAGCACGGTCGTATAAATGTATAGAGACGAAATTCCATGTCCAAGAGCCGAGTGGTTTTAAATCCTGGTCTGGGTAAAAAATAACCTCGTATGGTGTTATTCCAGCTGACCTGCAAAGCGTCGTGGATTTGTCCAGACATTTGTCTTGGGTCTTCCTCCACAAAGAAGCTGGACGTTGATTTATGCCAATTCATTTGTCGATGGATTTTATTACACAAAACATTGTCAATTTCCACATCTTTATGAATATATACAGCCAGTTGTAAAATACCTAGTTGTGTATAGCAGGTGGTTAGAAGATCGACCGAGCCTAGGTTTTAACGTGCAATTCATGATGTTTATTTATTGTTCAAATGTTCGTCGTTCTGAGGGACAATACCTGTTTTGGGATAGCTCTGTGGATGAGAAATAACGTAGCAGGCAATAACATTAATTCGTAACTGTTTTACACTTTCTTGGTGTATTTTTATAAAACGAGCCGTGCATTCCGAAGTTTTCATTGCAGTTGGTAATTACATAACATATTAATGTAGCAGACGATCACAAAAGGATCTTATTGTCATGTCAGTACAAAAGACCGGCCGCAATAGCTCAAGTGGTAGAGCGTCGGCATGCGGATCGGGAGGTTGTGGGTCCAAACCCCGGCCGGGTCAAACCAAAGACTTTAAAGTAGGTAGTTGTGGCTAAAGGGACAGCATTACGCCTGACTCGTCGGTGTCAGTATAATGGACCGGTCGGGTTTAGTCCCTGGGCACCTCATAAGTGCCCCTGTGCTATAATGATAGAAATGTCGCTGCACAGTTTCGGCAAAAATGCCGGCTAATCCCATCCCTCAGTACAAAAAAGTCACAATTAAAATAAGAGTGAGCTTAAATATGATTTGTTTCTTGTTAACTGGATGAAACAAGTCCTGGGCCTTAAATACTCATGCTCACAGTTATCGTTCGTTACTTTAACACATACGACTGCAACATGCTGACAGTGCTTAACGACAGGATTTTTGATGTAACAAAGATAAACAGGTTTATTACGTTGTTAGAGGTCCATGTCTTGTACACCTGATGTTTGAAATAAAGGTATATTGGTGTTGTCTGAAAACTTCTTATTGTTCGGATAATTTAGCAATAACTTTGGAGTTGTTTTCTGTACTTTATACGCAAGCAAGCGAATGTAAACAATAACACCGTATATGTGAAACTTATCCGTAGATTCAAAACTGAATTAATTAAAAATTGTCATCATTTGATTTAGGAATAGTAAAAAATGATTATTCACCATCTAATTTTCACACGTTTAGAATATTTTAAACTTCTGTTTTACAATTACTTAACCGTAATTTAACTTGACGTCACATTGAGTCACGTGACCTAAAGCCTGATCGTGCGACAGAGGTAAATGAAATATACCGACAGTGTTAGAGAATTTATTGTTATTTGATTGCTTTGATATGCTTTATTATCTATTGCAAATTGAAATTTATCATATTCTTTATACTGTCAAAGAGTTTGACACCGATTTGAAACTGCCCCGTCCTTCATCGCGTGAGTTTCACTCTGGGTCATATCAAGAAATTTCATGAGGGGATATCTTCCAGCAAGTAGAAGTGGTTTCGCCTTTTGCTGAACTTAATTCAAATTGTGGGGATGACTAGCAAGGAAAAATATAAAACCCGCTGGGAAATAAGGTATACAAGAGAAGTTTTGTGTGCGGGGAAAAAACTTGCATAGCCTGCCAAAATCATAAACAGCATCGTATCAAACCTTAAAATAAATCTGCTTGTCCTTTCAAACCTAGTGTGAAAAGTTCAGTGACAATGTCTTATTGTTCGTTTTCATCTAAATATAACAAGAACGCTACAAGTTTAAGCTGACATTTTAACCATAGCATAAGGTCATACACGATCAAGAATGTCAACAACCCCTTGAATGCATCACCTTATGCAATCATATATTTTGGACACAATTATTTATAAGGTCATTGAACTCGCCAATATAATATAAGTACTGGTTCATGTCAATTTAAATCTCATTGGACAAGATTATTTATAAGGTCATTGAATTTGCTAATATAAGTATTAGATATTTGTCAATTTATATCTCATTGATAAAAGAAAACACACGCACGCACGCGGGCGCACGCACGCACACACAAACATAAGCTACACAATTATTTAAATAGGAATGTATGCTTGTACATGCCTTAAATGCATCAAAAAGTATTCTAAATTGTGTATAGAATAAATTGAATATAATGTAAAATTGCTAAATTATTTCAAAGTTAAAAACCGACTGCACCAGGCTTGCGAATCAGGAGGTCGCGGTTTCAAACCCCGGCCGTGTCAAACCAAAGACTTTATAGTTGGTAGTACTGGCTTCCCTCCAAACGCTTGTGGCTAAGGGGACATCATTACACCTGACTCGTCGGTGTCAGTAAAATGGACCGGCCGGGTTCAGTCCCTTGGGCACCTTCATAAGAGCTCCTGTGCTATAATGATAGAAATGTCGCAGCACACTATCGGTAAAAATGCCGGCAAATCCAAAGTTAAAAACCGTAAAAATACCGTGCAGCGAAATGTAGATGCATTTTGTCCCATTTCCTATGTCATTTTAAACAGGAAGGAGGGTCTGTGTTTCAGACCACATACCAATCACTAGAAGTATGTCCTTGAACAAGACAGTTTAACACGCATTGATCTAGGTGGTTTATATCTAGGTACTGGTTCTACCAAGGAAGTGTGCAATACAGCGGGGTATATTATAAAGCTACTCTGTGAAATGGGGAAAATAATGTAGCAGACAATAACTGGAATTTGGAGCTGTTTTAGTACAAATCGTAACAAAACATCAATGTAGCAGGCAATAACAACAAAATCACATCAGCAGACAACAGCAAGAACAAGAATTCGCAGAAGTTTGACAAGGTTTTGATGAGCATGTTATTTTCTAGGAAGAAAACCGAGTAAGCTGGGGTGACACTTCAGCTTGCAATTACTTTGCCCGTACAAGTTTGTCATTTCCTTGCTTAAAGCGCATGCCATCTGTGGCGTTTTATATATCACACATCGACGATCTTTCTTGTTCACACTCTTGTTTATTATTTATTGCCAAGAGAGAATCGTACCCAACCATGATTAATAAGTAATCGCCAGGAGAAAGTATGAAACCCGCCGGTCAGGATGACCAAGATTTCCTCACATGTGTCCATGCGCCCCAGTGACACAGTTTAGAATTAAGTGATGATGAACGTTTTATCATGAACAAGTCAAGCAGCTGCTCCTCGGGTTATTCCGTTAACGATGCCGATGAGTTCCGAAAGTAACCAACCACTGTTGTCTCACAAGTATCCCTAATGGCCATATTCGCTCACCTGTGTGCCGTACACGTAAGGTAATATGGTGAGCAATGTCACTCAGCAACGTTTCAATAGACCAGAATTAATAAATGAAGTTACTGACAGAGAAATACACACCGGTTATTTGGATTGGTTTCAATCGACAATTAAGAAGCTCGATCAAGTCTATATACAGTGATATAACAATTTGTCAAGGAATCCAGGGATAACATACAATTTGCGGCACGGTCCATTTGATTCGAACTGATGAAAAAAATTAAAAATTCTTCTAAATGGAAATGAATTGAAATTATTCGACCCCACCCCCCTACCCCAAACACACACACACACACACACACACACACACCTCCCCACCTGCTTACTGATCCTTTTGATCAAGTTTGCTTGAATTTCGAATAATGGTTTCAGGGAAGATTTTGTTAAAAATATGATTAATGTTCATGTGAGCTAAAACTATACATTGTGTAGATCAGATATGGTTTAAAACTTTGATATTACATGTTGCGTCTTACCGAGTGGGTGAGGCGATGTTGTATTCATGCGACTTCATGACATGACACCGATTGACGTCACATGATCAGCCGAAGGCTGAAACGCTTGCTTCAGAAAGCTTGGATCAACTATGTGTCATGCTTTTCATTGTTTTCCGTCGCGAGTTATTTGTAAATGTACTTTTTTTCAGTTATAAATGGCTATACGCAAGTATAACAAGAAAGCCAACAGAAAAAAAAACACACACACAACAAAAAACAAAGATCACGTTAAAATGCAGAATGACGATTAGTGTCCACAGACACTAGGTGTAGAGACTCGGACCACACGCACGTGACAGTGCTGACTTGATTTCGTCTATATCCTGTTTTAAACAAAAACAAACACTAAAAACATCCTGAAAACTTATCAACATTTCAATTTTTAATAACACGATAGTGTTAGGGTAAACATTTCCATAATGTTTTCACAGCTCATATAAAAACACAAACTATGATGATTGAATAAATGAAAGAGATAAAAGAGCACATGACAATGCAATTAGTGTTTCTTACCTTTTCTCCTACTGCTAACACGTCTTATAAGTCACTTATGAGGAAAATTGAATGAACCGATCGGTGACAATATTCTGTTTTTATTTTGTTACATCGCGCTAACACAATTATGGTCATGTTGGCAAAGTCCAGCTAAGGATTGGTGAAATAAGACTCCAAATATATGTCTAGATAGAACCACCGGCGCACCGCAGGTTAGCTTGACGACCTCCCCACACGTAAGTTCTTGGCTCGAACCCACGCGAGATGCTAAGGAAACCCAAGTCTCTAACCGCTCGGCCTCGGCCGCGCTCCGCCCCTCTCTGCCACCATCTAAATTAACGTGCTATGAGCATATAGTGAACATTTGTTGAAATATTGGAAAAATCTTGATGCATTTCACAATAACCAAAGCACTACCTATGTATGTTATCTTCCGTTGATTCCTTCATTAAAGTACATGCAACTAAAATAGCTAAATGTTGCTTTAATGAAAATTTTCATAAGTGTGTTACTAAAATAGCTAAATGTTGCTTTAATGACAATTTTCGTAAGTATGTTACCAAAATAGCTAAATGTTGCTTTAATGACAATTTCCGTAAGTATGTTACCAAAATAGCTAAATGTTGCTTTAATGACAATTTCCGTAATATGTTACCAAAATAGCTAAATATTGCTTTAATGACAGTTTCCGCAAGTATGTTATCTTCCTTCGACTTCTTTAGGAAAGTAACCAGAATAGCTCAATGTTGCTTAATTGAAAATCTCTATATGTGTGTTCTCTTCCGTTGACTTCGTCAGGAAAGTAACCAAAATGCTTAACGTTGCTTTAATGAAGATTTCCCTAAGCATCTTCCTTTGATTTCTTTAGGAAAGTAACCAAAGTATGTTAATGTTGCTTTAATGAAAATTTCCGTAAGTATATTATCTTCCGTTGACTTTAGGAAAGTAACCAAAAAGCTTAATGTTGTGTGATGTTATTTTGATGACAAAACGTGTGTCGCTGCAATGAAATTAAAGGCAGACAACAATAATGTGGGATGGAAAAAGAAATAGATTAAGATTAATTGAACATCGTTGAGGTAGTGATGTATATGCAACAGACAATGATAGACTTGTACCAAAGATGCGGATAGGGAGATATCGACCAGATATTGATTAATGATTGACACAGTACAAGAAATGTACTAGCAAGCATGTGTAATGAGCTGCAACTAAAGACATATTGGTTCATTGCTGGCAAAAATGTCAGTGACTTTCTGAAAATAAAATGATCGCGTAAGTTGACAAATCGAAAGACACTTTCTCCCTTATTGCTGAATTTCCATCGTCACGATTAGCGTTGCAGCTTTAAGGCGAGTTGGGCACAGTTTGACTTCGGTACATATATAGAGCATGTGCAATTCAGAAATACATCAATGTTCGTGAGTTACAAACGACTAAAATAGAGTTGAAAAGTATCCCGACGGCGTTATTGGCAAAGTCTATAGACAACATAATATTTTAAGGACAACATGCTCACATATAACCTCGAGATCAGACGGGTTTTTTTTCACATTTTTTGGTTCAGCACAGTATTTACTTTTATAACCATAAAATAGGAATTTGACAAACTGCGATTCCGTCTCAGTAATCCAATCCTTGCTACATTTGTAAGTTTCTTAGCTTGTTGATCACGACGTTTTTGATAAATTTCCTACGTATCCATTAATTCTGCCCTTGTGTATTCCATGTGCAAAGATTTTGGTCAATTTGTGGAACTAAATTACGTTAACAGATTTTGATGTTACTTGATGCCTTTGAGCTTACAAAAATGTGCACCAAATTCCATTAAGTAAAAACAGCTGCATATCAAAAGAAAAGAACGCTTTCCGATAAAGTTTATCACGGGTTCTACTTCCGCCAAGTCGGAACACCTTGACTATTCACTTTACTAGAAATAGAGGATATAGTGTGAGAGTTCATTAGATACTGAAAATATTAAATGAGTTGGATAAAACTCGTTTTTAGACAATGAGATCAATATGTTCAGTATCTAATGAACACGAATATTACATTCCATTTATCACATAACCAAACCATCAGCTGTTTTTGTGTATTAACAATGCATCATCTTTTTGTAGCATGAACAGTCGGCCTTGACATGTGTAATTCGGTTTGGGAGAATCCGCACAAACATAGTTCCACTCTTAACTCGACCGTTTTCCGCAAAAAGGGAACAGATTCGTTTATAACAGCTAAAATGTTATTTGTTCCTGATTAAAATGAAATTGTCCAACAAAAATGCATTAAACGGCGACAGCATACTGATCATGAAATTACATATGCACTACACATACTTAATGACGTCACAATACGATAACTAACTAGTGTGTTACCCAAAAATAACGCATGTTACCTCAAACTCGCGCTGTTTGTGTTGGGATGAATAAAATTGCTGAATGTGTACGGGAAAAGACACGATGTGTTACAAATGATATGCGCTGTGAAATACCATGCATAACCCTTCTTTTTGTGCATTTTTCGCTTACAGAAATATAAGTAAGAAATCCAAACTGTAAATAAATAAATAATTGACAGCAGGGGCAGCTTTGGTTGTCAGCTTCTCAGAAATTTGTCACCAGACCTGTAATTTCACTGTCATAAATGTCAACCGACGTTTTTGGAATGCACCTTAGATGAAGCTGCCGTGTGTTAGTTGTCGGCCAAAACATCAGGCTTTGGCAGTGTTATAACTCGTTTGTTTAAAGTCAATTAGGAAAATCCTCAAACGACCAAAGTAAGTAAATGTTTCCTGAAAAGGTCCTATGAAATCATAGAAGCCCAAAATGCATGTAAAACGTAACATAAAACCTCAATCACTATAACAGATAGGAAATTCCTATCTCAGTGCATGCCTCGTAGAAGATTTTTAATCAAAGGCGCTGGGATAAATCATGTGACCAGTTATTTTCGTTTTCTAGGGATTTAGAGTTGTCCGCATCATCCGCCATTGCAATGAGCAAGCGTCAGCTATGAATGTAGTGTTTTGAGCTCTACATGTCTATAAGGGTTCTGACGTCGAAAGCTATTGTTATCGCAAATCTCAGTAGTGCATTTTTATGCCCCCGAGGGCTGGCATATAGTAGTCGAAACGTCTGTCCGTCTGTCGGTCCGTATGTCTGTCTCTCTTTCCGAAATTTATGTCCGCTCAATAACTCCGTCATTCCAGCATGGATTTTAATTCTTTTTAGCAGAAATGTCAAACTCATGAAGACGACGTGTCGCGCACAAGACCCATGTCGATTACTTGAAGGTCAAGGTCACACTTACAGGTCAAAGTCATAATCCCTAGAAGTGCACTGGTGGTCGTGTCCGCTCAGTAACTCTGTCATTTCTTGAGGAATTTTTAAATAACCTGGCAGAAATGTCAAACACATGAAGACGACGTGTCGCGCAAGAACCAGCATATTCAGACATAATCAGAGTATTACGGCAGCTCATGCAGAAAGTAACACACTCAATAGTCTTGATTAAAAGAACATTTTTACACTAAACTCGTTTGTATATGCCATTGCCCATGTGTGATTTATAATCACACATTTAAACCTGTCTTAAAAAACCTCTCTTGGGGGTAACATTTTGTCGTCAATATCAAAAGTTAGTCTCAAATCTGAGTGTTAATTGCTAACTTGTACACAAATAGTCAGGTAATAAAGTTTATTTTGTGATTACCCACACACACTTAGGTTTATAAAACAATTAACTATTGCAGGTTGTCACCTAATTTTGGTTGTAAGGACAGCCTTTTTTATCTGATGTATTTTTGTCTCTTGAAAACAAATGATAGGAGGTAAAAAAAATCAGTATGGTTATATACATAAATCTAATGTTATTTTCTTATTTTTGTAAATAACTCAAATACCTCCATGACAATTACAAAATTTGCCTTACTGGAAATGACTTCGGGGGCATATGTCTGTTTACAATGACATTTCTTGATATTTTTAGGTTTGGAAATAATTGGCATTTAGAGCTCTTGCTTTATGATTTGTACAGTCTATTGTCTGTTGATTTAACATTGTTCACTCCAGGGTCATTTACAGAAGTGTGACTATCATTTCAGTTCCCAGTTTATATAATTTATTTGAGTTATGATTCAAAACCAAACCACATTTGAAAGTTTACATTTCACACCCACTTGCACCTTTTACTTTTTGTTCATATTTATTTAAATGTTTGTCTCATCCATTATTCGTGTGAATAAATTATTAAAGCATTAATCATATCACATTCAAACCACAAACAACAGGGTCGCCTCGGACTTCTCGGACCGCTTAGTCTCGCACTACGTAGGCTCAATTCATTGTCGGGGCGGATGGCTTGTTCTTGGAAGGGCTTCCAGCTGATATACGGTGAGACATTGGACCCCACCACACACCCCACTCCCACCCCCGCACCAAAACAGCTGGACGTCGCTATACTAACCATCACTGCGATGAACTTATATAAGCAAAATTAATAAACCTCGTGCATTTTCCTTGTGTAATTAAGATAATGACAATTATGAATCTTAAAGGTGATATCCGACAGTTTGCCTAAATAAATAAAATGCATACAACAATAATCTTCACCAGTTTATGGGAAATTAAACGTACTTTCTGCTTATACTCCTATTAATACTAAAGTCTATGTTAAAACAGGGGGCGCCTTTAGCCAAGCGGTCGCTGACTTGTAACTCCTCAGCCCCTCACGGCGTGGGTACGAGTTCCGTTCTGGGCGAGAACTTTTATGTGGGGAGGTTTTTCCAGCTTACCTGCGGTGAGCCGGTGGTTCTACCCAGGCATAAGTCTGGGGTCTTCCAATAATTATCTATATTAAACGATTTTACACACTTCCATAATTGTTCACAATTATGACTTAATCTATAAATAAGCAGCTTAACATAGATACCGACAACGGAGCTGATTGCTCGTATTACCATGCAAGGTGATTTGAAAAGTTAGTGGTCACGTGGTTTTCTTAGCATAAAAATAGCTAACCGAACATCGTTGCTCAGATAGGAAACACTTTGTGTTTAACTTTTTTCTTAGATATATGGCATCAAGTAACATCATTTCGAGCGATCTTTTCAGGTAACAATAATTTATTTCGTTGTCAGTTTGGATCCAAACTTTTGGATACCACCTTAAACACGTTTTCATCTCGATTTAAATACACTATTGTCTTGTAAAGATTACGCGGATATATTATTATTTATTTGTTCTTTATATTTAATGGCTTCGCCCACAGGTGGACTCCCACAAATGTAATCACAAGAATTCCGTGATGTTTAAGCTTTTTTTCAAACAGTTGCACAGACTAAAGTTGGTACATGTTTCTGTAATGTTAAGTCAGAAAACGTGTTTTGAGAAATAAAAATATAAGATTTGATTTCTCTGAAATTGTCTTCTGAAAGCCTCTTACTGATGCCCTAGATGGTGTTAGAGATCAATTTCACACCACACCACACCACATTTACATTAGGGTTAGTTCCGTTCCTCAGAACCAAATACCCGGATGATAATATTTCCACATCTGTCATATTTTATACTGTTTGTATTGTTATGTTTCCCGCATGGGTCGAACGGCCTTCTGACTGATTTTGAATAAACTTTCAAACTGTATCGAGAACTAAAAGGTAATTGGTCGTGTGGTTTTCTTAATATGCCCATATGGGCAGGAGGATTAAACGGTTCAGATTTAGGAGTAGGGCTAAATGTGGGAAGGTCTTCCAGCTGATGTGCGTTGTCCTTGTGGTTCTACCCAGACATTTTTCTGAGGTCTTCCTCCACCAAAACCTTTGGATGTTGTTGTAATTATCATAATTGGTCGGTGCAAATTCCCAAAACACACCGGACCTGGTTGCCAAATCGGTAGAGCGTCGACTACAGGTACGGGTGGCCCCGGGTTGTTATCCCGGGCCGCGACATACGAAAATTGGTAGTGGGCTCCCTTGCTAACGCTCAAACAAATGTATGGGTAGTTCCACGACTGGCTGGTACGGTGTCAGGATAATATGATTGCGTGTGGTATCGTGCAAGGTGTTCACGGCAAGCTTTACACAGTGAAGACAGCATTATATATGCTTTAAGTGGACACGTCTCCAGATAACTGAAATACTGTTTGTGGGACTTAAACCCAATAAACAAAACAGCAACGGTTCAGCCACGGGCGTCCTTTCAAAGGCCGACACCGACCAATGTATGGTCGAGCTTACAAGAGTCAGCATTAATGAATACGTGTATTGCTAATTGGGTGGATGTACCGACAGACGCATGACACGTGTGAAATAAATGTGTCCCCGTGTCCAGAATATGGGCCGATCTAATAAAGTGGACACTACCATATATATATATGTAATATTTAGATTATTTCAAGCGGTCATTCTCGATTGTTTAATGAAGCTTAATGTGCAATTAAACAGACTTTTCTAAGAAACACTCATTTTTTTCCGTATTACTATAAGTAAAACTTCTAAATTACATCATTATGCTACGTGACACCGTGTGTGCTTCCATTTCTGCAGAGACAAGATACACAATGTTTGGGCTCTCGATGTGGGCATCTTATTAAATATTCTTTATATGTCTGTAAATATAAAATAAATATATGATTGGTCCATCTATAAATATGGCGAAACGGTGCTTGTCCGAAATGTGTTTTTTTTTATTGTAGACATTGTTAACTTGAAGAATAAAATAGTACTTTTTTAATACTTTTATAATAGCATAACATCATTACGGATAATTAAGGGATAAACTTCTTTACGCCTTTGCAAAACACCTGCCGGACAATATCTGTATAGGCCGTGGTCTAATGGTCAGGGCCGTGGACCCAGGAATGGAATGTCCCGGGATCAAACTCCTGTCGCGAGATGTAAGTCCTGGAACAAGACTGTTTACAGGGCCATGCTCAAGGTAGTGAGACAGGAATACTGGTTCCACCCAGAAAGTTGGATACGGATTACAGTAAAAAATGTAATGTAAAGGGATCTTTCTAACGGTATCCTTGAAAAAACAACGACACCCTCTTCTCAGTCAAAATAAAAAGGTTATTATCGAATTAAGTTCAACTTCAGAACAACGATGGGAATTAAAAGTAAATTTCTTGGGCGACTGCAAGTACATTTTAAACGGCAGTTTGTGCCTTGTTGGCTTTCTTAAAAGCATTTACTGCTTGAATAAAAATCCTTTAAAGGCAATGGGCTCAGTGATTTAGTTGTCGAGTAAGCGGAAAGTCTAACACCGGGAATTATCGTATTAATTCGTTGACTGTCGGTATTTTACGTGCCATTTAGGGTTGCTAGTTTTCTCGGAAATTGAAGCCTGTCCAAAAAAGACGAATATAGCCGAGCTTTGCACTCGTAAAATCATTGTGTGAACAAAAGTTTTAAGATGAAAGCAAATGACACACTCGAGTAGTATGTCTGCCTTGAGGTTGTTTTAATTGAGAAAACTCATTAGATGCATTTACAGTGTTGCTCCTTGTAAGCAGACTTAGTTTGTCATTGTATGTAACAAGTGCTTTAAAGAAAATACAGGTTATGAGATATTTTGTCTGTACATAACCACAAACTGTATGTATGTCTGTATGGCAGATCCTTCCTATCAGTTTTGTAACTTTCTAGAATCATCATCATCATCATCAACAGCAGCATTGCATGCATGCATCATCATCTTATCTCCATTCTCCTTCTCCTCCTCCTGCTCATCATCATCCCCATCGACACGATTGTCGTCGTCATCGTCGTAATCATTATCATTCCCACACCATACATAAAATGTATGAACTCATGAACATATAAACTGTAGGCACAGTGACGCGTGATTCGCACGGTGTAATTAGAATATTGCGTCACTCTCTGGTTCGTCAGTGCAACTCTGACATCGACATATGGCGTGTTTCGCGCAAGCGTATACTGATTATATACAAGAAATAGTATGTCTTGGAGTCTTTTCCGATACCAAACTATTTTGAAGAAAACGTTAAAATATGCACATGTAAATAAAGCGGGAATATGTTAGTCCCTTGTTCATTGTGGTTTAATCCTTCAAATATTTGTGTGATAAAGTCAAACAAAGCAGTACCAGAGGTGTATTATTATTATTATTATTATTATTATTATTATTATTATTATTATTATGCTTATTATTATTATTATTATTATTATTATCATCATCATCATCTTAATCATCATCATCATCATCATCATCATCATCAACATCCTCCTCCTCATCATCATCTTCCTCCTCCTCCTCCTCCTCCTCCTCATCATCATCATCATCATTATCATTATTATCATCACCATCATTTTCATTATTATTATTGTAATTACTGCATGTTCCGCACATCGCTAATGTAAAATCCTAGATCCGCTTATGAAAAGCAAACATGCCCATCGATGTCCCGAACCGAATTCTTAAATATTGTGCTAAAATATTGTTTTTGAAATAAAAAGGAAGGAAGAAAGAAAGGAGTGTACCACTCACCTATGTTTTCCCTGAGAACAGCGGCTTGGCATTTTCCAACATAGTTCACATAGAAACATACAAACAGACGAAATATATTCATAATTTGCCTCGTGAACAGCACCATCTTTATGTTGTTGTACACTCAACAAATATTGCCCCTTTTGTTCACTTTTGCCTTGAGTCCATTCCGCTAGAATTCCAAACAACGTAAAAAACAATCCCCCAATTTGTGAGTGACAGCCTTCGTTTACGGTAATCCGTAAAATCTCTTCACTGATCGATTCGTATTATAGTTGTTACCGCAAGCCGACAAGCCGCAACATATGCGCCGAGTGACATTTAGGCGCGATTCGACGCCTACTGCGGATTGTGGCTATATTTCTAGCGTTTGGGGTTGACAAACTTCAGAATTCACACAAAGTCGACAACTGTTTATTGGTTCTTCTTTCTACTGATCCTGACAAATACAAATAAAATAAATTTTACCTGTCTTCAATAGTGTCAATTGTTTGTTGTCTTCAGTCACTTTCGTCTAAGGAACTGTTTAGACTGTATACACCGTTATTGTGACCCAATTGTACAATGAAGTCTACAATGATGTGTCAAGGCCTCTTTTGTATCCAACTTTGCTCAAATTTATAAGAATAAAGTCAAAACACGCTAAAAGATCCGGATGGCCAGTATGTGTATCTGTAAACTCAGGTGATTCCACAAAAAAGGAGGAATGACATTTACTTGCACCTTGGTTTTTTCTTGCTCTAGCTCATCCCTTTCACGTCAAACCGGTTTATACAAAGGACGATAGCGCCACACAAAGGCAGTTTCTTTGAGAAACCCGTAGACAAATCACTCGCTGGTCATTCACCCTAGGTTGTAATTATTTCATAAATCATAAAATAGACAAATTGTTTGGTGTAACTATATTATAAATCACAGACTATCGCCATGTTTTAGTGTAATTTCCCTTGTTTTATGTTTTATATCATACACATTCTGTCAGCAAAAGAGTAAACAGGACCAAGTCCGAGCGTTTTTACACATATGCAATGTTTTCACCCCGTCACAAAACCAATGGGCACTTCCGTAACGAAAACACTACTCGATTGACCAAAATGTTATTTAATTCTCCTGCAGTTTTTAACATTAATTAATAGCAAGTATATGGTACAAATCCTTTTTTATGTGTTCCTTTTGACGTTTTTTTTTAAATACGTTTTATTTCTTAAAAAATCCTGACATAATTTCACAATTATCATGTAGTAACTTGCTACTTAATCATACGACTATCTATCACTGGTTGGCATAATACAAATCTTTACCTTTAAATGCAACTTAAACTGCACCTGTAAGAATTTTCTTTTTTTGTGTGTCTGTATGAGTCACATATTTTACTATTTATAATTTAGAGTAGATTTATAATTTCCTGTGGTTACAGGTTATTCTTGAACAGCAAAAAAATAAACTGTACAGTATCCCGAAGACACATTTCCGGTTAACCGCATAGAAAGTAGGCGTCATTAATTTATAGGTCTAAGTATAGACATGCACAGTAATAAATATAAATCACTACAATTGCAGTTACAATACCGATGAGTCGCTTTTTGATGTTATATCCGTTTAAACCATTGACCAACCATCACCAGTGCCCAGTATCCCGAGGCCGGTGGAGGTGGTGTTGGTGGTGATGGCAATATCGTACGACTATCCACTCACCCACATTAAATATACTGGTCTTCTTATAAACACCAGTCGAACACTTGAATTATTCACTAGTACGAGTTTTCCTAAACAGCGGGGTCATTTTAAAACAGTTAAAATCTGATTGTTAAACGATCCCTGTAGGCTTTTTTTGAACAAGTTGAATTATTATTGGATAGTACAAAGTCAATATTAATTCCCGGACTGATCAGTTAGGAGCGTAGAGCATCAAATCCAGACTGCCGTATTCTGTTGAAGAGCTGTTTTCACTCAACAAGTTAGACCAACATCAGAATCAAACCAATGATTTGTCTCCTCGAAGAATGTATGACGTCACTCTAAGACACTGGCCTCTATGGATTTAGTATTTACTACTTAGTCCCAAAAGTGATTTAATACTGTCTTTGGCTGATCTCATTTGCACATTTCAATGTTTTGTATCGCTGTAACTTTGCTACTTTCAATACATATAATATTTAAATTTTCAAATTTTTCTTTGCTGTTTCTGTTTGTTTAAAATATATCTTCTTATCCTTTGGCTTGTAACTAACAACCGACTCTTCCAGATTAGTTTTAGATCTGCTTAAACTGGACAACAGCAATACAAGTCTCCAAGACCGTGTTTCTTGGGAGAATGTTGCCGACAGTTTCTTTTGTACTAGACTTTTGCAATCCAACCAAACTTATGATCAGTTCTTGCAACTCCCCTATAAAGCTTTCTGGTTCCGGGACGTCTTTGGACAAACGGTTTCCAGCATGTAAACGACAATAATCCTTTTCTGAAATAGTTCCAAATAAGTTGGCACAAGCAACGATTCGCAGCAATAAGCGGCCTAAATCTTAGCTTCGGAACTGAGTAAGCAAGTCCTTTGATAAAGTGTTTACAGCCAAAACTGTTTGGTTCCAAACCCGTTTCCTTTGTCAATCTATCAACAAGAGGGGCAGGATTTTAACACTTCCAACAAACTTCCGCTCTGGTGGTTTTCTTTGCAGCGGCGGTTTTTCTTCACCAATTCCTTGTTTTCTAAGAAAGCTCTGTGGCAGCAATTCCAAACTTGGACTAGGTCTGTCAGAAAGCTTACACGAAAACGTCGGCTCTACTTTGTCTTGCAGTCTCTCCTAGCACTATGACAGAACAGTTCTAACGCCAATGCACTGACTGTAAGAAAGCATGCAAGAACCCACCAGCTCCGTTTGTCTTGCAGTCAGTCTTGGCTCGGTGGCACAATCTTCCCTTTGGTCCACACGAAGTCTAATTTTGTACGACCGCACTTCGGTGGCGTGCTTGTTAGCCTGTTCGCGCGAAGCCTGTCTGTCTCTCTACCTGACTGACTGATTGACCGACTGGCTGGCTGGATACGGTGGGGTGGGGACGACCCGCGCGAGAGGCTGTGGAGACGTATGAGACAAGTTTGGCCTTTAAAGCAGCTAAGACACCGATAAGCATCTGCTTTGACAAAGTTTTAAGTGAGCCGTTGTGCATGTTCATTTTAAATGCTACGTCATTTTTAGGCTTATAAATGTTCATTGCGGTTTGCGTTTGCCTTGTCTTCTCCTAGGAGTACTGGCCACATTTTATCTAAGTAGTCTACAATATGAACAAATTATCAATTGCTTTCATTGTTGTATTTTTAACTTAGGGAAAGTTAGCCATATTTACAATACGAATTCTCACGTCCAGACCCTCGCTGATTTTGGAAAAAAGAATTCCAACAATTAATTTCTGTATTTATGTATATGAAAAGATTAACAACGGTACATAATTTGTAATAAAACGTTTTTGGACGCAGATCAGGACGCTAAGTTATTATTTTGTTGTAAATACTTTTTACCTGTACAGATTGAGAACAAAGTATTTTACAATTGGAAAGGTGGCTCAACAAAATTGACTAAAAGTAAAATACCCACTTTGCAAAAGCAAAACGAGATGAACTGTGGCCTTGCTGCATAAATGCGCATTTGTCAAAGCTTTGGGTAGGTACACGATACAAAGACCTACGCATACTTCATATTTACTTATTTGTATTTAAATGAGCGCTTTCGGACTTAGAAACATGACATTACACATGAAGTACACGCTCAATGCAGAAATATACTTTTTTATGTAAATATAGTTGAAAAGCGTCTCGGCCTTTGGATTCACCTTTGCGTGTTTTCTAGTAATTCGAGGCAATATATATTCAGTTATTCATAGTGGCTTGAGCAAAGGTTTGATATTTAAGCATAAATTTCAGAAAATGCAAATTTCACCAATGCGGCTTTAATGTGAAGCGTGATAGCAAGAATAGGTAAAGAGAGAGAAGCCTATCTGTCATGGAGCGCTTAGAAAGATGGTAGGGGACAGACGTTCGTGCATGTAGCCGGCGATGATGGTGAAATAGGCAGAGCAGTCGGCCACCCATCAATCACTTAAGAAAGGGGCGTGGCCTCTGGTTTCATCATGGTGACGCTGAATGACTGCCTAATGATATTTCATGACAGTTCACACTGCCATGTGTGAGAAAAATAAACACCGCATTACACGCTTCTTTAGTCTTTATATGATTATGGGCCAGTTATAAATGGTGTTTGCAACAGATATTTGTTGTGGAATAAATCGCAGTGACACAAAAAACGCGAATAGTAGCGACGTACTTGCAATGTTCATTAGAGAAATACCTTAAAGCTTTTGCTCTTTTTCTTGTATTGTATCGATCATATGCAATAACAATATAGGAGTGCGGACGATACATACATATTTTTTTTTGCGCAACCCACACCTAGAATTCCCGCAACATACTTGTTTGTAATAACTGTACAATTTTATTCTGAAATAAGTCAAATATTTGCAAAACCAACGCCCCACCCCACCCGGACCTCCCCAACCCCTCTATGAGCAAAAGTGAACAAAATCAGGTATTGAACAAGTCAGTCATGGATTTTAATGGGTTTTTGTAACTGAAATGGTAGGTTCGGGTGGAATAAGCAATAATAGGAAATAATGGCAAAAAGTAAATTCATATATCCGCCTCTGAAAAACGATTGTCTTAGGCGTTGTTATACGGCATAAGCGGATAGAAACAAAAGTTGGCTTAGATAATATCTGACTTTTGATTGACGTGTCCTTTATTGCATAAATTGTCCTTTTTGTCGTAAATAAATTATAAGATAGAATGTTCGTTTCTTTTACGCCTATTTAATTTATAAATTCAATAGATTTAATTCATATTTGATATGTTTATATTTACGGTCAAAACCCGGTTGCTCGGTAGAATTACCGGTCGAAGAGAACTGCCAGTCCCTGAATTTTTGCATTTTTGCTATATACAAATAACCAAATGGTCGCTTGTACTTCTATTGTACTTGTATATTTGTTAAATCCACTTGTCAAAACGGCTATTAATACGATTTTAAGACAAGTCTTTATATGTGTGTGTATATATAACATAATACGTAACCTTTGTACATTTGTGCCGCACTAAAATGGCGTGTATCCGCACAGAGTACAACAGACATTGCAAAGAAGACCCCAGGTACATGTTGATTTTACTTTTAGTAACCAAGTTTTGATCACTCATTCTTCATGGAGATTGCCGGAAATGCGGCGGAGATTGTCGAAGCTATTATTGTGCAAGAAAAATAACAAAACAGAACAAAATATGATTTTACAAAAAGGACATCTAGAAAAACATGGGTATAGCAGAAATTTGGATACAAATTAAATAAATCTCGACATTGTTCGTCATTGGGTAGTTATGTAAACATAGCAACAATTTGTCAAACCATGAGTGTACATTTATGCTTCATTTGTGAAGAAATACAGGAACAAATAACCGGACCTGGTAGCGCAATCGGTAGAGCGACGGCTCCAGGTACGGGAGGCCCCGGGTTCAAACCCGGGCCGCGACATGCAAAAGTCGTTAAAATGGTAGTGGTAATGCTCCCTTGCTAACGCTCAAGCAAAAATAAACTGAAACTGAAACTGTTTTGTTTGATTTAAACGCCTATTTTTATACTATATTATATTCAGTGGCGTTGTGCAATAACTAATAAAAATTAGACGAGACATGCAATAAATACAATAAAATTTAAAACAGAAAATTAAGCTTTTCACCAAGTAAAACTCACAGAATCTAAGATGTTAAAACATTACAAGATAAACGTACATACAGGTATATGCACAGCAGTAAAGGTTCTTTGATTTTTAAAAGAACGCGTACTTCTCCATTTTAAAAGTGTGAATTGAAATTACGGAAGTAAAATGTCTTTAATCCCTTCTTGAAAACATCTAAAGATTCTGATTGTCGCACATCTAATGGCAGACTGTTCCATAGTACTGGGCCGGCAGTACAGAAACTTCGGTCACTGAAAGTCCTTCTTTTATGAAACGGAATGTAATACAATGTCCCACAATTTGCAGATCTTAAACCCGGTCTTCCTGAAACATGCTTTGTCAATAGGTCAGTTAGGAAGACGGGTGCATTATCAATGTGACAGTTGTACATGAAACATAATATTTTAAAATTAATCCTAGCTTTGATAGGGAGCCAATGTAGGTCATACAGAGCTTGTGATGAACTGTCAGATTTGCTGCGACCGAGAACAAGTTTTGTGCACATGTTTTGAATGCGTTGCATTTTGCGTCGTTCAGAATCGGCTATACCATACAGAATGACGTTACAGTAGTCAAGATGTGAAATTACTAAAGATAGAAGGAGAATTTCTGTAGCAGCTTTCGTAAGGTACTTTCGCACACTCTTAATTCTCAGATAGTTTATCATAGCAGAGCGACATTTCCGTTTTACGCGCTTCTTCAAAGATAAAGTTCATCAGGGAAGGCACCTAAGTAACGCACTTGATATTCACGCTTGATGATGTCGCCAGCTATATCAATGGAGGTTGCAGTGCACTTACTTAAGTGAGCCTTGCTGCCGAGCATAATAAATTTAGTTTTTGATGTGTTCATTTTGAGTTTGCTTTTATTCATCCAGTCATTTATATGAATTGCACACTGCTCAATTTCTTTGGTTGCACTTGATTCAGTTTCTGGTAATGGTCGGAAACGCTTATTTGCAATATGGTTATCTGCAAATCCGTACAATGAAATAGTCTGTGGAATGGCGTCAAACAATGTTCCAGCGTAAGCAAGGTAGAGCCAGAGGCCTAAACAAGAGCCTTGATGAACGCTACATTGTAGTGGTCTCGATGGCGACAATGACGAATTTACGCTGACTTGACAACTACGTGGTCTCAGGTACGAGTCTATCCAACTGAGAGCTGAGTCCGCTACGCCATATTGACAATGGAGGACATCTAGCAATATGTCGTGGTCGACTGTGTAGAGTGCGGCACTATTTCTATTGCAATCATGGCCGTCACTTCCTGTTTCTCCATTCAACCCAAAATATCATTGACTAATCGGAGAAGCGCTGACTCACACGAGTGAAATCACCTATAGGCAGACTGGTTCTTCGGTAGCAAGTTATGTGTAGAAGCATGTACGTTTAACTTTGAGAGTAGATAACTTTTGAGAGAAAGAAAGGTTACTCACTGGTCTGTAGTTAACAAGTTCAAGTTCTAGCCCTACTTTCTTCAAAAGTGGTCCAACTATTGCTTTTTTATATTTCTCGGGAAAAATGCCTTGCCGAAGAGAAAGGTTTACCAATTTGGTGATTATAGGTAGAAGATCTTCCAGAAATGCTTTCAATATATGTGTTGGTAAAATGTCTAATTCCGAGGATTTTGTATTCAGTTCATAAATAAGTTTCTTTACCTCATTTTCGCTTATATCTTCAAAGCTATCAAAACTTTGTACTTTTTTCATTTCCGGTTTAAAGTTTGGAAAGTCATTCAAAGAATCACGAATTTTATCAATTTTCTCCATGAACATGTCAGCAAAGTTTTCTGCTAGAATGCCATTCGTTTCGCCTTGTGGCAATGGATTTTCAGTTTTGGTTCCGGTTAGTTCAGTAACTAAATTGTATAGCTTTTTTAATCTCCTTTAGCAGATAACACTTTGTTAGTGATAACAGCCATTTTTTCTTGATTTATTGCATATGAATATTTATTTCGGGATGCTTTCAATGCTTCGAAATGGTCCTTTGTTCTGTATTTTCGCCACAGACTTTCCTTTTTCCGCGTTTGACGTTTCAAAAGTAATACTGACTCACTAAACCATGGTTTTGGAGGTCTACAAATTTTAGTTTTTTTCCTTTAGCGGCGCATGGTGGTCTAACACCCTTTAGATTTCATATTCAAACTGGTTGACGTAATCATTAATATTAACATTGTTTTCTATTGAAATACTTTTAATTCATTTGAGAATTGCAGCTGGTCAATATCTTTTAAAGTTCCAAAAGATAATTGTTTTGCTTATAACACTCTCTTTCTTAATGCTGAGAATAGTTTTCACAGGACAATGGTCCGAAATTAAGGGGCCAGGTTTACACGACTGCATTTTAACACCATTAACAGTCTCCGTAATTACAAGATCTAGACTCTGTCCACCGGTGTGGGTACTGAAGTCGACGTGCTGTTCTAGGCCCATAGCATATAGTGAGTTTCTAAAATCACTGATAGCGCTATTGTCGTCATGTATATGCAGATTGAAATCGCCCATTACCAATAAATTTGAAAGATTTGGTAAAGTTTTTTCCATAAAGTTGAAAAAGTCAACCACAAACTGACTGGCTGTTGATAAAGAAGGAGGTCTGTAGACACCGATGACATGTAGAGTAATGTTTTTAAGAACCAGTTTCCAAATACTAAATTCAAAACATTTAACGTTAATAGTATTTCTATGGGCAATCGCGATACCACCTCCTAGTGTTTTTTGTCTGTTTGCCACGGTTAATTTGTACCCAAACTAGTTAAGGTAGGATGTTGCAAACTGGTGTTGTTTATCGTCAGAAAAACCAGGTTTCAGTTAGTAATGCAAAATTGACTTTTTCCTCCCGTAAGTACTGACCGACAGTAGTGTCTTTGTTTATCACAGAACGGCAGTTAAGGGTTATGCAGGTTACTTGTTCATGCAATTGGTTAAGTACATTACTTCGTGTTAGATATATCAATTTTTTTTATATTTGCACCGTTTGGTTTTGACACAACTTTCTGTATGTCCCCACGTTTGCCTCTTTGTCGTTTCCGAGGACGAGCAATTTGTAGTGTATTTATAATATAGTACACATTCCTATCAAGTTTGTATAATCCCCTATTGTGTTGAACAAATTTTCTCATATTCGATAGGTAATCACGATCACACCTGCATTGAACAGGTGACTGATTTTCAATACAAGCTAATTCCAATGCAAAATCTTGGATATAATTGTCAGTATTTACCTCACAAATTATCCATTTTAAAACACAAATTGTTAAAACATAAAACCACAGAAACATTCCTAATACATAAATGTTCATCATGTGAAAGTTCCAAGTTAATCCTACATGATACAATCTATATCACATAATCAGGGAGTAACAAAAACACGTCTGCCTCATACGGCGACCCTACAGTATACATATAATAATATATATAATATAAGTGTAGTTCCACGACTGGCTGGCCCAGTGTCAGGATTATGTGACTGGGTGTGGTATCATGCCAGGTGTTCACAGCATGGTGTACACAGTGAAGGCGGCACTATATCTGCTTCAAGTGAACACCGTCTCCAGATAACTGAAATACTGTTGGTGGGATGATAAATGAACAAAACTATTTATAATTCGGAAGCATAATCCGAAAAATCGTCTCAAAGCTTGAAGTTTCCGCCTATGTACAGGACTGACCATTCCAGACAACTTGATTTTTAGCAATAACAATACGGCATTTTATTTTACCCCTTTCATTACCACACAAACGAGTGAAGTGGGTTCCTTAATGCAACATACAGCATTTAAAGTATACATAGCGTAGAAATGTAGATATTTTCTTAAAATACATTGAATTTTGTTAGTAAAATATTTCACATGTTATGCCCGGCAGTGGCGGAAAGTTGTTTTCATTTTTTATCTCCTTTCGTAAATAGCGTGTATAAGCTCATAGAAAATGTAAGTAAGGACGTTGTCTTACACTAAATAACTTGTACTCGATTGTAGACGTTTTATTTATTTCCATTAGATGTAGGTTGCTAGACTATTGTCCAGACGACCTGTGCATCACATGTGTACTAATTGCCTGACACGGCCTGACATTGTTGTTCATGCAGCTGCATTTTACAAGCGTCGTCAAAACACACACCCCCAGCTCGATAGCTGTCAGCTGATTTAGTGCAATGTGACCGAACAATAGCGGGAAACCCCCATAAAAAAACCAGCATAAACAAACACACCATTGCATTGCACGTACGACTGCAGCAAAAAGTGAGTGTGTAACGTAATGCAGATCTTCTCGGTTTTGTCTACCATTTAAAAAAATTTTTTTGCAGTTCCCAGACATTTAGAAACTGGTTAGATACTTTTAATTTTCGTACAATACATGGAATCAAATTAATTGTAGTTACCAAATCATGGTTTTGCTAAAATGAAAAGTATAAACATATAAAAAATAGAAACACTCGGTATTCGAGCCGGTGTCCTCGTATATATAAGATATGTAACCAGTAGTTCATCAGAACAGCTGGCAGTGGAACAACACAAGACTGAAGCGCTCAAATGACATTAACATCATCTTCTGTCCTTCCCTTTAACGGTCGGAAAGAGCATCGATGGTAAAAGAATGAAACATCAAGATTCTCGGTATGTGTTTCGTTCGGGAAAAAAGACAGTTAAACTGGTTTTATTTAAACAGCGCTTTGAATATACATATTATTGTAGAGAGCAGTGCCTCTTATGGAATGCATTTTCTATGGGGACGATAGTGTAGCTGGCAAAAAAACAACAACAGGAAATTGCAGCAGTTCTATGAGACCTTTTTCAGATAAAAGAACTGAGTATTCCGTTATTTTAACATTGTTGCTTGCAACAATAATAAATTTGTAGCTTGCAATTTTAGAAGGTAGCTGCAGCTTGTAAATACGGGTGTAGAAGAGAACAAGGAAAACAAAGTAGCAAATACTACATTAGTCTGGTTCCCAGCGTACTATCCTACGCAATAGTAGGCTACGTCTGGCTGATGCTAACAATGGCGGCCTCCGCTATATTGGAAAATAACACGGTAATGTTTGGTGTTATAACCTTTGCAAGTGTGCCAAGAAGTTAAGACTCTATAATTAAGTATTGTAAAGACATTATTGTAAAAACATCGACACTATTCTACTAACAACTTTCTAGAAACAGGTAATGTACCATTTAAAATTACTTATTGTAATCGCTTATATGAACTAAGTTATGATCATAATAAAAACATCTTTCGAATGGCACAGCGATAAATTATAACTCTTGCTTCGCTAAATGTGTCTGTAAACTTACATTGGCGGTCGCCATTTTCAGCCTGTGCCTGACCCGATAACGTAGTGAAAGGGGAAGGAACTCCAGACTAATACTATATTTCCCGTCGAGTTATGGTTCGTTGCTCAATCGCAACACCTCGGATAATTCACGAATCATCTCTCGGATGTATGTAGGTTGTCGGATCATCTCGGCCTTTTCAATAAATGGGACTACTTTAGTGACAGACCTCAAAACAGAGATGGCAGCTCGGTTGACAGATCTATACATTACGATGCCTGTAAAACTTTAATTTGAGGCGGAATCAAATTTAAATAATTCAATTTTAATTTATCCAGCGCAGCAGACACACAGCTGTCAAACGATGTCAATGCTTATGTTTTGTGCGAACTACATTAAGGCATATCCGACTTCCGGCGATCGTGATTTCTGTTAGTATGATTGCACCAGATTCATCCGAGGGATGATTGTCCTGTGGACGGCATTACCCGAGGAGTTCCGATTGGCCTGTCACTGTCAAATGTTTATGTAATTAATCAGCAGTGTAAGAGGGTATTTACTTCCCAGGATAGCCATCTTCTTGTTTAATGCGCATGCTCTCTACGGCGCCCTGGATGTCCCACATCCTGGCTCTTTCCTTTACATATTCGACTACAGTTTAACACAACTTTTCACGTCAACTTCGGTCACAATTCACGAATCAGTACTGTAACCACCGCGTGTTTTTTTTAAATAGAATTAAATTGAATCAGGGACTTTACACACAAGTATTGCTTTGTGTAGCTTACACTGCTTATCGTGTCAGTTTTATACCTCGTGTATCAAAAGATTAGACTTACATTAACAACAAACAACAGTGGCAGTATTTTTGATTTTCATATGTGGTTTTCTCTTTTGCTCAATATGAATTATTTAATGTGCTGTCAACACAGCTGGTATCAATGTCGTTAAGTTTGCCTGCCATCTTGCCGGAGCTACTTTTCCCCGTATTACCTCCGAGGACTATTTCTGAAAGTAAAATAGCAAAAAGCTTAAACTATTTTGGTTACGCACTGCTTTCAAATATTTGCTAATAGCAAAGCGCTTCAAAGATTGCCTGTGTGTACATAAGATATTATACATACATTTATAAACGTTATTTTTTAATTATATAGAAAACTATTTTATGTGTAAGCACGCAACAACCAACTCGGCCAATCGGAACACCTCGGATAATTCACAAATCATCTCTCAGATGTATGTAGGTAGTCGGATCACCTCGGCCTTTTCCCTGAATAGGACTTATTTTGTGACAGAAGGTCAAAACAAAGATGGCAGCATATCACTATAGTACGATGCTAAATGGTGAGAGATTGCACTTGAGGGAGTGAGAATGGTGAGGAATTGCATTAGAGGGGGTGAGTATGGAGGGAAATTGCACTAGAAGGAGTGAGTATGGTGAGAGATTGCAAAAGAGTGAGCATGGTGAGAGATTGCACTAGATGAAGTGAGCATGCTGAGAGGTTGCATTAGAGGGAGTAAGAATGGTGAGAGATTGCACTAGAGGGAGGGAGTATGGTGTGAGATTGCACTAGAGGGAGGGAGTATGGTGAGAGATTGCACTAGAGGAAGGGAGTATGGTGAGAGATTGCCTTAGAGGGAGTGGCTATGGTGAGAGATTGCACTAGAGGGAGTGAGTATGGTGAGAGATTGCACTAGAGGGAGTGAGTATGGTGAGAGATTGCACTAGAGGGAGTGAGTATGGTGAGATATTGCACTAGAGGAAATAAGCATGGTGAGAGATTGCACTAGAGGGAGTCAGTATGGTGAGAGATTGCACTAGAGGGAGTGAGTATGGTGAGAGATTGCACTAGCGGGAGTGAGTATGGTGAGAGATTGCACTAGAGGGAGTGAGTATGGTTAGAGATTGCAATATAGGGGGTGAGTTTGGTGAGAGATTGCACTTGAGGGAGGGAGAATGATAAAAGATTGCACTAGAGGGAGTGAGCATGGTGACTGATTGCACTAGAGGGAGTGAGTATGGTGAGAGATTGCACTAGAGGGAGTGAGTATGGTGAGAGATTGCACTGGAGGGAGGGAGAATGATAAGAGATTGCACTAGAGGGAGTGAGCATGGTGACTGATTGCACTAGACTGCGCATGGTTAGAGATTGCGCTAGAGTGAGCATGTTTAGAGATTGCACTAGAGTGAGCATGGTTAGAGATTGCACTAGAGTGAGCATGGTTAGAGATTGCGCTAGAGTGAGCATGGTTAGAGATTGCACTAGAGTGAGCATGATTAGAGATTGCGCTAAAGTGAGCATGGTTAGAGATTGCGCTAGTGAGATTGATCATGTTGAGATTAAACGAGATGAAGTGAGCAACACTCATTTAGAGATTAAACGAGATGAAGTGAGCAACACTCATTTAGAGATTAAACGAGATGAAATGAGCAACACTCATCTAGAGGGAGTAAACCCGACGAAAGATTTAATAAGAGGGATTGATAATGGCGAGATATTGAACTAGGGTGGAAGTGAGCATGGTGAGAGCTTGAGCTCGAAGGAATGAGTATGATGGGATTGAACTAGAGGGAGTGAACTAGAAGGACTGAGTATGGGCGAAAGATTGTATTTTAAGTTTGGGTTTTACGGCACACCGTTACGTAATAGGTCACGCGCCGAATACAGTGAAGTCAAAAGCGAATAGACGGAGAAAGACTGCGCTATGTAAAAGAGGTACACAGTCACGCAACAAATGCTAAAATACACGCACTATTGTAGAGTGTTATAAAACATGCAGCATCATGACGAATTTTGGCCAACTTTGAATGGCGGCTTGCCAACAAATATTAAATCATTCAGCTTGGCTGCTGACCGTCCAATGGCTTGGTAGCCTACAGCCCCGGGATGTGTTCGTATTTATTATACTATTAACGAGTTAAGATTTATGCCAGTTGTCAGAGCAGGTCACACTAGGGTCGCCCACGTCCTCGGGGCGACTGACTGTACACATTGTGTACATTTGTGTCAGACAAACTCAAAAACGAAAATGGAGAGGTGTCGAACGATCTTCCCTGTATCCTTCACCACATCAGCATTAAAATCAGTTGGCAACATTTGTAAAAAAAAGAAAAATCTTATAACGAACCTCGTCAGACCTGCATTAAAACTCATAACCACTTAGGTATATTAAAAATGACATCGTCACAATAATATTATAATCCTTTAGTACTTGTATAAAAAGTTCAATAGTCACATTGACATTAGTAGAAATAGTAGCAGTAGAAGTAGTAGTAGCAGCAGTAGTAGTAGTAGCAGTAGAAGTAGTAGTAGTAGTAGTAGCAGCAGCAGCAATAGTAGAAGTAATAGTAGCAGCAGCAGTAGTAGTTGTAGAAGCAGAAGTAAAAGTAGCAGCAGCAGCAGTAGTAGTAGCAGAAGTAGTAGTAGTAGCAGAAGTAGTATTAGCAGTAGTAGTAGTAGTAGTAGTAGTAGTAGCAGTAGTAGTAGTAGTAGTAGTAGCAGCAGTAGTAGTAGTAGTAGTAGTAGTAGCAGTAGTAGTAGCAGTAGTAGTAGTTGTTGTAGTAGCAGTAGTAGTAGTAGCAGCACCAGTAGAAGTAGTAGAAGTAGTAGAAGTAGCAGCAGTAGTAGTAGCAGTAGCAGTAGTAGTAGTAGCAGCAGCAGCATTAGCAGTAGTAGTAGTAGTAGTAGCAGCATAAGTACTAGTAGTAGAAGAAGTAGTAGAAGCAGCAATAGTAGTAGTAGCAGCAGGAGTAGTAGTAGTAGTAGTAGTAGTAGTAGTAGCAGCAGCAGTAGTAGTAGTAGTAGCAGTAGTAGTAGTAGTAGGAGTAGTAGTAGTAGTAGTAGTAGTAGTAGTAGTAGTAGTAGTAGTAGCAGCAGTAGTTGTAGTAGCAGCAGTTGTTGTAGTAGCAGAAGTAGTTGTAGTAGTAGTAGCGGCAGCAGTAGTAGTAGTAATAGTAGCAGTAGTAGCAGCAGTAGTAGTAGTAGTAGTAAAAGTAGTAGCAGCAGCAACAGTAGTAGTAGCAGAAGTAGTTGTAGTAATAGTAGCAGCAGCAGCAGTAGTAGTAGTAATAGTAGTAGCAGCAGTAGTAGTAGTAGTAGTAGTAGTAGCAGCAGCAGCAGCAGTAGTAGTAGTAGTAGTAGCAGTACTAGTAGTAGTAGTAGTAGTAGTAGCAGCAGCAGCAGTAGTAGTAGTAGTAGAAGTAGTAGCAGCAGTAGTAGTAGTAGAAGAAGTAGGAGAAGCAGCAATAGTAGTAGTAGCAGCAGTAGTAGTAGTAGAAGAAGTAGGAGAAGCAGCAATAGTAGTAGTAGCAGCAGCAGTAGTAGTAGTAGTAGTAGCAGCAGCAGCAGCAGTAATAGTAGTAGCAGTAGTAGTAGTAGTAGTAGCAGTAGTAGTAGCAGCAGCAGTAGTAGTAGTAGCAGAAGTAGTTGTAGTAGTAGTAGCAGCAGCAGTAGTAGTAGAAGTAGTAGTAGCAGCAGCAGTAGTAGTAGTAGTAAAAGTAGCAGCAGCAGCAGCAGTAGTAGTAGCAGAAGTAGTTGTAGTAGTAGTAGCAGCAGCAGTAGTAGTAGTAGTAGTAGTAGCAGCAGCAGTAGTAGTAGTAGTAGTAGTAGCAGCAGGAGCAGCAGTAGAAGTAGTAGCATTAGTAGTAGTGGTAACAGCAGCAGTAGTAGCAGCAGCAGCAGTAGTAGTAGTAGTAGTAGCAAGGTTGTAATAGAAGTGGCAGCAGCAGCAATAGTAGTAGTAGCAGCAGTCGCAGTAGTAGCAGCAGCAGCAGTAGAAGTAGTAGCAGTAGTAGTAGTGGTAACAGCAGCAGTAGTAGCAGCAGCAGCAGTAGTAGTAGTAGCAGCAGCAGTAGTTGTAGTAGAAGTAGTAGCAGTAGCAGTAGCAGCAGTAGTAGTAGTAGTAGCAGTAGAAGTAATAGTAGTAGTAGTAGTAGCAGCAGCAATAGTAGAAGTAGTAGTAGCAGCAGCAGTAGTAGTTGTAGTAGCAGAAGTAAAAGTAGCAGCAGCAGCAGTAGTAGTAGCTGAAGTAGTAGTAGTAGTAGTAGTAGTAGTAGTAGTAGCAGCAGTAGTAGTAATAGTAGTAGTAGCAGTAGTAGTATTAGCAGCACCAGTAGAAGTAGTAGAAGTAGCAGCAGTAGTAGTAGCAGTAGCAGTAGTAGCAGTAGCAGCAGTAGTAGTAGTAGTAGTAGCAGCAGCAGTAGTAGAAGAAGTAGTAGAAGCAGCAATAGTAGTAGTAGCAGCAGCAGGAGTAGAAGTAGTAGTAGTAGTAGTAGCAGCAGCAGCAACAGTAGTAGTATTAGCAGTAGTAGTAGTAGTAGCAGCAGTAGTAGTAGTAGTAGCAGCAGTAGTAATAGTAGTAGCAGCAGCAGCAGTAGTAGTAGTAGCAGAAGTAGTTGTAGTAGTAGTAGCAGCAGCAGTAGTTGTAGTAGTAGTAGCAGCAGCAGCAGTAGTAGTAGTAGTAGCAGCAGTAGTAGTAGTAGTAGTAGTAAAAGTAGCGGCAGCAGCAGCAGTATTGGTAGCAGAAGTAGTTGTAGTAGCAGCAGCAGCAGCAGTAGTAGTAGTAGCAGCAGCAGCAGTAGTAGTAGCAGTAACAGCAGCAGCAGTAGTAGTAGTAGCAGCACCAGCAGTAGAAGTAGTAGTAGTAGCAGCAGTAGTAGCAGCAGTAGTAGCAGTAGTAGTAGTAGTAGTAGCAGCAGCAGTAGTTGTAGTAGAAGTAGTAGTAGTAGTAGTAGCAGCAGCAGCAGCAGTAATAGAAGTGGTAGAAGTAGTAGTATTAGTAGTAGAAGTAGTAGTAGTAGCAGCAGTAGTAGAAGTAGTAGTAGTAGTAGTAGTAGCAGCAGTAGTAGTAGTAGCAGCAGCAGTAGTAGTAGTAGTAGTAGTAGTAATAGTAGTAGTAGCAGTAGTTGTAGTAGTAGTAGTTGTAATAGTACTAGGAGTAGAAGTAGTAGTAGTAGCAGCAGCAGCACCAGGAGGAGCAGCAGTAGTAGTAGTAGTTTCAGCAGTAGTAGTAGTAGTAGTAGCAGCAGCAGTAGTAGTAGTATTAGTAATAGCAGTAGAAGTAGTAGCAGCCGAAGTAGTAGTAGTAGAAGCAGCAGAAGTAGTAGTAGAAGCAGCAGCAGTAGTAGTAGCAGCAGCAGCAGCAGCAGTAGTAATAGTAGCAGCAGCAGCAGTAGTAGTAGCAGCAGCAGTAGTAGTAGTAGTCGTAATTATAATAATTTTAAGACAATATTTTTATCTGTTCTAGATAGCATTGCACCAGTCAAACAAATTAAAGTCAAACAACGCTCTGAACCATGGATAAATTCTGAAGTTTTAAAATGTATTCAGGAAAGAAATAACGCTTTTTTTTACTTACAAACATGATAGGTCTGACTGTAACTATGAAAAATTTAAATCTCTCAGAAATAAAACACAATATGCAATCAAGAAAGCTAAGGAAGATTATTTTACTGAGACATGTAGAGAGCAAAAGTCTGATTCTAAATCTTTATGGACAACGTTGAAGCAATTGGGTCTACCATCTAAAAAGGGTACAGGTTCATCTAGTAAACAGAGTATTGGCCTCACTACTGACAAGGAACTTTGCTTTGATGCTTCAAAAGTTGCTGAATGTTTTAACCATTTTTATACAACTGTTGCAGCAAATCTAGTTTCCAAATTACCTAAACCTTCTTTCAAGTTTGGAAAGGATTTTTTATCTAGTTTTTATTCACAAAAAGGTGTATTTCCAAATAACTTTTCATTTTCTCTTGTTTCGGATAAAAAAGTTGATTATTGACTATTGTTGATAGTGCAGATGTCATAGCACATCCCCTTGCTCATGTGATAAACTTGTCTTTGATCCAGGGGATTGTACCTGATGAACTGAAGGCAGCTAGAGTTGTTCCCCTATTCAAGAAATCTGACAAAACCAAAGTTGAAAATTACCGTCCTGTCTCTATTTTAGCTGTTTTCTCTAAAATCTTTGAACGGGTTGTATATGACCAGGAAGAATCTTATTTAAAGGAACATAACCTATTGTACAATTTCCAATCTGGCTTTAGAACGGAGTTCTCCACAGACACCTGTGTCATTCATTTATCTGATTTTATTAGATTTCAAATGGACAGTGGCAACTTTGTTGGCATGATTCTTTTAGATTTACAAAAAGCTTTTGATACTGTTGATCATGTTATTCTAATATCAAAGCTTGAAGCCATTGGTCTTGGTCATGATATTGTTTTATGGTTCAAATCTTACCTCTGTGATAGGCAACAACTGGTTGATGTGTCCAGTACTCATTCTTCTTTTAGCAAGGTTACCTGTGGAGTTCCGCAAGGTTCAATCCTTGGCCCCCTATTGTTTTTATTATATGTTAATGACATGTCAGCAGTTGTCAATAACAAACTCCTGTTGTATGCAGATGATTCTGCTATTATCGTCACTGGCAAAGATAGGTTACAGATAGAACAGGAATTGTCTAAAGAACTTCAGTCTGTCAGTGAGTGGTTAGTAGACAATAAGTTATCACTTCATCTTGGGAAAACTGAGGCTATTCTTTTTGGTTCCAAAATTCGTTTAAAGAAAGGCAGTTCTCTTAATATATCTTGTAATGGTACAGACATTAAGTCTACCTCTTCAGTCAAATACCTTGGAGCCTTGTTAGATAATTCCCTGTCTTGTGATGAAATGGTCAATTCCGTTATTCAAAAGGTCAACTCCAGACTCAAGTTTCTATACCGCAAGCGCAATTTTCTAAATGAACATACCAAGAAACTTTTAGTATCCTCGCTCATTCAGTGCCACTTTGACTATGCCTGCTCTTTTTGGTTACATTGTCTTACAAATAAGTTGAAAAACAAGCTGCAAGTCACTCAAAATAAAATGATAAGGTTTGTGTTGAGCTTAGAACAAAGATCACACATATCTGTTCCAAAGGTCAAATCCCATGGCTTGGAAGTCTTTTTCTTACAATGGCTGTAAACTCTAGAATCAGCTGCCTTCGGACATAAGGGCTATTACCAACCTTAGTCTTTTTAAAAACAGTATTAAACAGCATTACCTTTCTGTGATATAACTATTCTATTGATCTGTAATTATTTTATACTACATACTGAATATGATCTCAAGTACCAGTTTTCTTTCTTTTTGAATATGTGATTATATTTAACCTGTGATATTTTTATTCAGTTTTACTTCTTACGTATGACAGCAATTACAATTTATAACCATTGAACTCCCAAACTTGTGATATTTTTTAAGTATCTTAAATTAAATTTTTTTTAGGTTTTCTTTCAACTTAAGGTAACCTCTCTATGTTAACCACACTTATTGGGACCACAATGGAAATATGAGTTCGCTCTTTTTTGTGCTATCCTTGAATAATTGTTGCTTGACATGGTATTATATAAAATCAAATACACATATTTCGATAATACATTTTACTGATATATTTTTACTATTTTTAATAGCTCAAATTTACCTATCAAATGTGAATTGTTAAAGTGTTATTCATCTTTGCGATATTGTATTCCATGTGCAATGCTCTTTTATTCTGAATAAACTATATATATATATAGTAGTAGTAGTAGTAGTAGTAGTAGTAGTAGTAGTAGTAGTAGTAGTAGTAGTAGTAGTAGTAGTAGTAGTTGTTGTTGTTGTAGCAGCAGCAGCAGTAGTTGTAGTAGTAGTAGTATTAGAAGAAGTAGTAGTAGTTTTAGTAGTAGTAGTAATAGTAGTAGTAATAGTAGTAGTAGTTGTTGTTGTAGCAGCAGCAGTAGTTGTAGTAGTAGTAGTATTAGAAGAAGTAGTAGTAGTTTTAGTAGTAGTAGTAATAGTAGTAGTAATAGTAGTAGTAGTTGTTGTTGTTGTAGCAGCAGCAGCAGTAGTTGTAGTAGTAGTAGTATTAGAAGAAGTAGTAGTAGTTTTAGTAGTAGTAGTAATAGTAGTAGTAATAGTAGTAGTAGTTGTTGTAGTAGTAGTAGTAGTAGCAGCAGCAGCAGTAGTTGTAGTAGTAGAAGTAGTAGTGGTTATACTAGTAGCAGCAGTAGTTGTAGTAGTAAAAGTAAGTATTAGCAGCAGCAGTAACAGCAGCAGCAGCAGTTGTAGTAGTCGTAACAACAGCAGTAGTAGTAGCAGCAGCAGTACTAGTAATAGCAGCATCAGCAGTAGTATTAGTAGTAGTAGTAGTAGCAGCAGTCGTTTTAGAAGTAGTAGTAGTTATACTAGTAGCAGCAGTATTTGTAGTAGAGGTAAGTAGTAGTAGTAGTCGTAGTAGTAGCAGCAGCAGCTGTAACAGCAGCAGCAGCAGTAGTGGTAGTAGTAGTAGTTATACTAGTAGCAGCAGCAGTAGTTGTAGCAGTAGTAGTAGAAGTAAGTAGTAGTAGTAGTAGTAGTAGCTGCAGTAACAGCAGCAGCAGTAGAAGTAGTAGAAGTAGTAGTAGTAGCAGTTATACTAGTAGCAGCACTAGTTTTAGTAGTAGTAGTAGACGTAGTAGTAGTAGCAGCAGCAGCAGTATTAGTAGTAGTACTATGGACTATATAGTATTAAAATCGGCACTTAACCAATTGTAATTTTAGAACTTATCGTACTTCTCCACCATACTCACTCCCTCTAGAGGAATCTCTCACCATACTCACTCCCTCTAGTGCAATCTCTCACCATACTCCCTCCCTCTAGTGCAATATCTCACCATACTTACTCCCTCTAGTGCAATCTCTCACCATACTCACTCCCTCTAAGCAAACTCTCACCATACTCACTCCCTCTAGTGCAATCTCTCACCATACTCACTCCCTCTAGTGCAATCTCTCACCATACTCACTCCCTCTAGTGCAATCTCTCACCATGATCACTCCATCAAGTGCAATCTCTCACCATACTCACTCCCTCTAGAGCAATCTCACACCATACTCACTCCCTCTAGTGCAATCTCTCACCATGCTTACTCCCTCAAGTGCAATCTCTCACCATACTCCCTCCCTCAAGTGCAATCTCTCACCATACTCACTCCCTCTAGTGCAATCTCTCACCATACTCACTCCCTCTAGTGCAATCTCTCACCATGCTCACTCCCTCCAGTGCAATCTCTCACCATGCTCACTCCCTCTAGTGCAATCTCTCACCATACTCACTCCCTCTAGTGCAATCTCTCTCCATGCTCACTCCCTCAAGTGCAATCTCTCACCATGCTCACTCCCTCTAGTGCAATCTCTCACCATGCTCACTCCCTCTAGTGCAATCTCTCACCATACTCACTCCCTCAAGTGCAATCTCTCACCATACTCACTCTCTCTAGTGCAATTTCTCACCATACTCACTCCCTCTAGAGCAATCTCACACCATACTCACTCCCTCTAGTGCAATCTCTCACCATGATCACTCCCTCAAGTGCAATCTCTCACCATGCTCACTCCCTCAAGTGCAATCTCTCACCATACTCACTCCCTTTAGAGCAATCTCTCACCATGCTCACTCCCTCTAGTGCAATCTCTCACCATGCTCACTCCCTCAAGTGCAATCTCTCACCATGCTCACTCCCTCTAGTGCAATCTCTCACCATGCTCACTCCCTCTAGTGCAATCTCTCACCATGCTCACTCCCTCAAGTGCAATCTCTCACCATGCTCACTCCCTCTAGTGCAATCTCTCACCATGCTCACTCCCTCAAGTGCAATCTCTCACCATACTCACTCTCTCTAGTGCAATTTCTCACCATACTCACTCCCTCTAGAGCAATCTCACACCATACTCACTCCTCAAGTGCAATCTCTCACCATGCTCACTCCCTCAAGTGCAATCTCTCACCATGCTCACTCCCTCAAGTGCAATCTCTCACCATACTCACTCCCTTTAGAGCAATCTCTCACCATGCTCACTCCCTCTAGTGCAATCTCTCACCATGCTCACTCCCTCAAGTGCAATCTCTCACCATGCTCACTCCCTCAAGTGCAATCTGTCACCATGCTCACTCCCTCTAGTGCAATCTCTCGCCATGCTCACTCCCTCAAGTGCAATCTCTCACCATACTCCCTCCCTCTAGTGCAATCTCTCAACATACTCACTTCCTCTAGTGCAATCTCTCACCATACTCACTCCCTCTAGTGCAATATCTCACCATACTCACTCCCTCTAGTGCAATCTCTCACCATGCTCACTCCCTCTAGTGCAATCTCTCACCATGCTCCCTCCCTCTAGTGCAATCTCTAACTATGCTCACTCCCTCTAGTGCAATCTAACCATTTTCACTCACTCTAGTGCAATCTCACTATGCTCACTCCCTCTAGTGCAATATCACCATACTCAATCCCTCTAGTGCAGCTCTCACTATGCTCACTCCCTTAAGTGCAATCTCTCACCATACTCACTCCCTCTAGAGCAATCTCTCACTATGCTCACTCCTTCAAATGCAATTTTTCACCATGCTCACTTTTTCTAGTTCAATCTCTCACCTATGAGTTTTAAAACAATAAAATGTATGTTAATAAATGGACTAATGTTGATTAGGGTTCACATCTAAAGAAGTAAATATATTGTACCATGCATAACTTCCGGACATATCTTCTTACAAATGATTATTTTTAGTACATGAAAATGTGTTAATTGCTGCAATCAAAAACTTAGGCAATTCTTCCGTAATTATTGTTTGAAAATACACATCTAATTGTTTGTAAATATGGAATATGAGTTTTGAAACTCAAGAAAGACAGGAGAAAAATATTTTATGTATGAACGTTTATTTGTTCATGACGTTTATATAAGATACACATAAATGACAATGGCATAAACAATCCTACATAATGCCTATGTAACTAAAACAGGGGCAGATACTAACATAGATGAGTAGTAGAAGCTGTTAAGGCTTATTTCTTTCATTCAAATATGTTTTATTTCATATTCTGATTTCGTCATAAACAGTTTCTGAGCAGTAAGTAATTGTTTTGAGTTTTGATAAAGGCATATTTTTCTTTTACTCATTATAATATATAAAAGTATGGGTTTGTATTTGAAATAACTAGACGTCTGTTTTTATCCCTTTATTTTCTTGTAGATGCCAAAGAAAAGAATTTATTATCGGCAATGAGATACTGAAATGATACATTCAACCACTCTGAACT
This sequence comes from Sinonovacula constricta, assembly GCA_007844125.1. Taxonomy (NCBI): domain Eukaryota; kingdom Metazoa; phylum Mollusca; class Bivalvia; order Cardiida; family Solecurtidae; genus Sinonovacula; species Sinonovacula constricta. The sequence goes on along the minus strand of CM017573.1, from coordinate 21,646,464 downwards.
TATGGGTTATTATGACAAATATCTGCAATAAAATGCAAATGTATTTATCACTAAAATTTTCTCTGAATTTTATGCTTGAAGCCAGTGCAGAAAAGAAGTTAAGGTATTATTAACCTGTTGTTTTATTAGATTTCACTTATACAGTGATATAAACCAATACAGTGCTGACCATTTATGTGATAGAAAGTTGTAAATGCCTTACTCTCTTTGCCTTTACACATAATCCAAACACAGGGCATGGAACTATCCCTGTAAAATGCATGCATTTTCCAAGTAAAAACAATTATTTACATAGGTAATTAATTCAAACTTGAGTTCACATATATTTGTATTCAATTCTATTCCATTTCATACATAATCATTACATGGTAAATAACATAGTAAATTCATCCCAACCTCATTTCAAATCTATTTCATAGTGGTTGAATATAACTTCAGGCACATCACTGGGGTTGTGATCTATTAATAATAAGTGCTTCTAGACTAAATACGACGAAAAAACAAACAAAACAATTAAGGCATTTTTTTTTTTCCAGAAAAGATTCATAGAAGTGAATAAAAATGTGTAATTTATAATGTAAAACTTACACTGACAAAAAGAGGGTATACTAACATGTGTACATGGATGCAATGCAGTTACATAAATATTTTCACAATAGCACCATCTCTATCTCAACAATGTGACAAAAAAAAAAATTAAAATAAACATGACAAAAAAAATATCGTAGCAAGTAATTTAAATGATCATATAGTTGCTATATGTACAAACGAGCACGACAAACAATGTCAGTTCTATTTAACAAACAGTGTTTGTATGTAGGGAGAAGGGGTGTGAGGAATAATTAAATATTAAGACTCATGATGTCAGAAAGAAAAACAATGATAAGAGGGAAATAAATAAATGTGTTCATTAATATTAATGGTAATTATTTAAAAGACAAAAATGTTTTTCAGAAGTTGTCATCATACTCACTGCTTTCATGAAGTCAAGATTAAACTAAGTCAAGATTTAACTATCTTTAATTAAGTCCATCTTTAGTATGAAAACATAAAGGGTGAAGCTCAAAACATCGATAAAAGGATAGTTTAAAACATAGTAAAAAACAAACAAAGAAATGATTATAAAAACTTGTGTCAAGACTGTGTTACAAAACATTCATGCTTATTAAAAAGGCAGTTATAATGATACCATATTAAGCAGCCTATATATTTCTTTACACTTAATAAAAAACAAACAAAAAGGCACTATTAAATCCCCATACAATTAACTTTTTAAAAAAGTGCATAGACATAAAAGATTCAACAGATAAGGCCAGATCAACTGTTTCTTGATTAACCTGTTTTTAAAGACCGTGTCTTTTAAGGATTTACATTTAAGACCAACCTGTCTAAGGCTAAACCTGTCTGTAAATATGATTTGTCTTCAAGGGTTTTACCTGTTTTTTTAAGACAAACATATTGCCAAATGACAATCTTTTGAACTTGTCAACTAGACTCCTATCTAACCAATAGGATATTATTAAGAACCACTTACAGTTATAATAGAGCGGAGTTTCGAGATATTGAAACTTTTAAGTTTCAGTTGGAGACTATATACCTTTATCTAATTGGTTGGATTCAAATAAAATTTGAAATTTTGACCAATCAGATGCTTGAGAGTTGTCTTGGGCTCAATCTCAAGTTTTATTATCTTTAACCATTGCTTGCTTACATAACACAATATCCATCGCTTTTGCTTAACAACTGCTATAAAGGAGATAGTAAAACTTCAAGCATTTATATAAAAAATACATGTATTTATATAATGATGCTTAAATAATATATATAACACAAATATGGACACCTTTTATGCAAAATAACATCAACATTCAATCATGAAAGCCATTTTATCAACACATTGAAAAAAATGACACAAATATACTTTAATAAAAAATGTGTAAATATTAATTTCCCATAATTCTGTTAATATGCACTGTTATGCAGTAAAATACCCAGTAGTAAATTTGAAGCATAAACTGTTTACATGCTAAATATTCAATAATAAACGATTAGAAAAGTCTACAAATTCTGTTCCATCACAACATATTTATACTTATGTCATATATAAATAGCTTAAAAATGATTTTGACAAAAGACAATAACTGCAGAAAATGATAATATAAATGTATGACAAGCTATCTAAAATAACATCCACGTTCCCTATAATATTGCCATGGTGTCAACAAACATACAAAAGGCCCCTTCTGTAAAACAATAACCCGCTGCCCTACTTTTTTTCCGTTTGGCACTCTACGAGAAAACCTTTTCAAAGGAAACCTCACTTATTTATAGTCTCCCTTGTCCTTTAATTCAACTAGAGTTCTCTCTCCTGCAGTTCACGTGATATTCACTTTAAACAAGCTGCATGAACTGTCTAAACTTTGTTCAGTCAACATTACCTGCCCACAAATCCTTCCGTCTCATTCCATTTTATGCATCTACAGAAATAATCTTTCAAAAACAACAACAACCTTCCCTCTGTTTCTGTGCATTAACTAAAATCATCTCTTTTCTGCGGCTAGGATACAAGCAAATGCAAGTATGCTCTCTTGTCAGTACAACATCAAAAGGGAGCAAACAACACATTTATTATCCACAGGGATTAAATATTTATCATACATTTCATTTTTATATCTTTACCCTACGCATTACCATGCCTCAATTTCTAGTGAAAAACAGTTTGTAATTTCAGCCAATGTGTTATTCTACTAAGAACACTTTTTATTAGCTGACTGAAAAGAAATCTTAGAGAAAAACACTCTTCTACAGAAATTGATCTTTCATGTCTTCTTTTGATTGGTTGATCTATGCCTTCTATGTTCTTCCCTCTATTCAGATTATTTTGTGTTAAAAAAATCCATCGACAACATCTTTTATATAAATCTCCAGCAAGTATAGACTCAGCAGTATATAGTTAATTTATATATATAAGTGTTCAATACACACATTAAAGGGTTTTATATATATACATTTGTAAATAGTTCACAACACATAATAAATAAATCACATGGTAATAAACAACCAATCACATCAAGACAATTAAGAATATCAATTACTGAACACAATTCTTTTTTACTACAATTTCACTGCTGAAGCATCTAAACCAATATGAAACCAACTACTTTTCCATCAATACTCAACAAAGTTAACCGCCTACTCATTTGCATATATGTAAATTACACTCTTGATTGTGTCCAATCAGATTCATGATTTGATCTTTCCCTGTCCAATCATAACCTTCGTTACAAAGTTAACAATAGCACTGGCTGGCTGATCAGGGTCAAGTTCAGCAAAGAGGTGACAGGCGTTGTCCGTGGCAGCCCCTTGTTTTCTTGCAACGAATCCGAACACCCTAAAATACAACAAATCATAGAAATTAGGAAAAAGTATTTTTCATTTGTTTTTATTTATAATTTTTCTTCTTTATATGCATTATAGTGTTACTATATAGATCTTTGCTGACCAAACTTCTCATTTATAAAAAGACACTTACTTTGCGTCTGCAATCACTCCAGGCATGTCGGTCTCTCGCCTCCATCTGTAGGAGTGGACACACAAAGAATTAGATATAGGTATGCTATAAGTAAAAAGTTCAAAATGTATTTTATCCAAAATAAAGCATACAGACTTGTAGATATTAAGTCCCATTTGCATACTGAGTTCCTGTTGATTTCTACTTAAAAAGTAAATACAAATTCAAATTGTAATTTACATAATTGATATATATTATTTGGCAATATAGAAATGGCACTCTAATACTCTCTATAAAGATTCAGTGATCTAACAATTCATTTATTAAAACTGCTTTGTTGAACATTATTAACAGTTATGACAAATGGTGTTCTATCACTAATCAGATCTAATCTGCTTTGCAATACATTTTTATGTGTAGAGAATGTCTTCAATAATAGTTCAAATTAAAAAGCTAAATGTTAAAATACTTTTACTTAAAAAAAACATACAAAAATAATTTGGATTATATTTTATTGTGTATTTTTAGTGTGCTACTCATTCTTATTATTTCTCTTGTATGTATTTTTAATGTTCTCTTATAATTTTAGAAAAAAATATGTCTATAGAAATTAATAGTCAATTTGTACTTTTTGCAACACCCAAAGAAAACATTACTTAAATAAAGGAGCTGGAGAGTTTAATAATAATGAAGCAGACATACTTCCTATCTTCAGGATCCATTCCACAGTAAGTTACCGCGGCAACAGGGTAGTGACGCCTAAAGAACAGCCTGCAACAGGAGTAAATATGCAATTATAATTTTGAACATAATTAAGGATGTTGATTATTAACAAAGCGTAGAAAGTAAAACCATGATGCATCAAAGATAATCGTGTTTTTTTTTTTAAATTGCATATAACCTCTGATGTCTAACATGTTTGTTCTTTGTATCAACTTTGATTGGTATTGTATACTTATTGTTGATTTTTTTATTAATAGATGGCAGCAACAGAACAATGGTCATCATAGCAACATCCAACTATAAAGGGTGGAGGAAGACTTCAGGACAGATGTGTGAGTAAAATCACCAGCACACTCATAAAAACTATTAACTTCCTATGTTAAGTCTTTTGCCCTGACTGGGATCCAATACTTAGCAACACAACCCCTCGACTGGGACCCAATACTTAGCAACACAACACCTTGACTGGGACCCAATACTTAGCAACACAACCCCTCGACTGGGACCCAATACTTAGCAACACAACACCTTGACTGGGATCCAATACTTAGCAACACAACCCCTCGACTGGGATCCAATACTTAGCAACACAACCCCTTGACTGGGACCCAATACTTAGCAACACAGCCCCTTGACTGGGACCCAATACTTAGCAACACAACCCCTTGACTGGGACCCAATACTTAGCAACACAGCCCCTTGACTGGGACCCAATACTTAGCAACACAACCCCATGACTGGGACCCAATACTTAGCAACACAACCCCATGACTGGGACCCAATACTTAGCAACACAACACCTTGACTGGGACCCAATACTTAGCAACACAACCCCTTGACTGGGACCCAATACTTAGCAACACAACCCCATGACTGGGACCCAATACTTAGCAACACAACCCCTTGACTGGGACCCAATACTTAGCAACACAACCCCTTGACTGGGACCCAATACTTAGCAACACAACCCCTTGACTGGGACCCAATACTTAGCAACACAACCCCTCGACTGGGACCCAATACTTAGCAACACAACCCCTCGACTGGGACCCAATACTTAGCAACACAACACCTTGACTGGGACCCAATACTTAGCAACACAACCCCTTGACTGGGACCCAATACTTAGCGACACAACACCTTGACTGGGACCCAATACTTAGCGACACAACCCCTTGACTGGGACCCAATACTTAGCGACACAACCCCTTGACTGGGACCCAATACTTAGCGACACAACCCCTTGACTGGGACCCAATACTTAGCAACACAACCCCTCGACTGGGACCCAATACTTAGCAACACAACCCCTCGACTGGGACCCAATACTTAGCAACACAACCCCTCGACTGGGACCCAATACTTAGCAACACAACCCCTTGACTGGGACCCAATACTTAGCAACACAACACCTCGACTGGGACCCAATACTTAGCAACACAACCCCTTGACTGGGACCCAATACTTAGCAAAACAACCCCTTGACTGGGACCCAATACTTAGCAACACAACACCTTGACTGGGACCCAATACTTAGCAACACAACCCCTTGACTGGGACCCAATACTTAGCAACCCTTTCACTGGGACCCAATACTTAGCAACACAACCCCTTGACTGGGCCCCAATACTTAGCAACACAACCCCTTGACTGGGACCCAATACTTAGCAACACAACCCTTTCACTGGGACCCAATACTTAGCAACACAACCCTTTCACTGGGACCCAATACTTAGCAACACAACCCCTTGACTGGGCCCCAATACTTAGCAACACAACCCCTTGACTGGGCCCCAATACTTAGCAACACAACCCCATGACTGGGACCCAATACTTAGCAACACAACCCCATGACTGGGACCCAATACTAAGCAACACAGCCCCTGGACTGGGACCCAATACTTAGCAAAACAACCCCTTGACTGGGCCCCAATACTTAGCAACACAACCCCTTGACTGGGACCCAATACTAAGCAACACAACCCCTTGACTGGGACCCAATACTAAGCAACACAGCCCCTGGACTGGGACCCAATACTTAGCAACACAACCCCTTGACTGGGACCCAATACTTAGCAACACAGCCCCTTGACTGGGCCCCAATACTTAGCAACACAACCCCATGACTGGGACCCAATACTAAGCAACACAGCCCCTGGACTGGGACCCAATACTTAGCAACACAGCCCCTTGACTGGGCCCCAATACTTAGCAACACAACCCCATGACTGGGACCCAATACTTAGCAACACAACCCCAATACTTAGCAACACAACACCTTGACTGGGACCCAATACTTAGCAACACAACCCCTTGACTGGGACCCAATACTTAGCAAAACAACCCCTTGACTGGGACCCAATACTTAGCAACACAACCCCTTGACTGGGACCCAATACTAAGCAACACAACCCCTTGACTGGGACCCAATACTTAGCAACACAACCCCTTGACTGGGACCCAATACTTAGCAACACAACCCCTTGACTGGGACCCAATACTAAGCAACACAACCCCTTGACTGGGACCCAATACTTAGCAACACAACCCCTTGACTGGGCCCCAATACTTAGCAACACAACCCCATGACTGGGACCCAATACTTAGCAACACAACCCCATGACTGGGACCCAATACTAAGCAACACAGCCCCTGGACTGGGACCCAATACTTAGCAAAACAACCCCTTGACTGGGCCCCAATACTTAGCAACACAACCCCTTGACTGGGACCCAATACTAAGCAACACAACCCCTTGACTGGGACCCAATACTAAGCAACACAGCCCCTGGACTGGGACCCAATACTTAGCAACACAACCCCTTGACTGGGACCCAATACTTAGCAACACAGCCCCTTGACTGGGCCCCAATACTTAGCAACACAACCCCATGACTGGGACCCAATACTAAGCAACACAGCCCCTGGACTGGGACCCAATACTTAGCAACACAGCCCCTTGACTGGGCCCCAATACTTAGCAACACAACCCCATGACTGGGACCCAATACTTAGCAACACAACCCCAATACTTAGCAACACAACACCTTGACTGGGACCCAATACTTAGCAACACAACCCCTTGACTGGGACCCAATACTTAGCAAAACAACCCCTTGACTGGGACCCAATACTTAGCAACACAACCCCTTGACTGGGACCCAATACTAAGCAACACAACCCCTTGACTGGGACCCAATACTTAGCAACACAACCCCTTGACTGGGACCCAATACTTAGCAACACAACCCCTTGACTGGGACCCAATACTAAGCAACACAACCCCTTGACTGGGACCCAATACTTAGCAACACAACCCCTTGACTGGGACCCAATACTTAGCAACACAACCCCTTGACTGGGACCCAATACTTAGCAACACAACCCCTTGACTGGGACCCAATACTTAGCAACACAGCCCCTTGACTGGGACCCAATACTTAGCAACACAACCCCTTGACTGGGACCCAATACTTAGCAACACAACCCCTTGACTGGGACCCAATACTTAGCAACACAGCCCCTTGACTGGGACCCAATACTTAGCAACACAGTCCCTTGACTGGGACCCAATACTTAGCAACACAACCCCTTGACTGGGACCCAATACTTAGCAACACAACCCCTTGACTGGGACCCAATACTTAGCAACATGATAACCCCTTGACTGGGACCCAATACTTAGCAACACAACCCCTTGACTGGGACCCAATACTTAGCGACACAGTCCCTTGACTGTGACCCAATACTTAGCAACACAACCCCTTGACTGGGACCCAATACTTAGCAAAACAACCCCTTGACTACATAATCAAACTACCTTACCAATTTAGTGTTACCATATTTTCAAGACTTAGGAATGATAAGATTGACCCAATATTGCTATGCTACTTACTTCCTCTGGTTGTCTGTGAGGGTGATGCCCTGGTTTGATACCTTGAAGTGCACCATGGTTGTCTTTGGTGGAGGTGTGTCAAAGGTCAATTTGCAGGCCCGAGCCACCGCCTGGGGGCCAGTCAGATTCTCACAGTCAACCGTGTTTAAGAACACCACGTTGCATGCTGGGGGTGAAGAGAAGTGATAATGATAAAACAGAAATTATGACATTACAACAATGGTCCCAACTTTATCAGTAGAGGCAAGACAAGCTACTTCTCAGTTGTTTTATTTACCTATGACCTGTAAGTACAATCTATATATACATATAGCACTTTAGTTCTAGCATCTCAAACTCACTGAGACAAATATCTCTGCAAAGTTATTTTTAAAGTTTTTGCGACAGACAGATCAACAAAGTGCCTCCTATTATAGTGCCCCTGTCCCTTGGGTAGTGTATGGGGGGTGGGGTATGAGAGTCTAGTAATGAAGAGAGAGCATGAGCAAGTCCATGCTGACGTTACTAACCAGCTCCCTGTGCCAGCAGTGCAGATGCAGAACTGGGCATATCTGTGGTGGGAGACATCTCCATGGCCATACCACTTGGGTCTGTAAACAAAACAGAGAAAGTTGGTAGGATAATAATCTCAACAAACATCATACCTTTCACTGTCAGCCTAGTTATATATTCCATTGTCTAGCTTTATAATCGATGTGAACACTAGTTTCTTTATAAACATGGACATATAATAACATGCTTCATTTTATATCTCATTGTCTGTTTTTATAATTGATCTGAATTATAGTTCCTTTATATATTTATTTATATAATAACCTGCCCAATTTCGTCATTAAAAACAACAAAAAGAACAAATGCAACATGACCAAAACTTTTTATCTGTTCATTATTGCAGATAATCTTAGCATCATCCCAAATGTCATCATCATTATGTGAATATCATCATCTCAATCTGCATAAATCATTTTTCTTGATCATGATGAAAATTCTGTATTATTATCGCCATCATCCATTACATAATTGACCCTCCCCAACATTACTGATCATCATTAATATCTCTACTATGACAACTCATTATCCCACTCCTTCCTCTCAATTGTAATTACTGTAACCAACTGACCTTGCTCGGGTAGAACCAGTTTACATGGCAGAGCCAATGGCGTGAGAGAGTGTTGATACACCAGTGAAGCCAGGGAACCTGAAAGTAGAAAGTAACACACAATGATACAATTTTGGGGTACATTGGCAATATCAAACCTGAGTGGTGGAAGGTTCCTGAGTAAAAACTAATGGCATTCTGAAGGTCAGCTGGAAGACCTCTCCGAATGGAAGTTCTTGACTTATGTGGGACTGAGATACGACGAGGTCCTGACTTAAGCCATTTTGCCGCGAGTGGTTGAAAGTTTACATGGAATTTCTTTAATTTTGATCAGGCAAATTGTGAATATATTTGATCTAAGTCAAAAAGAAACATTCAGATCAGCTAGCTATTGAGTGGAAGCTATTCAGGTTCTCCATTTGCTACATGAAGATATGTGTTACTTCTGAACAAATCAATAAGTACGTTACAAACACAGCTTCACATGAGTTGAAAAAACCTATTATTGTTCTTAATAAAAGATAATATTAACAGTTATATCTAGTTATTTCTTCAACATAGTAAATTTATTTTAGACAAAAAAAAAGAATTATCCAACCGATTGTTTACATTTTCACCCCAAACTGTCTTCTGAAAAACAAAGATGATATGCCAGAAAGACGCAATACTTGACTCACCAAACACTGGCTCGTTGGAGCAACCCCTCAGTCGGACACCCTTGCTGGTAGGTTCGATCAGGAAGTGTCGTACAAGGTCAGCCTGGGGATCACCAGTGGACTTTGTCTGGACATTAGGGGGCAAGGTGGCCACCTTCAGGGCCAGGCCGAATGCTCCAGGGAATGAGTTTGAGTCCCGCACAACAAACGTGCCTGGCATCTTGTCCTTTAGCATCATAATGGCTGGAGGTGGAGAAGTAGGGTTGTAGATTTTGTGATATGAGGTTCAATGTAAATATCCTTACTTAGACTGAAGTATCAGTTTATGCAGAAATCAACATTCTGCAATACGGGGGAAAGAAACTGTTATTTTCAAACAATTTTAAACCTTAAAAGTGGGAATCTCCTTCCAAAAGTAGGAGAGTCCACATGTTTAAATACTCCCACTCGTATTGTTGCAAAACTGGTCCACTTTTTTCCAAATTACAGGGGTGGGTGTGGGTGCAGAGAGATTAAGCATGCTTAGACTTGACAGTCTTATCTGTGTGTGTATATATATCTTATATGTTTCTACAGCGATACAGTACCACCTACACACAAGGGAGATAAGACAATGTAACTTAACTAGTTTGAGTAATGTCCCCTTGTTAATGAAACCCATGAAGGCTTGTTTGTAACTCAACCTACCTTCCTCACGTGTGATGTGTGCCTTGTACCAGTATTTTGACGTGTCCTTCACAAACCGTGGTGTGCTGTGCACTGCTTCGGAGTCTGTTTATAATAACATGAAATTCTTTATTAAGTGGCCTAGTCAATAATTGTTTAAGAAATGTCAAATACCTCATCAATTTTGTCAAAATAAAGATGACTAGTGAGGTTAATTATTATCTTTTTAAGAAATTGTGGGGTATATAATCAATTATGCGGAACTGGCAGATAACTGATAAATAACATAAATTATCAGGTCAACATTTTTATTTATAATGATTACTCAAAATAATAATAACTTTGAACAAACTGTCAAACCTACAATCATTGTTAATGGTAATTTTATGAATAGAAGGTTAATTGTAAATATGTAAATTGATTTTTTTTATAAAATGTCACATTTATAATAATTTTATACACACGTATTGTCAGGCTAAGTATAATTTAATGTATTGTTAGGATATTTGTGTGTGTGTGTGTGTGTGTGTGTGTGTGTGTGTGTGTGTGCGTGTATTTGTCAGTTTTATGATTCAAATATTAAAAGAATGTTAATGATAATTTAAGGACTGATATGTTAAATATAAGTCAACTGTTGATGACCTATCAAAACAAGTAAAACTAACAGATAGTTGACAATAAATTGTTGGTTCAATAAAAATCCAACTGTTTAGTAACAATATATAAGTTCAAAAATAAATAAATCATATATCATGACAAAAGCACCGGACTCGAAACAAAGTTGCAAAAATTAGAAATATAATTTCTTTTTAATAAACTCTATTTTGTTTATATATTATTAAAAAAATGATATATTTACTACATAACCGAGTCAAAACAGTAAATGTGGCATTTTTAAGTTTATCTTTTAATCCTTAAATCCATGCTTATGTTATTAAACATCTACACTGTTTTCTTCATACCAACAACTTCTTAGGCAAAAACAAACACTAACTTAAAGGGAAGATTTTCTTCAGGACAAAACATATAAAATGGCGGCAATCAACTGAAGAGTTAGATTTATCTGCTTTGACAGAAAGACAATGTCTCAAATACAGTTTTAAACCTAGCATCAATTGTTTTATATATAACAATCTCATTCTCTTGATATATTTATATATATAGAAGTTTTTTTTCTTACTTTTTTTTCTTTAGTTGTTTTTTTCCTTCTAATATATATATCTGGCTTATTTCTTTTTGTTAAATGAATACTTTTCAATGATGCTACTTCTAATAAGGGTAGGCAGTATTCACAAAGGAAGAAAGAACGAGAGATAGACAGAAAAACAGATAGATGGATAGACTTGAAATAATGATAACTGGATATTTTCTGACAGCCGAGTGCCATCTGGTGTTATATCTGTCACCTCAGCATGCACTACAGAAGTTAAGACAGCAAGTTTGGGTTGAGCTAGGAATGCAGGATGGTGAAGGCGTTAGCTCCAATCTACAAGCCCAGTAACCTCATGATGATGATGATGACTGTGATGTGATGAGGGTAATGATGAAGATAAGTGCAACATATATATTGACAAAAAATAAAATCTGCAACAACAAAAAAAGAAATGAAATTATCATATTTGGTTGACATTTTGTTTAACAATTTAACATAGCAATCTAGCAATTTTCAACAAATCATAAAAAGTCACACCAGATCACATTCAGAACTTTTTTTTCCCCAATAAAACACATCATCATACCTGGATATTCATTTATCAATTATACTTTCAACGTACATTTGAAAGACAAACTATCTTCGATATGAACACATTTTAAAATTGATTCTAGTTCTGTAAGACATTTACATGGTCTGTATGGAAGCTATAATTAATCTGTACATACCAAATTATGTACATTAACCAATAACTAAATCAATAAAGTATAATGTAAATTATTGTTTTTTGTTTCACACACATATCTGAGGTGTGATAAACAAAATAATGGTCAATGTTTGTTTGTTTATTGGGTTTATCGTCCCACCAACAGTATTTCAGTTATCTGGTGACGGTGTCCACTTGAAGGAGATATAGTGCTGCCTTCACTGTGTATAGCATGCCGTGAACACCTGGCATGATACCACACCCAGTCACATTATCCTGACACCGGGCTAACCAGTCGTGGAACTGCCCATATATTTGCTTGAGCGTTAGCAAGGGAGCTATACAACTACCATTTTTAACGACTTTGGTATGTCGCGGCCCAGGATCGAACCCGGGGCCTCCAGTACCTGGAGGAAGAGTGAAAGTATAAGGTTCATTTTTGATTCCTGAATTATGGTCTGTCATCTTAGGAAGGACCAGTTTTAAAGGCTCCCCATAACAATGCAGAGGAAGCTGTAAATGAACCCTTTAACAAAGTTGGTAGAATACTGATCACCAAGTATGCAAGAACAGATCTGTATGTTTGTTGGGTTTATCGTCCCACCAACAGTATTTTAGTTATCTGGAGACGGTGTCCACCTGAAGCAGATATAATGCTGCCTTCACGTGATACCACACCCAGTCATATAATCCTGACACTTTGCTAACCAGTTGTGGAACATCCCTTATATGTGCCTGATCGATAGTAAGGGAGCTTCAACCACTACCATATTAAACAAGTGGTTTGTTGTGGCCTGGTATCGAACCCGGGACCTCCTGTAGCTGGAGCCGATGCTCTACCAATTGCGCTACCATGGTTCTCGAACAGATCTGGCCTAGATAAACAGTGTTGTTTCAGATTATCCAGCCTACACTGTCTGTTCAGGATATGCACTATTTGATTCAAATAATCTCTAGCAATATATCTTGCCAGAGATATTGTTCTAATGAATAATTGCAGCAAAAACAGCCAAAAACACTGAAGCGGACATTTGTTTATTTCTACACAGAACACAACTGCATATGAATTTATCTACACTTGCACTAGCGCACAAACTGAAACCCTACACTATGCTAAACTATTTGCAGAGATAGAAGCCAGACAGAAGCCCGGCACCGAAGCCCCCTCCCCCCTACCTGCAAGCGAAGTAAGACTGCCGCGGCGCGAGAGGCCGAAGTAGACACTGGGTGAACTTTGACCTGTGGCAGAGTGAGGTCCTGGACTGACAGCACTGTTGGACATGTTGTGGGCGATGTGAAGCTGCTGTCGTAGGGTGTTCAGGTTACCTGGCGATGGTGGGCTGAAACATTAAGGAATATAATGAATGTTTATTTTTGGCTTTAACTGCAGAATTCGTATAGAAGGTAACTAGTGGGCTGTCTTTAAAGTCACATTAAGAAACTTCTCAGCACCTGACAAGGAATGTCTGGATGTCGCTAATGTGACAATACTTTAAAACGTTAATGTATTATATAGAGACCTCTTTGTGCTAAATACACCACCAACAATCTTTTAGTTATCCAGAGAGGAAGCATCATTAGTGCTACCTTCAATGTCATAGAAACAAAAGCCTGATATTTATGATAAAGCACAATTTTCTGACCCAAGGCGTAACAGTGGAGGGGCATACTCATTTAATGTAACAGCATCAAAACCTGTTTACTAAGGAATAGTATAGCATAATGGCAGATTTTCAATGTTGTGGGTGTCTAGAGAATACAGGGAGGATCACTCCTAAGATCTATGAGTCTCCATATAGCAGTTACCTCCCTTCCAAATTGCAGAAAAACTTTTATAGCTGTAATTTAGTCAGACTCGCAATGAAAAGTAGTATACATTTCTACCCATTTCAAATTCCATAATAAAGACAAACAAAATTTAAGAGACAAAATAGAATGTTAAGGAAATTTTTTTTTTTTTTTAAATTCTGTAAAAAGAATTGACTAAGGTAATTTATGCGTGGTTATACGGATACAATTCCCAACTTTGTTATGTTTCTGGTTTTGAAATTCCCAAAATCAGTAAGGAACAAGGGGGATATAAGGAAGAAGGGGGATATAATGAAAAATGAGATTTAAGGAAGAAGGGAGATATAAGGAAGAAGGAGATATAAGGATGAAGGGGGATATAAGGAAGGCAGATATAAGGGAAAATGAGATATAAGAAGGGAGATATAAGGAAGAATAAGATATAAGAAGGGGGATATAAGGAAGAAGGGGGATATAAGAAAAAAGGAGACACAAGGAAGAAGGGAGATATAAGGAAAAAGGGGGAAAGAAGGGGGATATATATAGTAATTTCTCTTATTTTGTGGAAAAAAAACACCCAAAACAACAAGAGTGAATGTTACAACCAGTTATAAGTTATCAATCTAAAGTTGTTAGGTAGAACAAGTACTTAAGTAACAAATGACTTCTACCAGTTACGAACATTGTTATTTATTGTAAGGTGAGCAGTACCTTCCTGGTGAAGAGGGAGATTTTCCCATCATCATCCTTTGGTTGGTATCTACATGCAGTCCGCCATCTTGGCCCGAGTATTGCTGGTTGTGGTACTGCTGACTACTGCTGCTGCTGCTCTGGTAAGACTGCTTATACTGCTGCTGCTGAAAAAAGTTTTTATTTTCTCATTTAAAATAATTCATTTTATTAATACTATACAAAGGAAAACAGAAAGGGATTTTAATACTATGCTGGGTTGATCATTCCCTCAACAATCTTTCTGCTATCTGAAGACAGTGCTCCTTTTGAAAAAGATGAAGCACACCAGACAAACTATGCTGACACAAGCCTATCTAGTCAACAACCGTAATTTTTGCCAGAAATTTTAACAAGGTGCCAGACAACTTCTCTATTTTTTTCAAGTAGAAGCGTGGTAGTAAACTTAACAAACTTTGAAAATAATGCCAGCATAAAGAACAATCAGAAAGAAAATTAATTTCCATGTAAGTTAGGGTCAGTATGCAGGTAAACATGGTTAGATTTTCATGTAACATGTTCCTTATTAATCTAAACAAGGATATCTTATTGATGTAAAATTCATTATTTAAGTCAAGAATATATAGAAAGCAGCGTGGGCACCTGCTGGAAGCTTGGCTGGTGTGGGAGCGTCTGTACATTGTATCCAGTGCTGACTTGCATGCCTGCAGCACCACTGTGTGGCAGGGTAGACGTCTGGTACCCAACTGATGAGGCAGGCCCACTGCTCGGTTGGTACCCAACACTATGAGGCAGAGTGGAGGAGTTGTACTGCTGCTGTTGCTGAGTCTGATACTCCCTTGTCTGGTACTGCATGCTATTGGGCTGCTGCTGTTGCAGGGTACCAGTTGGACTGGTCACATGAGCTGCAAGGTGACATATGATTGGTGCAGTGGGTGTGGCTAAAAGCTTACAAATGATTGGCTGACTACCTTTCTGTTGGCTCTCTTTGAATTTTTCAGAGTAGCGCAAAAAAGCAGAGACGATGTTTTGCAAGAGTACATATAATAGTGATGATGTTTCTTTTTGGTTTTAGCTACACAATGTATACACACAAGCTCTCCTTCTTTGGACATGTACACCAAGATAGTTGGAAGCAATGGTAAAAAGGAAGATGACAATCAGTGGATTATTTAACATGTGCAACATTGCATTAAAAACAGTGCAAATATTAACTAGGTCCACACAGATTTTTTAAAAGATTCACAACTTTTAGTAAAGGTGATTTAGCTTCTATGCAATAACATTAACAAACGGAAAAGAACATCTACTATAAACATACCCAAAACATCACCAAATCTTGAAACATGCTCTACAAGTAGTTTCTAATGTGTTTTGACAATAAAAAATACTTTTAAAATATAGTAAATTTTTATTTTGTATATTTGCTTTCAAAATTTAATTTAAAAGGCATTTTTACCATGCAAAAGAAGTTTAACAAAATTATATTGAAAAAAAGTAACAATCGTCATAGTTATTCATTTAGCACTAGAATCGCATGAAATTAAGACTTGAATCAGTAATTAAAGGATTATTTTTACCCAGATTTAGACATCTAATCATGCTTCGAAAATAGAACATTGTGTAATAAAGAAACCCAAAGCCCAGAATTATTTTGAATTAATTAAAACACTTACAGTGACACAGTTGTTAAGATTTTCCACAATTCGGTTAACATGCTCTCTTATCTAGGGAGGTGTGAAAACACAAGAACACTCAAGCGAGGGAATTACTCCAGGACAAGGAGAAGTTAAGTCACCTTTTACTTGGAAACCAAAGAAATCTAAAATGAGAGCTCCAGTTGTTTTTTTTACATACCGGTATATTAACAATGCACTGTTTTCTAGATTTCAAATCTAAAAGCCTGACTAAAATGCAAAACGTGACTGGATGAAGATTTTTTAAAAGCCATTACCAGTGCAAGATGCAGAAAAAGTTACTAAGTTTGTAAAACAAGAAAGAACAAGAAATGTCATTGTTAACAGACATAATTATGCCCCCGAAGTCATGTCCAGTAAAGCAAATTTTGTAATTGTCATGGAGATAATTGAGTTATTGAAAAAACAATAGCATTAGATTTATGTATTTAACCATATTGAACTGTTTACCTATCATTTGTTTTAAATAAGCAGAAAAGACATATTACAACCAAAATTAGGTGACAAACTGCAATAGTTATGCTGGTTCTTGCATGACACATCATTTTCATGTGTTTGAGGGATTATGACATTCATCTGTAAGTGTGACCTTGCCCTTCAAGTAACCAACCTAGGTCTTGTGCGCGACATGTCATTTTCTTGTGTTTGACATTACTGCCAAGTTATTTCAAAATCCCTCAAGCAATGACAGAGGGACTGAGTGGACACAACCACCAGTGCACTTCTAGGGATTATGACTTTGACCTGTAAGTGTGACCTTAACCTTTGAGTAACGGGCTTGGGTCTCATGCAAGACACATTGTCATCATGTGTTTGACATTTCTGCCAGATTATTTCAAAATCCCTCCAGAAATGACAGTGTTACTGAGCGGACACGACCACCATTGCACTAAGAGCGATTATAACTTTGACCTATGTGACCTTGACCTTCGAGTAACCGACCTGGGTCTTGTGCGTGACACGTTATCTTCATGCCAAGTTATCTTAAAATCCATGCAGGAATGATGCTGTTATTGAGCGGACATAAATATCGGACAGACAGACGGTTCGACTTCTATATGCTGGCCTTCGGGGGCATAAAAAAGATTACACATAAATTGAATTTATTAAAAGAAAATTTAACTGCTCAATGCCAAATTTGCATGTGTAACTAAAAGTGCTGATAAAATTAATGCAGAAGATAGACCAGTAAGCTGGGTGCAATGACAATACCTGCGCTATCTGGTATAGAAGCATACAATGGATCGTTGGCGCTACGCAAAAGCTGACGGGAAACGATCTGATTGTAACGAGCCACCTCGTCACGATCCCTCTCAAACACGCTATTTAGGGAGAGCTGGGAATTGGACCGCCCATAGAAGGCAGGGCTTATCTGCCTTTGGGAGGAGTAGGTGTGCTGGTAGGCGGGGCCACTAGGCACTAGACCAATCAGAAGCAAGAACAGTACTTATAGGCTGTAATGGTGATGTTGCCTCTCTCAATTGGCTAGTACATGTATAAATATTGTTGATGCATTCTCTTTTATGAGAAGGTGCATGAAAAAAACAAGCAGTCAGAAAAACAAACACCAAAAAATAGCAACAGTGACCTTTTTGACACAGTTTGTACAATACTTTTTATAACTTCTAATTTAGATTAGTTTTTGTTTTAAGTAGCATAACTATTGTTTGTAACAATAGCATAACTATTGTTTGCTGCAAAATGTAGGACAGACCCATAACTACAGGTTCGAACTTTACTGGTGACCAAAGATTCTGTTCCTATAATTCTTTTGACTTCCTGTAGTGTTTTTTTTTGTCATTATAACGTAAGTCTGTTTTTTTAATGTTTTTTTTTTATCACAAATATGTACATTTTGTTTGAATCACAAAATGTTAAATACTTTCCAAATATGAACATTTTTTTAAACCATAAAATGTAAAATACTTTCCAAATATGTACAAACTCTGCCTGTGAATCACTTTACACATGCAAATCATGGGGAAACTATATCTACTTTAAGTAAAACCATGGAAACCATTATAAAGAAATAAGTACTTTACAAAATATTATTAACAGTATTTTTTGTTTAATTTCATAATATAAACAATTGCATATTGTAACTTTCAGAATTCATTCAATAATAATTAAATTCTTCTTATTTCAGTTTAGATAACATTTTTTATTTGATTGTATTATATACTGTATATTATGTTCTGTAAAATACTTGAAAAAAAAATTGTTTAAGCTAAGAGACAATGTTGATGCAACAGTGTTACTTTAACACTCATTTAGATGAAGTTTTATATGAATTTTCAACATCAAGTTTGCTTTGGCCACTCCTTACAAATTATCATTAATAAAAAAAAATCAAAAAAAATCACAGTTCTGTATCTATCCCTCTTTATGTTTTTGTTTTTTTATGCAGTAATTCTCAGTTTTTATGGAGAATGGAGAAAATTCTAGTTTTGTCTAATCTTGGTTCCCATGGAAACAGAACTACTGTTATTATGAAAGTCAGTGAAGTTAGGTACCCGACACCAGGTCTAGGTCTAGTGATTCTAACTACTTCACCAAAGCAAGAGAAGAAAAAACAGGGAAAGCTCGTAGTAAAGTTAAACAATTTAGATTTAAACTAGGCAAAAAAAAAAAAAAAGGTTGATTATTGGTGCTTTTGTGTTTCTTGGTTATCTTTCCTAAATCTGTGTACAATCTCAATTTCAAATATCCTCATTACATAAAACATGCTTCTTAAAATGCTTCTGTGATTCATTTTAAGTCCAACGTTTCACCCTTACACAGAAAGTGTATGAAAAATAGAGGAAAACATTCATCAAAATACTTTTGTATGTGCCTGTTTTTGTCTTAAATATATATTTCTTAATGCTTTGTTCAGTTCTCTATAAGTGCAGAAAAACAAGTTTTGGATGAAAGAATAAAAGATGAAAGAAAAAAAAAATAAAGAAAAAGGGAAAATAAACAAATAAAACAATACCTTGATTATACACAATTCTTGGTGTGACTGGGAAGGGAGGGGTAGCTACAAAACAAAATAACAACAAAACATAAAACAACAATAAACAACATACATGACATGCCTAATTCCATATCTTCTAACACAATGAACAGAACACTAATTAATAAAACATAAACACCAATTACTTGTCAATTAATTGCCAATGCTTCATTTGACACTGCAAATGTGCAATATCAGCAAAACAAGTCTAGTGCCTGATGGTTTTCAATAAAATATATAACCTATGCAGCAATTATCGGTCTGCATTGCTGGGTTTAATAAACTACAATCTTTTGAGTTATTCAGAGACTGTATCCACTTAATAAACAAAAATTGCCCATCTGCATATATATTGTAGCGGAAATAGTGCTGACATCACTGTAGTAGCATCAGTTTTACACGAGACTTCAGTCTGATTATACTGAAAGTGGTTTGAAAATCTCTCATCTGCTTCCAGTGAAGGCTGCACTATATCTGCTTCAAGGGACCAATGTCTCTAGCAAATAACACAAATATCTTTATAATTAGCTAATATACCATGGAGGCAGATTTACAAGTGGATTCGGTGCACGTGGACCCCCTACTATCCCAGATCATATAAAAAAAAAAATACATATTAACTGAATTTAAGGTAAAAATTAAAAAAAAAATGTAATGTTATGTCACTAATATATATTTGAAATGCAAACTTCATAACATGAGGTAATTAAACAAACATGTACTCCTTCTGCGAAACTAGCACTTGAAACCAGTGCACCCCCTCTAAAGTAACCTCCTAGATCTGTCCCATACGGGTACATTTCTGCTGTCTCACAGCAAAAGTAAGGTGGGCATTATCCCATACAATTTTAGCTATCAAACGGCTGTGAAGAAAGTACAAAGAAATTAAAGTGGAGATAAAATCAATTAAATGACAATTTTGTAAGCTAACAAGCTTGGTCATTGCCCAGCAGATTAGATATCTACAATTGGGTTTTAATTTCAAAGCTGCAATAGGCTGTATTTACCATCTCTCTTCACATATAAAGGAAAGAGTTACATTTCCCTTCATGATTAAGTAATTAAGTAAAGAAAAAGTTACCTTGGCTTCTTTTCAGGGTAAATATATGTTTAACAACATTTACATTCTGTAAAGACTTAGGTATTTAATTAATAATATACATGTCTGACCTCTAAAATATTGTTGCAAGATGCAAGCATTAAAAAAAGGCAAAACTAGTTAGATATGGAGAACAGAAAGCAAATAGTTGCCAACAGTTGTCTTGAAAATAGTAGCCAGACTTAAGAAGTCAATCTTGGTAATTGTTATGAATCAAATAAACACAACTTCTTGGCAGTTGACATGTGTATACATTTAAAATGAAATGCAATTTTAATTACTTGTGTTTGGCAGAAAAGCCATACCTGTATGCAATTAAATCATGAACAATTATTATATTATACATTTTTGCCTTTAATATAGTTTATGAATTATAATGGGGCTTCTTCGGAAAAAAACACACACAAAAAAAATGACAAAAATGACGGTGTTCCAGGATGAATAAAAAAGTGTCACAAAAGCATTATTGTAAATCTAGGGGAATAGTTTACTTATATCAAAATGTATTTAACAGTTGTTGTTTGAGTAGTTCCCCCGACAAGGCAAGTTATTTGTTGTCCTTTATTTCTGATCAGAACTTGAGTACCCACAATTTATGGTTAGAATACTCGATGTATCTAAGTTAAATCCTTAATTTCTCCTCTGACCTTCACAAGTGGTACTCATTAGAATCACATTTAAATTGAGATGACAAGACAACTGGCCCGTGTACCTTTAATTTGGGGTTTGGTTAAGAATATGGAATTTTATAGATGCAAAAGTCCTTGTTTCTCCCTCGAACCCCATAAACCTGGTATTTATCATAAACACCTTTATTGGACACTGTTAATAAACACCATTTTGTTAGCACTTAGATGAATAAGGGATATATTGCTTCTCTTAAGACAAATTATCCCCCCTTTTCTGGGGCTTTGCCAGATTTTGTATATATATAAAGTAATACAGAATTTCTTCAGAGGTATAATACGGTTATTAAGCTATGAGGATGTATACAATGGCATAGGAGAATGGAAAGATCGCACTTTACCTCCAGGGTGTCAACAGCTAAACATGCAGAGTCAAGTGCAGGGACTTTCATCATGATCATCATCATATCATCATCATCATCATATTGATGCATGATGTAGACGAGATTAATATTACATTATTAAAAATAAAATAAAACTTTATTCCTTGAGTTTACAAAGTAGAAATACAAGTTTGTTTTTAAAAGGTGTCGGTTTATAAAGCTAAGCAGGGTCTGTTTTTTCTATATAATATTATGTAGTTCGAAGTATGGTAGGACTTCTATTTTTAAGGAAACGTCTGATTTGAGTCATTACCATTAAAAGTAAGGGAAACAGGTGATGGAAAACAATAGAGACTAAAAACATAAACATCTTATAAAGAATCTGCCATCTATCTATGATATTTTGACTCATATTGTTGCAGTCAGAAAAGACGGGGTTTAGGGGCACGAGGAAAGCCTCATCCTGGCATAGAGTATATCAAGGGTAAATATGAAGACTATTTCTAAACTTATATACATATACAGAATATGGCATATAGCGTCGAATATGCACACTATATTAGGGCAAGCAGTTATAATGCACAATTATCAAAACCAAAAATAATATGTAATTGAGTAAGAAAACTTTAGCATATTGTAAAAACCCACATATACACATTCCTTTATTATTTCAGCAATTGAGTACACAGATTCATCCAAAAGTCAAGGAACAAGCACACAATGGCCCAATTGCAAAAACATTTTTCATTTAAAATCATCTCAAGCTTAAGTTTTGACTCAAAGAATATTTTTTTTCATTAACTACTACAATTCTTCATTAATACATGCCATCAATATGTCATTAACTATGAAAGTTATGGTAAGCTCATAAATGTAATACACTGAAGGGGTAGATATTAAAATCAATACTAAGTAAGTTCAATATGTGCTTAAAACAAAATCTCAATGTAAAAAGTATTCCGAGGCGATGGCCTCACCTATAGTACTTAGTCATGAATGAGCTACATTCTGAACTCGATCCTTGGCTGTGATTGGTTACAACGCATTTACACAGACAGTGTTTCTATGACAACACAATAAGAGGAAAGAAGCAGAAAAGAAACATTTGACGGAAGGGTGGCTGGTGGATGGAAAAGAAAAAAAACACAAACTGGAGCTGTTACCATGGTAACCAATACTATTCAGTGATTGGTTAGAGCCAAGTGACATCCGTCGAGCTTTCTCATGCACTGCCTGAATAAACTGCTCTGTTATGAATGAACAAGAGGAGAAAAATACACCAATCAACAATGTAACACCACTCAAACACATTTTCAAGGTCAAAGGTAACACAGCAATGAAATGTAAAGGTCATACACAACAAAGGTTAAGAGGTCAAGATATTTCCGACACCAGCACTATTTGTTATGTCTATGCAGCTTTATCTAGCAAGCTGAGTTGAAATCTGTGCAAAATACATTGTTGATGATATGAAGTATGAAAGTCTACAGTAATGATCAAATGTTTGATTTATTTTAGAATATCATACACACTACACTAAGGTCAAGGTAAAAGGTCAGATATGTAGGTCACCAATAACAAAACTATGCTGAGGACAAATTTTAGCACAGACATTAGAGACTAATACTACTACAGATAGTGAACTGTAGAACCATTTAAATGGATTTACATGAAGATATTTGTATGTTTTTATATCAAGAACATTATTTGTAATGCAAGAAACTCTTTTATAATCAAATTGTTTCAGCTTATACAATATAAACAGTTTGAAACTTCTATGAATGGAATGACACTGCTTTGTATTGTTTGAAAACAAGCAAAGCAAGTTATGATATGACAGTTTTTTTTTATGTTTAAGCAAGAGATGTTACTTCAAGAAATAGAAAATATTGACGATAGCTAATATATTTTAACGTTTATTTCTTTTCTGCATAATATTTTTCTTAATTTGCATGGTTATTTCTGTTTCAAGCTAGAGTGTCTTTCTCAAGAAATAAAGAAATAGAAAGAAAGAACAAAAATATTATGGCAGCTTGTCAGTTTTTTTGTTAATAATTTTTCGGCATTTTTTCATTACCTGTGTGGCATGCTTATTATTAGTTGCATAATGAGAACTGTCACTAAAGTTAATTCAGTGCTTAAGAAAGTATCTGCAGTTAGCTAGTTGTAAGTAAGGTGCTGTATATTAGAAAGCACAAGTTCCTTAACATGACATTGCCTTGCATACAAAATATATAATTATATTGATTCTGAATACATGTAATCAATATTTGAATGTTTATAAATACAAGTGTACAGATTCCACCAACAGCTTCGACAATAACCGCTATCAAGTAATACTGCATAAGTTAGTTTTACTAAATTAAATTATAAGTTATTTGTTTGTAGTGATTAATAGTGATACTACTATATACAATCCTGTAACAAAAAGACATTAACTCATGGTTACTAGGCTAATTTGATATCAGTGAAGTATTTTTAATGGGTCTGAAGTTTGATCCCCCAGCTCTGTTGGCTGCCCCCACCCCCCATTATATATATATATATACCGTAATCCCCCAACTGTGAAACACATTTGTGTCTATTATTTAGCCCTTGTTTTGGATTGAACTAGGGAAATATATCAATTTACTTTATATAGGTAACACTACAATGTTAGTTCTCAACTACTGGTATACCTGCAGAGACTCCGGGACTGATGGGGAAGCTGGGAGTCGTGGCCCGGCCAAGAGTACTGCTTCCGTCTCGGCTCAGCGTTCCTCCGTGTGACACGCCCTCTGGTTCCAGCTGGTGGACTCCTGGACCAATGGGCTTCAGTGTGATCCGGTCCTCCTCTGTCACCTCAATCTTCTTTGGTGGCACAAGGGGCTCATTCAGGGCCTGTGACTGCTACAATAGATAAACAGAAAAAAAACCCTGAAAGTAGTGTCTGGAAAGAGGGAGTTATCTGTGCATAGTAATTTATAAAAATAGAGAAATGATTATGCAATGGTATGAGTCCCTATATAAAAATTAGATATGAATGATATATCCAATATTTCAAACATAATCATTTTTTAAGTTATTTTTATTTTCCAGTTACTTTTTTTCAACAAAATTTGTGATTTTAAAATCACTTGTATCTGAAATAAAAACCTTGTGTCTTTTGTTTCCATAACTTATCTCCATATATTTAGAAAAAAAACGTACTGTTTGTTGTTTAAACATCTACTGCTCGAGGAATGCATGATTTTCTGGCTGAAACCTTCTTTTGAAATAGACTTAATTAGAACTTAGGATTGGAGTTTGAAATCATCCTCGAGCATTTGATTGGTCTGATTTCAAATGTTATAAAATTTCCAGCCAATCATATCTTTAAGAATGGTCTCCTACATGAACTTAAAGCATTATAAACTTGGGCCCAGATATAACACTGATACCTATATCAAGATAAACAATTCATCCATTACAAACACATACAAAGGCGGTTTTAGTTATGTATTTAACATTATCCTATGTCCCAGTCATTTATTAAAAAAAGTAGAAAAAAGGTTATTTATTCAACAAACTTGAAACGCATTGAAAATGGATTGAATGCTAAGTAATGTTTGTCTGCAGTAAAAAGGAACTTCATGTTCAATTTAATGTGAATCTAGAAGTTTGACAAATTTACACCCATCACTTGTACAGACGTCTTCAGCTGCCATGAACAGTAATTAAGAACACATTCACTACAACATGCAATTCAAACACAATAGCATCTCAGCAAAAATGATCAGTTTGAAGTTTTCCCAACCATTACAGTTGAAATATTTGCAGTTAATGCTCCATGATAGCAACAATCCTGTGTGATTACCTGGACGTTAATGGTTATTTTATGGTCGCATAATTAAAAGTGGAAAGCCTGCAAAAAGGTGAAGGCTTTAGTTAATTATATATGAAGGCCAAGTTCAAAAAGGTCAACTGTCTGGCATTGATTTGTGAGATATCAATTCTTTTTTTTCTTGTTTTTTTTTTTAAATGTGTTCTTTCTTTTTTATAGTGTTTTTAAATTATTGTTGTTTTTATGTTTAACTGACAGAATTTATGTCATGATGACCATTATATAAATGTTCAGGTTATCAGAATAATTCAGGAAACATTGAATCATAAAGAGTTTGTGTGTCTGCTATTATTGGCGAGTAAAATAATTATGTTTCTTTGTTTTTGATTTAGCATTATACCAATACTGATGTCAAAATTCACCTTGAAATTAGTAGTGTGATAAAACATGTTATATTTATCATACTGACACACTTATGACCATTATTGGGAAATAAAGCTTTTTGGGGGAAAAAGGACGCCAGGCCAATGTCTGATAAGAACCACTGACACACTACAGGTTCAGCTTAAGAACCACTGACACGCTATAGGTCTGACACGCTACACATCAGCTGTAGAAATACCGACACACTACAGGTCAGCTGTAGACCCACTGACACACTACAGGTCAGCTGTAGACCCACTGACACACTACGGGTCAGCTGTTGACCCACTACAGGTCAGCTGTAGACCCACTGACACACTACAGGTCAGCAGTAGACCCACTGACACACTACAGGTTAGATGTAGACCCACTGACACACTACAGGTCAGCTGTAGACCCACTGACACACTACAGGTCAGCTGTAGACCCACTGACACACTACAGGTCAGCTGTAGACCCACTGACACACTACAGGTCAGCTGTAGACCCACTGACACACTACAGGTCAGATGTAGACCCACTGACACACTACAGGTCAGATGTAGACCCACTGACACACTACAGGTCAGATGTAGACCCACTGACACACTACAGGTCAGATGAAGACCCACAAACACACTACAGGTCAGATGTAGACCCAACGTCACACTACAGGTCAGCTGTAGACCCACTGACACACTACAGGTCAGCTGTTTACCCACTGACACACTACAGGTCAGCTGTAGACCCACTGACACACTACAGGTCAGCTGTAGACCCACTGACACACTACAGGTCAGCTGTAGACCCACTGACACACTACAGGTCAGATGTAGACCCACTGACACACTACAGGTCCACTGTAGACCCACTGACACACTACAGGTCAGCAGTAGACCCACTGACACATTACAGGTCAGCTGTAGACCCACTGACACACTACAGGTTAGATGTAGACCCAACGTCACACTACAGGTCAGATGTAGACCCAACGTCACACTACAGGTCAGCTGTAGACCCACTGACACACTACAGGTCAGATGTAGAACCACCGACACACTACAGGTCAGATGTAGACCCACTGACACACTACAGGTCAGATGTAGACCCACTGACACACTACAGGTCAGCTGTAGACTCACTGACACACTACAGGTCAGCTGTAGAACCACTGACACACTACAGGTCAGCTGTAGACCCACCGACACACTACAGGTCAGATGTAGACCCACTGACACACTACAGGTCAGATGTAGACCCACTGACACACTACAGGTCAGCTGTAGACTCACTGACACACTACAGGTCAGCTGTAGAACCACTGACACACTACAGGTCAGCTGTAGACCCACCGACACACTACAGGTCAGATGTAGAACCACTGACACACTACAGGTCAGATGTAGAACCACTGACACACTACAGGTAAACTGTAGACCCACTGACACACTACAGGTTAGCTGTAGACCCACAGACACACTACAGGTCTGACACACTACAGGTCAGCTGTAGAACCATTGACACACTAGACATCAGCTGGAAGATTTGCCCATTTAAATTTAAACCAGGATTCGAACCCATGCTGTATGTGACTGAGCACAGTCTGATGATCCTGTGATTCGAACACTTAGCTCCTATAAAACATTTATTCCTACTTGGTAGAGTACACCTCAGATAACATTTAAACACAGTACAAAATGCCACAATTAGTAATCCCCCACTCCCTGCATTGTAGAAACAGATGTAGTCAACAAGCTTAGTACGCACAACATTGATGGTTTCAGTTCTGTACCATTCCCCCTTCTCCTCCGGAAGCAAACAAAAACCATACATCCCATTTGTATGAGAAGACCACTTCCTAGTTTCTGTGTGTCAGGAACTCTTCACATTTAAGTTTATTCACTAATTGACTAGTCACTTGATTGGTTATAATTATATTAGCAAAAAAAAATATGGATTTGATTGAATGTCACAGGAGAGGACCTGGTGAAGAGGATTGATTTAGAAACCTAAATATGACATGTCTCTGACTCTGACATGTTTTAGTCATCAATTTAGTCATCAATTTCATGCTTTTTTGACATGTTTTTAACCATACGTGGCTAATTAGTTTATCCTTCATTGTTCTAAGTAATCTTCTTACATGGGTGTGTAGCGGCTTTATCATACGCAAGAGACTCAGCAATAATAGTGCAGATACTGGTCTGATCACTCCCAGGGGATAACTAGTTGATCAGCAGCTACGCTAGTGCCTAAGTTGTATAAATACCTGCTTAGCAAGCTAAGATTAAAGTCTTGTG
The DNA here is from genome assembly GCA_007844125.1 of Sinonovacula constricta. NCBI lineage: Eukaryota > Metazoa > Mollusca > Bivalvia > Cardiida > Solecurtidae > Sinonovacula > Sinonovacula constricta. The sequence goes on along the minus strand of CM017573.1, from coordinate 21,618,273 downwards.
ACAGATTTGAGGATATATGACATATTGCAGTTGGGGGATTTGTTTTGTTTATGAAATACGTTGCAGCTACCAATTATAATCATAATATCAACGTCCAGCTGTTTGGTGGAGGAAGACGCCAGACACATGTCTGGGTAGAACCACCGGCACACACAAGTCAGCTGAAAGACCTCACATTAAGCTGTTCGCCCCAAACTGGACTCGAGGAATTTAAAATAGGCAACTCTACCAGTACGCCACAGTCGCCCCTAGTTGGGGGATTAAAAAATAATCATTCCCAAGTTTAATTGATATGTTGCAGCCTTATATTGAACTCACATTCCATCTGATTAAAATCATATCCTGAAAACTACTCTGCTATCAGGATCTGACGAAGCGTCAATAAAACCTTCCAAACTAATCAAATTGTCACCTACAAAATTGCAAAAGTAAATGATGATCGGAAGCATTCCTTACATATCATTCCTAACATATCCATCATATAATGGCTGCGCCCATTTACAAAGAAATGTAAACACGGACACTCCGTGCAAGACTTATTTCACTGAACAGAGGTGCGTTGTATGCAGTATCCCATTTGTTTCAACATCAGTTACATCTTAAAGTCAAAACTAACAAGCAGTTGCAGAACAAACTTAAACTGAGTGACGAAAAACTAAATGATATTTTGCAAGTATTGCCTCGCTAGCAGCCATTTTGCGACTCTTACCAAAAGTGTTATGCATTACGCTTTCTGATTGGCTGTTATAAAAATAATAATTGTGGAAAACCATTCTTGTTTATAGACAGTATTTGCGGGCCGTCATCAGATCTTACATTTTTTAAGATCTGACTTAAGTAAGATTGACACACATTCTTCCACACCTGGACCTGAGGCTCTGCTTACTTTGCAATAAAGATTTTCTTAACCCGTTTAATCATTAAGCTCTTTGATGCTATCTCAAACAAGTTTGTATTTGACTCCCCATGTAGAAACAATAGGGACAACAAACCACACAATGGTAGATGACAATAGGTATTTATTTAGATACAGCAGCAGACAGATGGACGGAATTATTGTCATTATGGGGATTTCTAGCAATGGTTTTGTGCAGGAAGACCCAAAGATAAGATTAAAATAGATCCCCTGATGTTCCACAGTTCAGCTTAAAGATCACCTTACATGGAAGTGTGCACTCTTTTTCTTAACGACTCAGCCTCTCACTGTGTGTGTTTGAGTCCCTCCCTGTCTGGGGCAAAGGAGAAGGTCTTCCATCTGATTGGTTGAGCATCAGTGGATTAACCCAGATATATATCTGAGTTCTTCTCCCCCTCCCCACCCCCAATATATATATATATATATATATATATATATATATATATATATATATATATATATATATATATATATATATATATGTATCATGACAAAGCAAATACATGAAAGTATTCCTTCTAGCACACACACAAGTGACAAGCAAATGAGTTAGGCCAGTCAGAATCAACTCTAACTGGTGCACTCATAGGACAACTAACACCATGACTCAGTTATATCCCATTGAAATAACGTATACACCCTTCTTATTACAAACGTATAAGCCAACTATAAGAAATTGACCCTCTACACAAAAGGTGTGCCCCCAAAACAATCGCCAATTAATAGCCAACCCGGCAGGTGAGTTTGTTTACATACAGATTTAGGCAAGCCATTAAACAGCTTTGAATGACAACTCCACTAAACAAGACCATTGACAATAGTTCAGACATTCCTACAGAATTATATTACACATATAATGTCCACTGCAATTCAAGCTTTTGTAAACACTGTGCTCTTGTGCTCTGTTCTGATTGAAGGCATCTTGAACATTTCCTAGGTAATGAATGTCATACATAGTACTGAGTTTATTATTTTACAGCTGCCTTCAGAAACGTTAAGGATAATGTTGTGATGCACACATTATCACTGCCCGTTGAATATAATTAGTAAAAATACAATACTGTGACATTTAAAATTAACCTACTAAAATTGCTTCACCTTAATTATCTGTCTAAAAACTTCCTTTGTATGAAGGTCTTTGGAGCATCTGAAATGCTGAAAATGGCACTATTCTAGACATCAACACTCTTCCTACCTGAACATGCCCTCAGACCCCATAACATAGTTGCACCTATGGATCTTGCTTGATATCCCCTCTGATCCTATCAAAACATGTGATTATCGATTATCTTTGTTGCTGTGAAATACAAACTGTTTGGACTCATAGAAAGAAGTTTATAGCAGCTTCTGAAATGCAGGACAATACCTTTTTTTTGCTGCTACATTTCAAAAGTTTGCTAAGGGAGCATGCCCCAGACCCTACTAGCATGGCTAGCACCTCTGGTCTTGCTCAATTTGGACTCCAGCCACCCACCCACCCCCAGAATAAAATAATGGATCCGCCCCTGGATCTCAAAGTGATTATACTGACACAGAGAGAAATTTAAGCTTTCTTAGGAAGGATCAGACATTCAGAATAACTTGAATTAAACCTCTAAAAACCTCCATGTAATGAAACTACAATACTAAGAACCTAAATTTTCACACAAATAACATTGTTGTATACAAAAACCTTCCTATTTTCCTCCCTTATAACTTAACCTGGCAAACTAACAAGCTTGCAATTAAATCTATGAATGTCTGTCAAAGCAAAGTCTTAAGTCTCCACTGAACCCTTCAGCTGATAATGGCAGCAACAACAATCAGGGGTAATATGGTGGATTAAAAGGTCTCTGACCTAATATTGGCTTGACCATCTCTATTGTACTGGAGAACTTCTACCGAAGAACTGACATAACTAACTGTTTACTATGACATAAGCAAGGTCAGTCCAAATAGTTACTTAACAAAACAAAACAACCCCGTGTATGGCCAGCCATACCATACAAGGTTGCCTTGATAATGTAATTTAACATTTAGAGGAAAATCTGTAATCAACCATTTTTTTTACCAGCCAATAATATTATTTACTATACCTACTAATATCACTAAACAAAAGGTTAACAGAAAAACAAATCATATTATAACCACCAGCTTGCCCCAAATCATCTGGAAAACAGCCCTCCTATGTTTTCATGCAAATGGTACTTGAACTTACACAGTAAGGGGCTGAGTACTTATAAAGTGGCCACACTAACAACTGGGTCATGGATACCAGCATGACTTGGTCATGGATACCAGCATGACTGGGCCATGGATACCAACAATGGCTTGGTCATGGATACCAGCAATGACTTGGCCATGGATACCTGTATGACTTGGCCATGGATACCAGCAATGACTTTGCCATGGATACCTGTATGACTTGGCCATGGATATCGGCATGACTTGGCTATGGATGTCAGTATGACTGGGTCATGGATGTCAGCATGACTTGGCTATGGATGTCAGCATGACTGGGCCATGGATATCAGCACAACGGAGGCATGGATATCAGCATGACTGGGCCATGGATATCATCATGTACCCCTAACTGAAAAGTTGTACTTCTTTCCTTTAACAGACCTCCACTTTTGAAACAAGATTTAATCTCACCTGCTCATTACAGATTCCCACACATCTTACTATCTCAGACTAGAAAACTTTACTTCATTTTATTAAATAGCATGGAAAAATATGTTAATTTATGCGCTCCCATGAATACCAAACCTTTTGTTATGCTCTACACTAGTTATTAAAGGCTTCAGAAAAAGAACACTAAAAGTCTTTAAAAACTTCAGAGTAGAAGATCATTACCCAATGACTACAAGGTTCAAAGATTCTGAATCCTTTACCTGCTTAATTTGTTAATTAATATTTTGATTTACTAATTTTCCATAGCAGGTGAAGACATATTACCAAAAAATCAAACAGCCAATAGTGTAGACCTTAACCAAAATGACTTCCAGTTGGAGCTGGTTGATCTGGACCTACACAATTTACTCAGACCAGATCAATCTGTGCTTGGCAGGCCAAGAGTTCATTGAGTTTCTGTCATGAAAGGAATGAACAGTTAGTCCCTACAATCCTACATTATGACACTATATAAATGAAGTTTCCAAACTCGAACATACTCGATGTAGATTTTAAGTTGGAATGAGTAGATCTTTATGACTGAAGGTAGATATGACCTTGCATTCATGACGGTGATTGTAAGGGATTATGTTAATGGACAATTTTCGATGCACAACAATCATATAATTTTCAATCTTCTCTTTGTGTGCAAATGTACCAAGACATATAGCTGGAGACTGGGAGCTGGCTGATCTGGATGGATGATAACTGTCTGCATGTTCACTAAAAGCAGATATTTATAGTAGCATTTTAGCTATAATAGCACAATTAACATGAACAGAAGGTGGGAATAAAATAATTTGCAAACTAACCAAACATACGAGGGCTGTCTAACTAGTTTGATATTTGTCAAATAACCTGGAAATTAATGCTAAATAAAGCATGCTCAAAAATAGAGAAAAAAAACTAGTCGGGCAAATAATACAGACTTCGGTTATTATGGGGACAGATAATATAAATATTTAATGTCTTGAGCCATGTGAAAACGTAGAAACGGCATATTGTTTGTATGGAATTTTGAATAACTGAAGTGTTTGGCAATTTAGAAAACAAAAAGTAAGTGTGTTATATATGTTTGGTCACATCAATGTTAATGCAAGAATTTACAATTAATGTGCACAGAACAGAAAAACTTTCTCTAGTAAAACTCAAGTTTTCACCTTCTCCTTAGCTGAAGTGCCTAGTTAGCATTTTAGAACTAATAGACAATATATAGAAAAAGAAAATAGTAAAAATCTGTTCAATATAATCAAAGGTGACATTATAATATCCATAGTAATTCATATGAAAAAAAACAACAACTTTTTAACATATTTTTTCTGAAACTCATTGAAAATGAGGGATTGGGGTTGGGATTAGCCGGAATTTTTGCCGATACTGTGCAGCGACATTTCTATCATTATAGCACAGGGGCACTTATAAGGTACCCAGGGACTGAACCCGGCCGGTCCATTATACTGACACCCGACGAGTCAGGCGTAATGCTGTCCTCTTAGCCCTGAGCGTTAGGAGGGAAGCCACTACTACCAACTTAAAGTCTTTGGTTTGACCTGGCCAGGGTTTGAACCCACCTGAAAATGAATTTTTCTATTGCCAGGAAAAAACATGTATGTGAAGCAGGGATATTTAAATTAATCAGAATGGGGTACACTGTATGTTAACAATTGTCTGCATGTGTTCACCATAATAAGGATTCTCATTGCAGCCTTTGATTACCTAGTGATTCCTAATTACCACTCCAGTCCAGGTAAGGTGCGGGGTGGGTGTGGGGGGTGGAGTATCTAATTACCTCTGATAGATTTAATTTCCATGAAAATGAACATCAAAGACTGCAAGAAAAGTTACATCAGTGTAAACCTTTATGGGATCTGGCATGCAAATTGATTAGTAGACTGCAACACTGATGTAACTGTTGGAATACTAGGCTAGATTTAGAATGATTTTGTATCCAATGATGTGAAGAATTGCAGAGAAAGAATGCTGGAATAACAAAATAAAGGTTTCCAAGAGTGTTTTTGATTGTATGCCTCCATGCATTGGAATTTTGTGATTCAGAAAATGAAAGTAGAACACCGGACAAAGAATGTACAAAACAGCCCTCCAGTTATTGGGACTATTTCTCTTGAGCTAAATCCATAAGTTCTTTCCAAACTACCAATTTGTTAGTAGTCAACGTCTTTGGAAATATGTCTATTGCTAAACTCTTTAGTTCTCTATGAACCTGAGACTCGCAAGAGTTTTCTCAATGTGACCATCTAGGATTTTATACACCTGATACTCATCAGAATCAATGAAACATTAACAATTCAATATTTAATGGAGAATTATGGGATATTTTATCCTCACCAACACTGACTTTCTCATATTTTGACCTCTGGGTGAAAATGGCACGCTGCAAACTGAAGGACATGTGATGTTGTTTGTGTTGTATCATGTACTGGAGGATAATGTTGGAATGCTAGTTTGACAGTCAGCCAAGTTTAAAGCTAAGTGTTAGAGATGAATCATAATCCAATATATAACTGGTGGACTTAAAAGCTAAATTTTTGTAATTTTGTTTTTGTTTGAAATATATTGCACGACAAATTATGATCAATCAAGCAACGTCCAGCTATTTTTTGTGAAAGGTTTTCCCCAGGCAAATGTCTAAGTAGAACCACTGGCACACAGCAGGTCAGCAGGAGGATCTTACCACATTAGGTCCTTCGCCCAGAACCGGCCGCAACAGCTCAGGTGGTAGAGCATTGGTTTGCGGGTCGGGAGGTCGTGGGTTCAAACCCCAGCCGGGTCAAACCAAAGACTTTAAAGTTGGTAGTAGTGGCTTCCCTCCTAACGCTCGGGGCTAAGGGGACAGCATTACGCCTGACTCGTCAGTGTCAGTATAATGGACCGGCCGGGTTCAGTCCCTGGGCACCTCATAAGTGCCCCTGTGCTATAATGATAGAAATGTCGCTGCACAGTATCGGCAAAAATGCCAGCTAATCCCAACCCCTTTGCCGTGAACAGGACTCTTAACACATGCAGTAGGAGGCTTAGCAGTCAGTGGAGAGCTATTTTTGATCTGTCACTTTTTAAGTATTATCAGAGTAAAAATTGTTGGGCTTGAAACTACTTTTAAATCTGTCAAAGTCAATCAAGTCCATGAGCCTCTGTAGAGTACATAATGGTAAATATGATGAAGTTGTTGCATGAGCTGAGATAGTCAAAACCAAGAAAACTTAATGATGAACTTAAGAATATCATAGTCCAGTATCTTAGATGCAGTCATCTGACTTAGTAGTTGTTTTGACAACCAATGCCATTATAGGTGCTACTGTTGAACATGCTGTACTTTAATTTTAGACAACAACAACAAAGCTGATGAATCTGAAGAAAACTTTCAATTGAATTCTCCAAATTTTACTACCGGTATCGGAAAAAAAGCACTGTTATGGTCAAACAATAGAAAGGAAGTGACATAACACAATGGAAGACATTCAATTACTACAAGGAAGTAACAATTATCCTTAAAAAAACACTTGCAAGACCACAACTCAATGTAGAAATACTTATCCTTTCACACAAAGTAGATTTAATAGTTAGTTCCAGATGGCAGATTATTTCATCAATTACATAAACAGTTTTAAATGGTCTCTGGTTTGCAAAAATACCAAAACATATTCTATACAAACTAAGGACTTGTGAATTTTGAAAAAAAAAATGTCACAAATTGAAAAATATATAAAAAAAAGAGTGTTTTTGGGTGTGTTTGATTTTTTAGAATCAGACCTGGGACCCCTTGTATGGTAATCCAGTGTTCTACTGACTGAATCTTGGTACAATACAAGTTTTAATATATAAATACATTGTGTGCAGACTATTTCAACAGTTCTTTTGTTATGATTTTGACAAGTTTCAACCTAATTTCTTCCTTTGGGTTAAAGGTTGTATCTAAAAGTTTGCCTATATTTTATACACATACCAATATCTAACCATAGATTTGGGGAATTTGATCATACTTTTTGCATAAATCCATATTTAAGTAGTTATAAAGACGATTTTGAATACTAACTTTATTGTTAGACTGTACAAATCGTGAGAAAAATACTCTTAATGTTCAGTCTTTCCAACTCTAAAAAAAGTGTGATTGTGGTCTCTGCTAAAAAAAGATATCGAGTCAGAGCAGATTATCCGGATGACTATATATCAGTAAGTGCTAATGTGTTTTCTTAAGTTTAAATATAACTATCTCTGCAGCATGGCTCAGATAGGAAACATCTGTTTGCAATGACAAGTGGAGATCTTTCATTGACTGTTCACAAAGACCTTTGGCATCAATAAGCAGCATTTTGCAAGACCTTTTCAGGTATCAATGACTTATTTGGTTATTTGAGAAAAATGTTTTTGGACCAAACTGTCGGATACCACCTTTAAAGTTGGGTCCAAGGAAGGATCAATACATATTTTTTGTTGTTGGTCAGTCTGTACCATATACCTCTTGTTTTGAATTACACTGTTCAAGCTATATTATTTTTCCAAAGATTAACATTAATTTGTGACTGAAAGGGTTCAAGGGGATCTTATTCACTCCAAGGATATAAATAACACATCACATATCCTCGAGTACATTAATGATTTTAGAGAGTAAATTAAAAATCAATTAAAGCTGTACATGTATATGCATCAAGGATGCCACTTACTATAAGGAAACAAACAACATATCATACACATACTTTCGGAAACTCATTTCCAGCAAGCTGAATATCAATATTTTCCAGATTCGTCAGTTCATAGTTGACCAGCTATTTACAATATTAGTCATAATGCTAAAAATAACAAGATACAAATTTTGCTTTGAGTCGGTACTTGAACATTCTATGAAAAACACTTAGAAAAAAAACACACCGATCTGTTCTTACTAAGTAAGGCTGAGATTACTAAGTGCCTTGACTTGATTTGTTTATGGGATACAATAGCGGCATCACATTGATGGTTATTATCATGGTGTCCAGCTCTTATTGGTGGAGTAGGACCCCAAACTGATTCAATTTAGAAATAAGATCCTTATACATGTTGCATTGTACTGTAGGTAGAACCACTGGCACACTGCAGATAAGCAGCAATACATCCCCATGTGAAAGTTTTTATAAAGTGTGACTTGAACCGACACAGAAAGGTGAGAATAACACATTGGGGACACTACATATGGATAAAAAAGTTAAAGTAAAAAATTAAAAATTAAAAAAGTCTTCAAACAGTTTTTACATGTATACACAAAAAAAATCTCGAAGAACAACATTCTTGTAATACAAACCATAAAGTTCAGTCAATTCTGGGTCAATAATTAACTGAACAAACTAACTGCCTTGATTCATGACTTTTAGGTAAGCCACAAAATAAAGACTATTGGAAATGATTGAGGACAACCCCTAGTAATTCCACACTTTCACATTGAGCCAATTAAATCAATTAGTAACTCAACACATTAAATGACTTCAAAGAACCAAAATTTTCATTAGACCAAACTTCAAAGTGATTAGACTTACCACTCTCGTTACAAGTCCAGTGAATGAGTGATGGGATTGATATTCCAATTAAATGTGGGATCAATTAGCAACCACAATGGGACTAATGTTCAATATTGAGTATTGCAAAAATATTTGATACCTACTATGACACAATTAAATCCACAACATTTAAATTATCCAGTTTGTTATTTATGAGTGAATTCAGTTCCAAAGTTTAAGTAACAGTAACACCCAATTACCATAGTTTATTATCCATTTAAGCTATAACAGAAATTAGCTACAATTTATATTTCATTGAAATTTGTAATAGAAATAAGTACAATAACCTACAATTAATCAAACCACATCAACATTATGAACAATGTTTGTTTCACTGCTTATATTCCAGTATGTAATCCACACACTTGCTTCAATAAAAACCTTGAACATTCACAGTTATTTGTAGCAGCCCCATCACAGAGAAAGTAACCCTCGGTGGGGTCACTCTAATGTCCATCTATGTATTGATCTCACTTTATTTGTAACATGGGTTTGGGGATTGCTGGTCAGCTTAGTCCTTTATCTCAACAATCACTGACCCAGTTGTTTATGTTAAACCATACCACTTCACCACCAGCATATACAGTGTACAGAGCTGCTATAAATATTAAACTATGCTTGAACCAGGTGGGTTTAAACAAGGTGTAAACAGCTCCATACATACAGTCAGAATACAGTACCGCAGGTACCCTTAGGGCAAGTATGGTGCACCAACCATGTCATCAGTGACCCCAAAGAGAACAATTAATGTTTTTTTGTTAGCAGTGAATACATTGTTACTGCTTTACATCGACAGCTGCTGAGCAAACAATTTAAGGCTGTTCTTGTCCCAAGGGTGACAAAAAGTAGTTCTATGTGTGAGAAAAAGTAGTTCCACATATTTCAATGACAGGCTGTGGAAGGAAGGAAGGGCAGTCACACAGTTAAACTTCTTGCAGGAGAATCATCAAATGTTTACATTAGTGTGCCCAGCTGCATAAATCCGATGCCAATGTAATAATTAAATGCAACACTGTAATTAATGAATTTCATATTATGGTAAACACCGTGCACAGCATGTAAAAACATTGTATGTGTCATGTAACCAGTGACCAACTCTCCCACATTAAAGTAGTCCCTTGATCTTGGTTTCCAACCCATAAGCTTCTGCTAATGTCCACATTTGCTTAAGTCCCATCAAAAGCTGCATAAATACTGTGAAAAATGAAAGATAATAATTGTGCTATAATTGCTGCACAATCAACTCACACCACAGGGTTAAAGGCCCTATATGGCTACATACAATACATGCAAGGCCACTAATGGACTTGGGCACAAACAGCTATATATAATCAATGCAAGGTTCATAATTGACTAGAGTATATACTGGGATTGAAACTGGGTTCTTTGGTACCTCTGGCTGATGTTTTATAAAGACCAGTGTGTTTGTGTGTGTAATTTCTGACATGGTCAGCACACCATATCATTAAAGGCCCCCTATGGCCATATACAATACAGGCGTGGCTCTAAACAGACTCAGGTCTATAATTCAAGGTGTGGCTAAAACACAACTAGTGTTGACAATGGTACAGAGGGAGAGGTAAGACCTCTGGTGTGTGTAGATTGACATACATATATATACAGAAATACCAACATCACATCTGCTATTGATGGAAACTGGAACTAGATTCAAATAAAATTGCCTCAGGGCATTCAGAGAGAAGCATAGTGCAGTGTTAAAGGGCATGTCTGCCAGTTGGTCTAACTGCCAAAATTTAAAAACTTAGACAGTTTCACTATAATTATTGCGTGAAGTTTAGTTATTTTTTTTCGTGCGCCCGTGGCCGAGCAACTATTGCCCGAGTTGTAACTCCACACTCCTCAGCACGTGGGTTTGAGTCCTAGTCGGGGAAAGAACTTCCATGGAGAGGTTTACCTGCGGCTTTACCTAGATGCAAGTCTGGAATCTTTCTACACAAAAATTTGCTGGATGTTCCCAATATGACCATGATTGTGTCAGTGCAATGTAAAAAAACAAAAACAGGTAGAGTTATATTTTATAAATTATGTGCTTTTAGCTCCAGAAAACCTGGCCATCAGAAAGTTTTTTGTATTTTTTTCATGAGTAAAACCTCCCAAAGTACAATCATTAAGAATGTTATAAGACAAACTTTGTTTGATAGTTTTTTAAAATAAATAAATGGACAAGTGGCTTCTATCATATCTAATTATGAATTTGTGAGTCAAATCAGCGATGCCTGGCACATCAAATGGAAGAACTACTTACACAAAAATTATTTTTTTTTGCCTGCACATATTGATTAGCCTTAAGCTGCTGTCAGATCAGCATGTGCTTTTTTCAATTCAGTCTCTAGTAACACATCTTGGCATGGTTTCATGTAGAAGTAACAACATGAATGGGTACAAGTCTTTATTATTCACCAAAATGTATTCGGCTTAGTGTTTATATTGCACTGAGTGAAGTTGGCATCTGTTTAAGGGGTCAGTATGACCCAGAGACAGAATTCCTGTAAGCCTAGATGTCACATGAACCAATTATAAAAACCTTCATACAACTTCAGGTTTATTTGCTCCACTTTCATGAGTATGTTTAAACACGGCTAAAATGTGTACTTAAATGTTTGCTTAATCATCCCATTATAATAATGAAACCATGCAAAATTGCCTTTATATTAAAATACATACCAACATGGCTATGAATCAGCAACATTAAATGGTAAAAGCAGTGTACTAAATGTAGGTCAAAATTTAATACTTATCAGCTCCAGGGTAAAATGACAATTTTGTCGAACGGTTTATGAATTACTGTGATATAGAGGTTTGACAACCGTATACTAGTCTTTATCTGCACTTGATATCTCGGCACTTGATATCTTGGGGCTCTGAAGTGTGAAAAGAGTTTCCTTTTTTTAATTTCTAAAGGGGTTGTTGCAAAAGTTAAATTTTTCTCAGCGTTTTAACTTCTAAGTAGTGTACTGCAAAAGTTAATATTTTCTGCATTTTCAATGAATGCTGGGGTTTCAAAAGTTAGTATTTCCACTTAAAAAAAAACAAAACAACGATATTTTGACCCTTCATCTAAAGCAAGTCCTATCCAAAAAAAATATTTCAATATAGCTACATTTTTTTTTTCCTAACAAAATTCTTTCAAGGTTAACACATTAAAATATAAATTATTCAAGACTTCAGCAGTAATATTTTTTTTTCATACTCATCAAGGTTCATAAAAGTTTTGCTTTTATGTGAAAAAAAGAAAAGAACAAGGCAAAAAAGATAAAACTATATGCTTCATTCATCCAGAATTCCAAGTTGTCCTAGGGGATTGTATCCAGTCACATATTGGGTACCATATGAAGTGTTGAAGCAGTAAGTGGGACTGGGATTAGCCAGCATTTATGCGCCAATAATGTGCAGTGATATTGCTATCATTATAGTGCAGGGGCACTTATGAGGTGCCCAGGGACTGAACTTGGCCGGTCCATTATACTGACACATACAAGTCAGGCGTAATGCTGTCCCCTTAGTCCCGAGCGTTCGGAGGGAAGCCACTACTACCATCTTTAAAGTCTTTGGTTTGACCCGGCCAGGTTTTGAGCCCGCCACATCCTGATCGACAAGCCGACGCTCTACCTCCTGAGCTATTGCGGCAGGTGAATTGTCTTATCAGAACTTATATCATCATAAGGATTGGTACAAATCATGTCACTGATATCACCTACATTTATCAGCAATTTCAATACAAACAACGCCATGCCCAGATAGTCAATATTCTGATTCACAAGAACAAGATTCTTATTAAATAAACAATACTCAAATAATACTAACATACAATAAAACCAACAGCAAGCAACTGATGGTATGTTCTACAAACACCCCATACACCTAATTGACTTGCTAACCAGCCATCTTCAAAAGTATGGAACAGTTCAATCTTCTGGCTCAGTGTTTAGAAAATGGATCTTTGCATATAAATGTATTGTAAGAGCTAACAGAACAAACTGTAGGAGGCCAAACCCCCACATAACATATTGGAAGGAATGACATATATATATATATATATATATTCAGAACAATATCTTTTTTTTCCCAACCAAGACAAAATATCCAACATATAAGCTGTAACGACCTACAATTCTAACCGAGATAGTAACAGATTTAGATATCTATTGACTGTTAACAGGCAGGGTGTAGGTTGAAGTTGCCTCAGCTGATGACCTTAATTGACCCTCTCCAACCTACTGAGTATATACACAACATAGAAATCCTGGTGACCTTTGACCCTTAACCTCTGACCTTATTCAGCTGTCAAATGAGATCATAGGCAAAGGTCATAAACTGAAGGTCCACATGTCAATCTGTCAAAGCTGTGATTTCCTGTCATTTATAATAGAACTTGTTTCATCTCTTAATTATTTCAAACTGTAATTATTTATGGTCTTTGTTGTTTTTATGGCTGGTTGCATCATCTTTTCAAATAAAAGACAGGCTGTGAACTCATTATCCATACTTTTTTTTTGACAATGAGCTGACTAGGTGTGGAAAGAGAAGGAATGGTCATTTTGCTCCTGTTTAGAGTTTATGTTATTCATCCTATCCTTTTTGGTATTTATTTTAGGTACAAGAAAAATGTATTACAGTTTCTTTTAGGCATATGTTCCATGTTAGGGTTGCTTCAAGTAGTCATTTTCTCTTCATCGGTTTTTATTTCTATCTTTGCATTTACCTATGTTTCTTCTTTTTTAAATTTCACATGCAACAACATACAAGAACATTGACATTTTTTCAATCAATACATTTGGAGAAAGTATGTAAAGTGAATGAGACTGAACTCTAAATAAATTTATAAAGGAACAGTGTTCATCTCATGCAAGGGAAATAACTCAATTCTTCCTCAGTGTTTTAAGCTGGAAGAGTTATGTATCTATGAACAACCTCCATGCAAGCAGGCAATTAGTTTAGAAGCAGAACCAAACATTGTAAAAGTGAATAAAAGTTTGCCAAAATAACTTAAAATCAGCCACACCAAATGTTACATTGAGCATAAATCAACAGGCATTAAGCCACAAAATCGAACCAAAAAAGTGAATATGTTAATCTTAATAAATCATCGAAAACTCCAAAAATTACAGAATAACAAATGTTACATTGAAAACAAGCTATGTCAATACCACACAAAATGAAAATTTAAAACAAAAAATTATTGCAAATATGAGTGTCATTGTCAAAAAAACTTAACTACATGATTACTGTATTAAATAAACCAACACTTATATAAAGAAAGTACTTGCTACTTGTTACCATTAGTACTCAAAAATAAAACAGCAATTTTAACTTTAATTAACCATAATTTGACCATATTGAGAACAAGCTTTTTTGATTATACCTAAAAATTCTAATGTCCTTATCTTGTATATTTCTCCATAGTTAACATAACCTTTCTCTGTTCCAGATTACTGGAGGCAGTAAATACTGTTTCTTTTGTTCAGATTTCTGTTGGTCCAACCTAGAGCTATTATATTTCAGTTATAAGAGGACAGTGTTCCTGTACAGCAGGGATGGGATTGGGATTTGTCTGCATTTTTGCCGATACTGTGCAGCGACATTTCTATCATTATAGCACAGGGGCACTTATCTGGTGCCCAGGGACTGAACCCTGCCAGTCCATTATACTGACACCTACAAGCCAGGCATAATGCTGTCCCCTTAGCCCCCAGTGTTGGGAGGGAAGCCACTACTACCAACTTTAAAGTATTTGGTTTTGACCCGGCCGGGGTTTGAACCCACGACCTCCCAATCCGCAAGCGGACGCTCTACCAACTGAGCTATTGTGGACAGTTGTACAGCAGGTAAAGTGCTGCATTCTCTATAATAGTAAGCCATAAGCACCTTCCATAATATAACACCCAGTCATGTTTTCCTGTATTAAATGGAGACAGAAATGGTGTTGCCTTTACTGTGATAGTATTCAGTGAACATCAGACAAAAGACACAATATTGACATTATCTGGATACAGGTCTGATAATTTGTGGATAAAAAAAAAACCTTTTTGAAGCCGAACATGCCAGCTACCTATAGCAGTTTCCTTACTTTTACATTTAATCCTGAAAGTAGGATTTTATTTAGTAATTTCCACCAGTAGCAAGTACCATCCTTTAAATGATGAAAGTTTACTCAGGCCAAAGCTTGACACCCTTTACTCCAACAAATTATTACTGTTAACATATATTTAAATCAAATGTTAGACAAATATGAAATCAGTGTCTTGTTTTCTTATTTAATCCAAGTTATTTTTAATTCTAACTATTTAAGTCATGAAACAAGTGTTTGTATTATTCAAGTCATAGTCAATTGTAACTATTTAAATTATGAAACATGTGATTGTTTTATACAATGCAAGTCATTGTCTTTTGTATCTTTTTAAATAATGAAATGGATGATTAGTTAATACAAGTAATTATCTGCTTATTTTTTTTTGAGTACACGTGTCAAATTCAAGTCCTGAAATAATTTAATTCTTATACATGAAACAATACAGCAACTATGGCAACATCCTGCTATTATTGGCTGAGAAAAGGCTTGAGACACAATGGTTGGGTAGAACCAGTGACTCACCGCTAGGTCACCTAGAAGATGGCCTCACATGAAAGATTATGCCAGGACAGGTGTTTGACGCCATCATCAATGCAAGTTTAAGGATGCCATACCTGATACCTTAGGGATCATGGTTACTGTTTGTTTAGATGTCTGGTACAATAATGATATTTTAGCATTTGTATTTTAATTATTATGCAAATATAGTATGTTTATAACCTAAGTATAAATCCAAAATGAGAAGATTCAATACTTTCAATGACTACAATCACTAATTTCAAACTTAATTTAAAGACATAACAAGGTTGAGAAAATGAATAAAGCAAGCATAAGAAATGAAGAAGTGTTCAAAACATAACTTGTAGATAAATAGTGTTATAAAATTATATGAAAATATATACGATACATGTAATATATTTTACAATGAAATAATATATATATATTAAAATAAAATAAATAACATATAATGTTAATAAGAATAATAAATATAATGATGATAATAATAGATAACAATAATTACAAAATACCATGCATCATAAAATTAAGATGTACGGAGCAATGTACAGATTTTATTGATTAAAAAGACCCCACACATGTACAGCTATTAGCATACCATAGATCAACTGGGAGATTTTCTCATTTGGGGTTTCATCTGGACTGGGACTCTAACCCATGAGGGCAAAAGGCTCTGAGACAGCGAACCCAACCATTTGGCCATAGGAACATTTTATCATAATAATAAGTTACATTATATTTAATAATACTTATCATAGTAATAATATATATCGTTATAATAATAACAGTAACATTTATTTTGGGTTTTACGGCACACACACACAATTGGTTATATGGTGCCGAATAATAATAATAACAAAAGTTATAATAACAATAGTGATAATAAAAAAATAAAATAATTATAAGTTATAATAATAATATCAACAACATCAATAGTTATAATAATAATATAACAGATAATAATAGTTATAATAAAAATAATAGTTATAATAATATTAATAATAACAATAATAATACAAAAAATCAAGCTAGCAGGTTAAATGTTATATGTTACCAATGGAGGTAGGATGCTTACATGCTCAACATTCACGTTATCCCAGACAGGGGACATGCTACGAGGGTATCCTCCATTCCAGTCTGTTCTACTCACTGACTGCTGCTGACGCTCCTCCCGGTGCTCGGACTTGGTCTCAAAAGTGCGGGTCTCATAGCGTCGGGTCTCCTCCTGTCGACGAATCTCCTCTTGTCGCACTAAGTTTTGTTGCTGTTGCCATGGCGAGGTAGCCATGATGGAGTGAGATGCGGCTTGTAGAGAGCGCTCCAGTGCATCCAGCCGATTGTCACTGGCATTCTTGTCATCACGACTTAACGTGCTGTGTTTTGAGTCTGTTTTAGGAAATAAAAGTGTTCTTTTAAAATGTTTCGAATCTGTATTAGGCAATAAAGGTTAGATTTAAAAACAATTAAAACAATAGGGCCATGATGGCCCTTAATCGCTCACCTGATGACAGTAGGCTCAAATCTAGAAATCTTTGCTAAAGATTGGACCATTATTGTGGCCACTGGGTTGATAACATTTTCTAGAATTTTACCAAGTAACCTACTGAATCCACATGACCCACTTCAAAACATATGTCAGATTTCATACTGGCAAACATGCTGGTCAAGTTTGGTGAAGACTGGGCCATCAATGTAGCCTCTTAAGTGTTTTTCACAAGGTTTTCCTAAAATGTGACCTAGTGACCTCTTTTGTGACTCCACGTGACACAATAACGAACCCCTCCAAGATTTCATGCAGACAAACATTCTGACCAAGTTGGGTGAAGATTGGGCTATAAATGTGGTTTCTAGTGTGTTCACAAGCTTTTTCTAAGATTTGACCTAGTGACCTCAGGGGAGCTAAAAAGAGAATAATGGTCCATGTAACTCATACTGCATGTATTTATAGTAATAATGTTTACGCTTGTCAGCATTTACTGCCAAACGATTGAACTCTTAAGCATAAAGTTAACACACAGCTTTGTAACCTTCATTAGACTGTGTGAAGTTAACATATTTGCTGGGTGAAGTTAACATTTACTGTACCTTTTTCAATGGAAAGTCAACATGTAACGGCAAACATTGTGGTATTTACTGTATGAATATTGTCTGTTGTATGCCACATTCTTACAAATGCTATCATGCTAACTTCTTATAGAAGAGTAAAAAAAACACATTGTAAAAAACAACACGATTCCTTTAATAAAATTTGTAAAAGAATGAACTCTGTTCACTGTGCAAGTTTTTAAAGTTTTGACAAAACTACAAATTTTTTAATATTACTGTTCATTACTCAGCAGATAACCTTATAAAGAAATAATATGCCAACTACTATGAACAGAAAAAATATTGCAAATAGTTACTTAGCACATTATTATGTTGTAATGAAAAGTTATTTTGCAAATATTTTAGGAAGAAATCCTAATAGTTACTAAGCAAATATTTAAGAAAATCATAATTAAGTTATCAAATAGCATGCAAAATATTCAAACTCTTAGTAAGTAACTTAGCACAAAACACATGAAAATCATAAAACAATTAGTTATTTACCAAAAAAATATTATTAAATAAAGAAATACACACTAGAAAAAAAAAAGCGAAGTTAGCAATAAGTGAAGCAACCAAAGCACCCTGCTACCATAGCTGACTATACACTCCTATAAATAGTCTTCAATCTACACATCCGATGCACTTCCTTTAGTCCTTCTGGGGGCTGAGCAGCTAAGAAAGCCAGGGTCAAAGGTTACAAGACTTTGAGCTTGAGACTAAGGCCAATCTCACGCATCTCATTGGTCAAAATTCAACTCAAGTTCAAAATCCGACCAATCAGAAGCTTGGGAACAATCTCCGACTGGAGATTAAAATGTAATAACCTTGACCCATGATACAAAAGATATAGATCTTTACGAAGTTTTGCTAGTATCTAACAAAAAGCAGTTTATTAAATGATTATATATAAACTAGCAATGGTTAATTGATTATTAATAATATTGCTATATAAAGTAAAGAAGTGCCACAAAAAATGTGAAAGAAAGGAAATCAGAGTGGTCATGACCCAAACCCATTTTTTCCTCTCTTAGCATTTGCTAGCTTCATTGCCTTAGTGCTTGCTTCTTTTTTTTAGAGCATCATTGCTATGTGCATCCACTTGCTCTATACTGGAGAAGTTCTTGTTGCACATTTTGGCCTGTAGCTAATTTCAGTCAGCCCATTGAAAGGTTTTGCCTTTAGCTATGGTAGCAGGGTTGCTTGGTTTCCATTTGCCAGCAATTCTTATGGCAGGAAAATGTTTGGAAAGGAAGGGAAGAGAACACTTGGACTGACCTGCACCGCCCGTTCGCTGGACAATCACCTCAGTGATGTAGTGAGGTTTCTGCTGTTCGCTTGTTTTCTGCTGTGTTTGGACAGACTGCTGCTTCTCTTGAATTATCTGTCTTTCAATTGGAGCCGAAAAATCTGGTTCGTCCTCTGATCCTCTGTGGTGCACGGTTTTGTAAACAGTTTTGTATGACTGGTACGTGTGTGGGGACACTGATCTTGGCGATATTGGTGGCGTAGTATGCTGCCGGGAGACATGTTGTTTCTCAAACTGCTCCCGATCGTACGCCGATTCTGAATAATGCCTTTGTAGTGGGCGTGACTGATGGCTATGTTGGGTTTCTGTCTTAAAGGCTGATGTGGCTTGGTTGTATGATCCACCACCACTGTAATTTCGGTTTCTACTTTGCGACTGCTGCATGAAATCCTTGCTGCTGGTGCGTGCCGGTGGTGGAACCGGTGGGGGTGCATTCTGTGTCGGTGTGATGGTGCGCTGCATGCTGGGCGAGGGTGGCGGTTTGTTGGACACCTTACTAGACGTGGTTGACTCGTTCAACTGTTCTGTGATATAAGTTGTATGAGATTGTGAAATGGGTATAGTGTCATGTGGCTGGAACACTGGTTCTGGCGATTTCTCAGACGGGTAAGTGTGTGTGCGTGAGACTGTGTAACTATACGGACTTGAGGGTCCATTTGGACTTGTGGGTCCATTAGCCAATGACGAGGCCTTAGATGCATGAACCTCAGATTCTGACTTTTTCTGGAAGTATTTATTATGTGACTGTGCTGTTTTCAGTTCTTCGATCATCATCTGCTCATTGTGTGCTCGCTTTGGATCACGTTCCTGACTCCGTTCTCGTAACTTGGCCTGCTGTTGCTGTAGCCACGACAATGACTGCTCGCCCTCGCTGAGTGACGAGGGCCCATTTTGCTGATATCCATACGATTCCTTCTTATAATTGTTTTCATAATCTGTTCTATATGGCAGGTGAGTTGCTTTGGGACTCGCTGGACTTTTAATCGGTTCGAAGGATCGTGATCTTTCTGGTGAAGACGGTGTGTATGTAAATGCATTCACTGGTTTATATGATTTATCCTCTGTAATTTTCTCAGTCTTCACTGTTATATGCTTCTCTCCCCTCACTTCTGGTATCTTATAATTCACCTCACCCCTTTGGACAACCACATGCCCCTCAGGACTTATATGGTCCTCGACTGTTTTAAATGTCCGAGTGTCGGACGATTTTACACTTCGCCCTGGTGGAGATTTGGGGCTCACAAAAGCTTGATCATTAAGCAAGTCACTAAGTATTTGGTCTAGTTGCGATTGCTCCTCCATTGAGACCTTTCCCGATCGGGGACTGGCTGAAGAGGTGCTATAGGACTTACTACCGTAGGAAACGCTGGGTTGCTGGTACTCGTTCCGTGTGTTGTACGCCCAACTCTCGCTACTGCTCGTTTTCTGGGTAGTTGCAGTCCCCATTGGAACTGAAATATAAGTAGTGGAGACATTAATATACAGGATGGAAAATTAATGCTCGCGAAAGTGGTGTTCAGATGTGGGTGTTCAGAAAGTGGTCTTTAGATTCCTATAGGCAATGTAGCTATTTTTAAAACCATTTTTTCCTCAGAACATAACAAAATACTTTAATGTTAATATGCCGTGCACAGGTGGCTTTATTCAGACATACGTATCAGTAAAAGCATGAAAGTTGCCATATTTGTGTCTGTGCAATAGAACAAATGTAACAATAATACTTAGTGTTATTCTCTACAAACAATGCCCTACAATGCCAAGAATAAACCAACAGTTATTCCCCATTCAACTCTTCACCAAAGAACATGTTTGCTGACCCAACCCCATACCATCTTTAAATACTTGCTTATAGTTTTACTTTTGTAAATAAATGTTTTATTTTTTTTTAATTAACAAAGTGGTTATTTAACATCTTATCTATAAAATTACTTTTTATTTTATAGGATGATTATCCACTGACAAAAGTTGCCAATTTTTGAATGGGTATCAATGGGCTTCAATGTTTTAATTAAAATCATAGATCTTTAAATATACAATATATATATATATAACATATACAAGGCAGAGTAAACAACAAAATAACAAGTGAGGATGAATACATGACATAAAGCATGCATCATAAGTAACCTACAAGGTAATCAATTTGTAATTATTAATAGTATCAGAATGTTTACTTTTATTAAATACATTTAACAATATCTTAATATAATAATATTCTGCACAAACTCATTATCTGGTTTAAGTGATGGTGCTTTTAAAGTGAAATAAATCACTTGAAACGTTCATTATTTCTTGATTGATGTTGTTCTTGTTTAAAAATGATAACTTTGCAACATGGCTCAGGTAAGAAATAAATGTTTGTAATGATGTGTGTTGTGCCTCAGTTTTGACATCATATAACAGCATTCTGCGGTATCTTCTGAGGTAACATTTTTGTTTTTGGTTGTTGGAGTAACTTAATCTGTTTAAACTGTTGGATACAACATTTAAAACAAGACAGTAATGATGGCCCTTAATCACTCACCTGTGAACACTGGCTTTTACTAGGCTCTTATCTGGTGTGTCAAGTAATTAAGAGTAATTTACTTTAGAAGTCTTTGGTGAAGATTGGACCATTAGTGTGGCCACTGGGCTGATAACATTTTCTAGAATTTTACCTTGTGAAGTTCTGAATCAACATGACCTACTTCAAAACATATGCAAGATTTCAAACTGGCAAACATTCTGGTCAAGTTTGTAGAAGATTGGGCCATCCATGTATTTTCACAAGTTTTTTCCTCTAAAATTTGACCTAGTAGTTGACACCACTTGACCTTGTTACAAACACACCCAAGATTTCTTGCATGCAAACAATCTGGCCATGTTTGATGAAGATTGGCCTAAAAATGTGGCCTCCAGTGTGTTCACAAGCTTTTTCTAAGATTTTACCTAGTGACCTACTTTTTGACCCTACTTGACCCAGTTACAAAGTAATTCAAGATTTCATGCAGACAAACATTCTGACAAAGGTTGGTGAAGATTTGGGGCTATAAATGTGGTCCCAAGTTTTTCCTAAAATTTGACCTTTTGTCCTAGTTTTTGACCCCAGGTGACCCAATAATGAACTCATCCAACATTTCATGCAGACAAACATTCTGCCTAAGTTTAATGATGATTGGATAAAAACTGTGGACTCTAGCGTGTTCGAAATCTAAATTGTTGACGACGGATGCCCGACGAAAGGGTAACCTTGAGCACATTAAAAAATCTCCATACAAGACAGAAGCATTCAACATACACATGCAAAATCTGAATCATGTAAAGATGTACAAATAAAATAAATAAATATTTATACACATGCAAATAAAATATGTAAATAGTTATCGATGTGTGAATAAAATATGTAACTATTTCAAGATGTTTGCATAAAATATGTCAATATTTACGGATGTGCCAGTTAAAATATAGACTTTAAACTATAAAATAATCTTCTTGAGATTACATCAATGATGTTGACAGGTTTATCTTTGGTGGGTGATGTTTGTGGCCAAGGTGTAAGAGTCACCCCCCTTGCAACTCCTCAGCCACATCTCTGTTTATGTTCAAAGCTCATTTGAGGCAAGAACTTTCATATGTGTGGTACTAACCAGGTATTTGCCTTGGGCTGGTCTCCACCAAAAATAGCTTGACATCACCAATATGACTATAATTGCATTAGTTAGATATGAACTTGAAAAATAAAAAAATATAATGAAAAAGATAAAATAATTTTTTTCCCCACTTTTTCATTTTGATTTTTCTTTGGATCTGACATCAGCTTGGAGTTCAAGTTCTACCCAGGAAACCTATCACCATAAGTATGAAGTCTAAGCCTTTCAAAACTTCTTAAACAAGTAACAAGATGAATAAGATTTCACTTAACTTTGACAACATACATGCACACAAAAAAAACTTGGAAAGATACAACAAAAGGACAATACCAGAGAATGACGATATACCGGAGTCTAGGCTGGAGTTGAAAGACCCCCCGTTGTGCAGGCGACCGTTCTGCTGCAGAAGTTGGGTCGACTCGACCTTGCGCTTGTTCACCTGTGCGTACAGATTCCCATCAACTGGGCCTGTTGAGTGGCCAAGCTGAGCTACTCGAAAACTGTCAACCCCTTCAGAGCTGGGTATGCCATTGGCGTTTACATCTGGAAATATATAAAAGGAAGGTGAAACTTTGGTTCAAACTCAGATATGTGTCAAACAAACTTCTGTTAATCTATGTTCTAAATTACATGTGATTACATAAAAATAAGAAATAATTTGAGCCACTGAGGTATAAAAATCTGAAAAGACAAATATATATATTTCAGTCATTGTGAAATAGTGATCACTAGCAATAAGGAAAATTCTCCCTTCACCGTGAAAGTCTTAAACAGCTGTATCATCTCGACAATGGGACAATTAGTTGTAGAATCACCTTAACAACTGCAAAAAGTACAAACAAAAAATCATCTAAAGAGCCTTAAGACCACTTTAACAAGATACCAAATGAAGTAATATTATACCAAATGAAGTAACATTATACCAAATGATTTAACATACCAAATGAAGTAACATTATACCAAATGAAGTAACATTATACCAAATGATATAACATCATACCAAATGATGTAGTGCTTTGAGATTTTTACTGCCTTAGAAAATATTTGTTTATTTGATTTGGCATCCCGATGTTCATTCAGATATCAAAGCTTTATTTCATCTTTTTGTAAAATTCCAAATCCTCATAAGCAAACTGCACCATGACAGAGGGATGACTGGACCCCAAACCATATACCAATAGGAAGCAGAAATTTTCAATAATAAGAATATAAATCCTTTCAGCATTGCAACATATACCAAAATTTGAAAAGGCACAAGACCATGGTATTCAAATGCAAGCCAAATGTAAAATTAAGAACAAATTTGTGATGAGCCATTTTACAGTTCTATCTTCTGGTGTGCATTTCCTAACATCACTTCTATACAAATACAATTTCAATCCCCCACCCCCCCTCCCTCTAAATTACACAGCTTCCCCACATCTTTCTGAGGTGAAACCACCTCTCACCAGACTGCTTATCAGTACTGCATAAGATATGAGCATACACAATGATAATAATCATCTCTACCTGTTCAGATATATCTACTTATCACCATATTAATCATACATTCTGGCATGCTGTCTTAATTATCTCCCCTGACTACATTTGCAGAATACTTGGCCAAGATTCGTCTCCCTTAGACTGCTGAAGACTTGAACAACAATACATTTAATAGGACCAGAAGGTTCAACTAACATTTAATAGGACCAGAAGGTTCAACTAAAACTAATTTGTTTAGCTTTTTTCCCTCAAAATAATTTTCAGGCAAAGAAGCTCAGAGCTTTTTATCTGTCGACTACTTTTTGATGCTCAGCTTAATTTAAACATACCACGGTAAATTTGTTAAAAATATTTCCTTTCATTCATATCCCTTAATTATGTATAATTTTCTGTACAAGTAAAGTACCATAATCAATTTCAATGAGAACTTTTAAGAGCAGTTTATTTTCTTATATCCACAATGTTGAAGTATCACAGCAAAACAATATGAACTCATTCTTAACCATTCATCCATTGCTTCCCAACTATGAATAAATATCTTTTATAGGTACAGCAGAGTGGGAAGGAGGGAAACAAATACACGATATATTTTGGACAACTTGATATTTTTACTTTAACTTATATCAAACACCAAACAGCGCCTCACAACTGTTAAATAGCCTCCCTTTATACAAACGTCCCTATATACAAACATACCAAATTTATCAGCAATTTCAATCCAAAGTATGCCATGCCCCGAAAGTCAATATTCTGATTCACAAGAACAAGATTCTTAACCTTAAGCATTAAATAAACAATACACAAATAGTACTAACATACTATAAAACCAACAGCAAGCAAATGATGGTACGTTCTATCCATATATATACAAACACCCCATACACCCAGTTGACTTGCTAACCAGTTATCTTCAAATGTATGGAACAGTTCAATTTTCTGGCTCAATGTTTAGAAAATGGATCTTTGCAGACAAATGTATTGTAAGAGCTAACAGAACAAATTGTAGGAGGCCATATCCCCACATAATTTATTGGAAGGGATGACAATATAGAAAAATATCTTTTTTTCCCAGCCAAGACAAAATATCCAACATATAAGCTGTAACAAAATAAGCCACATCTATTTTCCAGTTAGAACAAAATACCAACCCAAATCTATTTTCTATTTTCCAGCTGAAACAAATTACCCATCTATCTGTTCAGTTAGGACAAAGTACCCCACAACCAAAACAAGATACCCCACATCCATTTTCTTGCTATTAGAAAATACCCCACATTAACAATTATCAAGCCTCATTGTATATCATACCCACACTAATGGAATGCCAGTGTTTTAAACTGCTCAAGGATGTGTCCTAAGTACACTCTTAAGTTCAGGAAAGCAACACCACCACAATACTTCAATTCTTAACATTTATGTCACCAAATGTCAACACCTCACCTGAAAATAATAACACAAAATTTCCGTCAGCTCACAAGCAAAAAGAAATGTCTCACTTCCCCATGTAAGCAGCCATTATCACCCAAATTAATGAGCTACAGTTCTAGGCCAGCTGTTACCTATCATCTTTCATTCCGCATCATCAGCAACACAAACAAATGATAATGTCTACCATAACAACCACCATCACCCTTACAACAACAAAGAGGTTGGGACATATCCTGGGTCAAGTAAACTGAAGTTGGGCATTTCCACACTCATTATTTTCAACGAGCTGGACAAGACCTGCACACCAAATTGCTGTAACTGCAATAGCTTCTTGTTTCCACAATCATGGACATGACCTAATACGAACATCCTACTAATACCATTGGATAAACCCTATGGCAGAAGACCAGCCGCTATAGCTCAGGTGCTAACCCGTCGGCTTGCGGATCGGGAGGTCGTGGGTTCAAACCCAGGCCGGATCAAACCAAAGACTTTAAAGTTGGTAGTAGTGGCTTCCTTCCTCACACTCCGTGCTAAGGGGACAGCATTATGCCTGACTCGCTGGTGTCAGTATAATGGTCCAGCCGGGTTCAGTCCCTGGGCACCTCATAAGTGCCCCTGTGCTATAATGATAGGAATGCCAGCTAATTCCATCCCATTCCTATGACAGAATGGATGGTACTGGATGGAAGGTCAATGGCTCACATGAAAGTTGTTGTCAGTGCTAGATCATGAATTTACATTGTGAGGGGCTAAGGCATTCTTAGAAAATGACCCTTAGGGCTTAGGAAAATAGTGTAGAGCCAGACCAGCCAGCTCTGTGCCTATACCTGTGACACTAAAATTTTCTTAAAAAACAACAAAAAATTTGTGGTATTCTTCAAACAATATCTGCATTATAGAATACAAAATATTTTTTTAATTCATAATACTGACATCAACCAGTCCTGCAGTTCAACACCCAGTCCAATGTGCTGCATCTGGCCTCGTTACTTTCTGTGCACGTGCACAATGTGTGATATATCACTAGTGAACCATATTGCCAGAATCTTTCAACCTGTTTATCTGTCAATGAGTAGATTCACATCAGCCAGCTCCATCTGAGATCCATCTACAGAGGATCTGCACTATTTGCTACTATCTGCTCCCAAGACTCTAGCAACATGTGTAGTCACCTGGGTCTGTAGCATTAAGCAAATAATTGAGAAAAGGAAGCATTAATATGGGTTATTAACCAATGTTGTAGGTTTAGACTGATGAAACAGCTCCCTATCTTATTTTTAGTGCACTTTAGTGACTTTGCACCCAATAATTAAGTGATATATGTCTGCTTGGCTAACAGTGCAGAAGCTGTAACAGTGAGGTTGATGGCTCCAATAAATATGCACCATCTGGAAGGGATTAATTCCTAACCTGCTAGTCAGTGATCAGGCTGCAGCAAATTGTGTTGATCATGATGAGCCAGCTTCCTGATGGGAGATGATTGATTTGGATCTACACTATTTTGCTGCTTAGTATCTACGGATGTGTCTCATTACCATGTATAATGATTTCAGTACATAATTAAAAATGTTTTTATGGGTATTTATGACAGCAACAGGGTAAATGTTCTGAGTACATGCCAAGATATCAAGGAAGCATGTCTACACACTTGATGCAACCTAGCAAGATGGAATCTCTTGGATTTCGTCCATATTATAACCAAAAGTTTGTTTTTGCTGTATTTTTCCGCTTGATCAGGATATACACTACTTGCTGCCTTCTCTCAATGAATATATTTCTCTATAAATATATTTCATTACTTTGTATGTTGTTAGTAAATAATGAAGAATGCCTTACAGGTATTGGCAACAGTGTAGATGTCTGGTGTACACAGAGAATATCAAGAGGCACACTGGATGCAATCTAATAAGACATTCCACCCCTTGCAAGGTGGAATCTTATGATTTCTTGGCATATTAAAACCCTGAAAGAAGGTGTTTTTTTTCCATCCAACACTGCCTAGCATAAGACTCCAGTGCAATTAAGGTAGAATCTGAGATTTTCTGTTGGCACACTCAGACATTTTGTCAAGTAATAATCAACTCCATGTAGAACAATGCAACATTTCCTAGCAACAAGTAACAGAAACAGTGTTAAACTTTTCTTGGATGAATGTTAATTTGACCTGTATACACGGTCTACCATAATTGGGACATATTACATAGCTAAAATCTTTTTGTTCGGTTTTCTCTTTGTTCCTTTTTCTTCAATAAAAACAGTATGCTACTTTATCCATGAGGTACAGTAGTAATCTAACATATTTAAGGACTGAACTAAATTTAAATAGTAACCACCCAAACTTACAACAGTAACCAGATAAATGAAATCCACCAAATCATCATTAACATTGACAGGAAATGACAAGACAAGCCTACAACTGACAAAAATACAGTAAAGCAATGTACCAAGACAAGACTAAATTACAACTTACAATATGGCTAAATGATAGATAACACACAAAATCTAGTCCAATACACTATTGTTATGGTGTTTTTTTCCAGGTATATCCTACACTTACTAAAACATAGCCTAGAGAAATGCCAGTTAAAATGTTCAACATCTGTCAACCTTTTTGTCTGGCTACCTCATATACTGATGCAGCACCTTCCAGCTATTTTTTGACATCAATGGCTGACTCCACCTTTACTTGGGAGACAGAAAATAAATGGACACACCGTTGCCCCACAGCATCAGTAAAGGATGAGTACTTTACTGTACATTACCTTGGTAGGGCTTCAGTCAGCGTCTTCAAGGGACTGCCCATAGATGTTAGTGTTGCTAACTGAAAGGTTCAAAGTTCTATAGTGCACTTTGAATTGCATGTTAATGGTGCCTGAGGCAGATTCTTCAGTGAGGCAATGTAACGAAGCTCCTACTTGCAGAAACCAGTCTAAGTTGAGATTTTTCTCAGTCTTGAAATTTCTTACGCGTACAACATTAACCTGGATACTGATGGCTATTGATTGATGTTATATTATTTGAATGAAGTGATAAAGAAAAAAATAACTAAATACTGTGCAGTCAAAATTAAAACTTAAAAAAAGTTTCAACTTTGATATTTCTGGAAGATAGTGAGGTGAGGTTGTAAGCATGACTGAGTTGAAGCTTTTCATGCAAAAAAAACACCTGTGGATTAGTCCCAGGCAGTGCTAAGATTTTTGTCTGAAATGTCCTCCAGCTGCCCCAAGGAGTTTCATTTGTTCCATCCAGATATTTTTCAATAAATTGATACACAGTTGGTCACCATAATGGACATGATGGTGTCAGTGTAACAGAAAGAAATAGGTGCAGCAGCAAGTCTGGGGTTTGAGCAAAGGACCTTTCACTAATAGGGCGACTGCTCTACTGACTGACCTGACATGTTATCAGCCTAGCACCCAGCTTTCTGATCAGTATGATGTTTGAATGCAACAATAACAACACGCTCTTCACTATCAGGCTCTACACTATCAGGATCTACACTATCAGGATATACAGTACCAGGCTCTTCACTATCAGGCTCTTCACTAGCAGGCTCTTCACTATCAGGCTCTACACTATCAGGATCTACACTATCAGGATATACAGTACCAGGCTCTTCACTATCAGCTTCTTCACTATCAGGCTATTCACTATCAGGCTATTCACAATCAGAATCAAC
The DNA here is from genome assembly GCA_007844125.1 of Sinonovacula constricta. Lineage (NCBI taxonomy): Eukaryota > Metazoa > Mollusca > Bivalvia > Cardiida > Solecurtidae > Sinonovacula > Sinonovacula constricta. Next base: position 21,588,937 of record CM017573.1, on the reverse strand, counting down.
ACTATCAATCTCTTCACTATCAGAATCAACACTATCAGAATCAACACTATCAGGCTCTTCACTATCAGGATCAACACTATCAGGATCTTCAGTATCAGGATCTTCAGTATCAGGATCTTTACTATCAGGATCTTTACTATCTTTACTATCAGGATCTTTACTATCAGGATCTTCACTATCAGGATCTACACTATCAGGATCTTCACTATGAGGATCTACACTACCAGGCTATTCACTATCAGGATCTACACTATCAGGATCTTCACTATCAGGCTCTTCACTATCAGGCTTAACACTATCTGGATCTTCACTATCAGGATCTACACTATCAGGATCAACACTATCAGGATCTTCACTATCAGGATCTACACTATCAGGATCTTCACTATGTGTCTGTTACTCTCCAAAAATGTGACATGCAAGCTTTGCATGAAGTTGTAAGCAAATTACTAAGACGGGTACAAGTTATAAACAAATGCAGCATCTTTTAGGTAAGACTGACAGGTTGACGTCCTCACTGCCTTTGTACAACAGGGAACAAACATCCTCACAACATTACCTACTTCATCATAATTATTATTTAAAGGTGTAAGAAGTTTGTGCCTTTCAGAACATTGAGATTCTTGGCATAAAAAGAGGGATGGGATGGGATTTGCCGGCATTTTTGCTGATGCTGTGCAGCAACATTTCTATCATTATAGCACAGGGGCACTTATGAGGTGACCAGGGACTGAACCCAAACGATCCATCATGTTGAGACTGATGAGTCAGGTGTAATGCTGTCCCCTTAGCCCCGAGCGTTAGGAGGGAAGCCTCTATTACCAACTTTTAAGTCTTTGGTTTGACCTGGCTGGGGTTTGAACCCATGACCTCCCGATCCGCAAGTCGATGCTCTATCTACCACCTGAGCTATTGCGTATTGCGGCCAATCAAATAAAAAAAAAAAAAAAAGAAAAAGACTCACAACCATAACACTATAAGCCAGCAACCTATTTACTTTGTCAAAGAAGGTAAAAACTGCCAGATATATCATTCAGTTACAAAGTGTTGTTTTTCTAATTTTCTTTTTCCAGCATAGCTGTCTTCGCTCACATTCTACATTTCTAGATATTTCATTGATGATTCCTTAACACATCTGGTAGAGGCCCACTTTTTCTTCTCCTGTTACACAAGCTACTCAGGTCAGATAAGTTTAAGCCTCATAATGCAGAAAGTACATTGTAATACCTTTACAGAGTACCAATAATGTATGGGTAAAGCCTAATTATCCAGAAGGTACATCATAAGTTTACGATAGTCTGTGGTTTTACAAATAATAATAAACTCATTTGTCAATAAAATTTAAAAGCTGTTAATATGAAAAAAGAAGAAAATGACAAAACTGTTATAAAATGAAAAATCAAAATTTCTTAGATTGTGGTCCGATGCTCTACAGACTGTGTCACCAACTCTTGAAAATTGCGTATTTTCTGTACTTTTATTATGCATTGCTAGTGGCAGAATATTTACATTGAAATTTTAACAAAATCTATGTTATGATTTTGACTAGCTTCCACTGGTGTTGTTTATCAGTTTGTTTAGTTTACTGTTGGGTCAAGTGAGTTGTCCATAGGTATTATTTTGGTCAGTTTTCTGTGCCCCATTGTTCTTGTTTAGAACTGTACTTTGTTTTTCTTAACTCTACAGTGACATACTTGTATTTAAATTAACTGGAGTTTGGTGAATCTTTGGTAGGAAGGAAGGTAGATAGGTAGGTAGGTAGGGGGGCTATATTGTTATAGGAGGCAACAGGTATCTGCCTCATCAAGTTAATTGAACAGCTTCAGTTACCATGGCAACTGAGTCTGCTGCTGATGGGAGGAATTCTGGGTAGAGAAGGATTCTCAGGAAGAAATGTGCTGTGAAATATGGGCCAATGGACATTGTAGGTGTGAAATAGTTGTGCCACATATAATGGGAGAAAAACAAAAAGGAATATAATTTTTTAAGACATTTTTCTCTTAAGTATTAGATGTAAACAGGTTGCAATAGGTCTATATGGAGAAAAACAGGAAGATACTGCTTTTACCTGAAACATACTATTTTAATATAAAATTAAATGTTTTTTTTCCTGAACCATTTGTTTTATGTTCATTGTAGCTGAACCCTAGAAAGTAGACCAGCTATACGTAACTTGACCTTACAGCTTATAGATATATATACACTAGTAAGCATGTGATTAATGAGTGGACTAAATCATACTAGCATCATATCACACACACAAACACACATGCGCACATACACACAAAGGCACGCATGCGTGCACACACACACAGAGGCATGCACACACGCACGCGAGTACTCAAGCACACACACACACACACAGAGGCACGCATTCACACACACACACACGCACACATAGAGGCACGCATTCACACACACACACACACACACACACACACACACACACACACACACACAGAGGCACGCAGGCACATACAAAAAAGCAAAACAACAACAACAACAAACACAGCCACAAAATGAATATAGGCTTTCTGGATACAAGGGTCTTATCTAATAAAATGGTTATCGAAATAAAAATAAAGTTGAACTACTTCAGGGAGAATGTTAACCTTACAATTAGGTTATCAATGAGAAATATACCTGAAAGTAGAGAAAGTAGAAAGGCTATCTGGACAATAACTAATGGAAAAATGGTACAGTTAAGATACTGGAGGCTTCACATCAGTTAATCGTGATGAACTATGGGCTAAATGTTTATCTATTAAGATATATGCTGAAATTGGATGGACACAATATACCTCAAAACTGAAGATTATTGCCTATTACAGACAGTCTGTCCAGTTTATGAATAACATACAGCATATTGGTTTGGACTTGATTTGGTATCTATGATGATACCTAGTGAAACAAGTATCAAAGAAGATGATAAATAACCACAAATACATCTTTACCACAGTTAACATAAGCACGAATGGTGATAACTTTTGTAAATTTAAGCTAGTCAACAACATGCAAGCTGGGCTTGCATGGTACTCTGCAAAGTTTCGTCAAAATCTAACCAATCTAGCAGAGAAATAGCACAGCCAAATCTTGTCTACAGAGGGACCTACAAACTAACCGACCGACCAACGGACGTTATTTCAATATAGTCCCCATATACTTCGTATCTAGTGGTATAAAGAAAACCCACCATTTTGGATGAAACCCTATAAACTCCTTTTGCTTTGAATGGCATCAATGAAGAAGCATGGGGCCCTATAAGAAATGCTTCTGAAATATGTCAATGGGCTCAGTGATATTCCGTCAAGTTTATTTTGTAGAAATGGCAAAGGTTTTCCAAGTGGGATGGGATGGGATAAGCCAGCATTTTTTGCCGATACTGTGCAGCGACATTTCTATTGTTATAGCACAGGGGCACTCATGAGGTGCCCAGGGACTGAACCCAGCTGGTCCATTATACTGACACCGACAAGTCAGGCTTAATGCTGTCCCCTTAGCAAAGCAATAGGAGGGAAGCCACTACTACCAACTTCAAAGTCTTTGGTTTGACCCGGCCAGGGTTGGAACCCATAACATCCCGATCCGCAAGCCGACGCTCTACCACCTAAGCTATTGCGGCCAGTCGTTCCGAGTGGTTATTTGGCAATCCTACCACTTCAACCACGTACACAAGGTATCAATTTTGGAAACTTTGAACCATGTGGGATAAAAAAAGTCTAATTCTTACCTGCTTTCATGCTGTACTATGGTTTTAAGATTGTTGATTGTTCTATATCCCTTACATATTACCCTTTTCCATGAAAGTTCTGTTACATTATTAAATTAAATGTTTCAGACATTTAGACAGTATGAAACACAAAATAATGGTGCAAGATATATCATATAAATGTGAAAGTCAGTTGTTTAAACAAATTTTTAGCTCAATTTAAATCAAATTCCTCATCGTTGTTGTGTAAACAAAGAATTTTATTGACTAAAATATAAATTGGATGCCATTTGATGCTTTGCATTAATGCTTTTCTTGTTTAATACAAACATCAAACTGACAAAGCTAGGGTCATTAAAATGATCTAGGCAGTATTAGCTGTCTGGGTAGAACCAGTGACATACTGCAGGGGTAGGAGAAGATCTCAGATAAAAGCTCTCACCAAAACTGGATCGCTCCAGGTACGGGAGGCCCCAGGTTCGATCCCAGGCCGTGACATACCAAAGTCGATAAACATGGTAGTGGTATAGCTCCCTTGCTAACGCTCAAGCAAATATAAGGGTAGTTCCACAACTGGTTGGCCGGTGTCAGGATAATGTGACTGGGTGTGGTATCATGCCAGGTGTTCACGGCATGCTATACACAGTGAAGGCAGCACTGTATCTGCTTCAAGTGGACACCGTCTCCAGATAACTGAAATGCTGTTGGTGGGACGATAAACCCAATAAACAAACAAACGAACAAAACTGGATCTCAAATCCTGGCAACAAACATAAATACTTTCATACAATATTGTCTGGTCTGAATAAGAAAGAGAAAGAACATCAAATTTACAATCTTACAAAACAATAATAATAACCATCACTTCCAAGCATGATTGTTTCATGTTATGTAAGAGCAATAACCATCTACAAACATTGCACATATGTATTGTATTAACCAATCTACTGTAAAAGCTGTATTAAATGCCCCCTGGGGGGATTTCTTTTACAATAAAAAAGCACTTTTCTTGACATGCAAATTGTCATTTTATTATGCTTTTCCTGTGCATACTGTGTACATTTATTAATGTGTGATAATGGCTATGAGAAATTTTGTTAATGGCAATAAACATTACATGACAAATAATATTATTATCACATAAGTATAATTAGAATAAATGGATAATATTGAATTACTGAACTAAGAACCATGCAGAGGGCTTCTAAAAATAACAAAAATCCTGGGGGACCTTCAGACAGCCTTCACCTGGTCCCATTTTCTGCCTATGACTGACTGGTCAAATACTTTGTCTAGCCTATAAATAAACCATAATACCAGTCTGTCAAAAACAATGCACTGCCTGTAAACATTATCATAAGCATAAAGCTGTCAAAACTTCAGCAACCGTTTGTTTTGGGGCATACTTTACCCAGAAAATGCCCTTAAAGGCATTTAAAAACCAACAAGAAACTATACAAATGCAGAACAAAAAAGCACCTAAAAGAAAGCAAAATCCATAGGCAAACTCTGCACTGCAACTATTGAAGATGTTTTTGTTTTTTAAAAATTGTTTGCATTCCTGTTATGTCAATGAAGCTGAAACTCCACATGATCATATAAATCCAGGAACATGTAGCAAACTTGCCATATAGAAAAACAATAACTAAGTATCCGATAGCATATTATCCAACAAGGTATTATCCAAGAACTTATTATCTTCTAACTAACTATTCATTGACACTTTTGACAGGAGATTGATAAACTAAAAAGCAACACAGAAGATTCACCTACACAACTCTATAGCACTTTTGTAGAGCATTTTGCCAGCATATGGCGATCGCAGAAACTTCTATCCCAGAACACAGCAACCCTCAGGCGCCAACATCACCACTTCTAACACTGTGCCAGCACTCCTAACATCAGCTACACAGGAAATAAAAACAAGGGGAAAGAAAATTTGTTGCCATAGAAACCATGCATATAGAAGTGTCAACGTTAATTTTCCCCTTGGTAGAAGCATACCTTGGAAGAAGTAGTGGTAGAGTGGTATAATAGCTTTCTGTTACTACTTAAATGCCAACACTAGGATAGAAACCTTTCACATAATAAGTAACTTTGTGAGATAATTACAAGTAAAAACAGACACCCCACTTATTCATGGCGCTTAAAAGTATATTGTGTATGTCTCCCAAATAATAACAGTATAGAAATACTCTGTGTGTGTGTGACGCCCAGATAAAAACAGTATAGAAATACTTTGTGTGTGACTTCCAAGTAATATCAGTATATAAATATTTGTGTGTGTGTGTGTGTGTGTGTGTGTGTGTGTGTGTGTGTGTCAGTATAGAAATATTGTGAGTGTGTGTGTGTGACACCCAGGTCATATCAGTATTTAAAATATTTTGTGTGTGTGTGTGTGTGCAACACCCAGGTCATATCAGTATAGAAATATTTTGTGTGTGCATGTGACACCCAAGTCATATCAGTATAGAAATATTTTGTGTGTGTGACACCCAGGTCATATCAGTATGGAAATATTTTGTGTATGTGTGACACCCAGGTCATATAAGTATAGAAAAATATTTTGAGTGTGCGTGTGATGCCCAGATAATATCAGTAGAGGATATGTTTAGACCCAAGAAGATGTAATCCATGACAGAATTGTTTTTCCCATCCTCAGTTTCTTTGAGGAACAATTAGATAAAACAACACTCTTATTCACTGTGTTGAAGAATGTGTGCTGTTTAACAGACAACCATAAAAGTCATTTTAGTGGCAACCAGACCAGCTTATATCGGTAGAAAAATACTCCGAGCAATATCTAAATAGAACCAAAAGCCAACTCCATTAAAGAACGTAGTTCCCATTATCAATAACTTTGTGAGATACTGATAATGAGAAAAAAATTGACTCTACCTCTTTTAAATGAGCTTATGAATGTGCATTTGTGTGTCACTGTTTTATATAACAGTGCACTGAAAAAGGCAATTTGGAGGGAAAATCTTTCAAAGAAATATCTCAATAGGTGCAATGATGAAGTACAATTAGGCCAGTTAATTGTCTCATGTTGAAGGTCTCACATATCAACATCATTAATATTACCTTCATGATTGTACAAGGTAAACAACTCTGACAAGACATACTGACCTCTAAATGCATTTGCAAACATATACAAGTACATGTTTAAGCTATATGGTGACATCTAGTTTATATAAAAAAAATAGATAAAATGACCAACAGACAAGTCTTGGTAAAACCAGCTTAGTGAAGAGTAGACACTGTTTTAAGCGATAATATAGCTCTAAAACTGCATTTTTTTACACTACACTGTGCTACTGACCTCAGCTTTAGATTAAATCCAATTTTTAAAGGCACAAAAATACTATGTGGTTTAGCTTGCTTGCTTTGGCTGGGGTTATCATGGGTAGTAACGGTTCCATGACTGGTCTGCTCAGAATCAAGATCATGTATTTGTATTTTGGGTTTTACGGCACACGGACACTTGATGGGTCTTACGGCCCAAATACATTGAAATTTAAGCATGCTCTTGCAGTGAAGGCAGCAATAATTCATGTGAGCAAACTTTCTCAAGTTAACATGACAGTGACACGATGTACAGTGGACTGGTTGCACTAAAACTAGGAAACCAGACCCCCCACCCCCTTCCACTGACACCCACTCTTACCCTTGTGTAAACATTTTAGGTACAGTCTAAATAACCCCAGGCCATGTTTGTACATTAATCAAACTTATATAAGCACTCATTTGCAGGCCTGCATCTACATATTATGTAGCTGATAAGCCAGAATTAGGCTTTTTAAAGCCAAAATAGTTCTTTAACTTAAACATAACTTTCCCAAAATCTTTTAAACTTCATGATCAAGAAGTTATTTAACTTGGTGTTCTTTAAAATTTTCTTTTTAAAAGCTTTTTTAATATGCATATTTTTCTGTTTTGGTTAGAAATTACCTTTAGCACATGTTCAACCAAACTGGTCTTAGGTATTAAAAGAAAACCATTTGTAAAATGTTGAAATGGTTTTGTGGAAAATACACGTAACATTAGAATATATACAAACATGTTATTAACACTTGTTCAGAAAACAAACTAGCACACATATCTGGGTGAAAAATAGCATAAATGTGGACCTTTTTTAAATAACTCAACTTTTTTATGTTCTAAATCCCATTTTAAACTATTTATTTAGGTACAATTTGGTTTAAGGGCTAGAAAATTAATATAAATATAACTTAATACAAAAATAACATAAATCTGTGTTACACAAAATGGGTAAATACATCACCACAGCCATACAATGATTAAAATCAGAAAACCTTAAATCTTGAAAAAAAAAGAAAAAAAAGATTGTAAGATATTCTATCAAGATCCATCAACAGATGCATGATATGACCCAACATAATTTTTTCTATTAATATATTTCAAGAGTTCTTAAAAAAAAGCTTCTGAAATCTTTTGCACACAGGGCTACTGACATCATTTTTTGGCATAGACTGCTACTCAAGTAAATGATAGTTTTATCAGCAGGGAGGCAGTTTGTGCTTCCTTTGATATGGAACCAGTCTGTCTGATCCCGAGTTCCATAGAAGCTTGATATAGCAGAGAATGCTGCTGAAGGAAGCAGAGTTTGATAAGCAGGAGATAAGACAAATTGTACATCCCTTTCTGGTTCTAATCTGAGTAGTGTTTGTGTTTCATAAGGTAGTCATAACTGAAACTGTATAGGTGGAAACAGGGCATCAAAACTGAGTGGGTGGAAATTGTACACAAATGTGTAGAATGTTTTAATGTATAGCCATGACCTTATCTGACATTTACACTTTTTTGGCGGTAATTTGGTAGTAAGTAAGAAAAACTCCTTGATAATGACATATACTGGTAACATTTAATTGTAAAAGAGAGTATACCTCAAAATCTAAGCAGATAATGGCTTGAAAATGTAACTGAATATTTCATTACATAACAAATCAAAAGCGTTCATTAATTTAGTCCAATAATGGAAGGGTTTAATCCATAATATTTCATTATCAAAAGGAGAATGATTATAAATACTTTTACAATCATTATTTGAGATCACAGCAACATTGTTATCGTAACTATAGCAACTACAGCTATTCTCAAAGGAAGATGCTCCCAGACAAATGTCTGTTAGTCAAGATTTTTTCGGTTCCAACTCTAACCCATGACAAACTGAGTCACTGTAATTATGCAGTGTGCATTAAAACACAGGATCATGGCATATTTTGTAAAGGAACCATTTCCTAAATGAGCATATTTATAAGGATGCCCCACCATCCCTTCCCCACCTGTAAGTTCATAAAGTAGAGGGTTAAGCATTTGAAATACTGAGGGGTCTAGGCACACACAGCCTCAGTTCCAAGATTGAGATCACAACAAAACTGTTCAACAAACATCTACTAGGAGTTAATGGAGAAATGTACATAATTGTAAATAAATACTACATAATTATTTATATTCAACAATATATCTTATTCATGCATGCACAATTGATCTTCATTCATCACCATCACCACAATCATCATCATCACCATAACCATCATCACAATCATCATCATAACCAAAACCATTATTACGATGATCATCACAGATAATGATGCCAAGCAACAGGCTTGAACTTTTTGCATTTTATCTGGTCTTCATGTTTTGTATCCGATTTATTTTCCAACATTCCCTGCTCAATGTTTTAAAATTATAAGATGTGTTATGATGAATGGTACCATAAGTCTTAAATCTGATCCAGAAACCATTTTGCATGCATCATCTAAAAGAGTTGAATAAAGATTCACCTGTATTTAGCAACACATCGGGTTATTATTCTTTGAAACACAAATTGCATTGTTTGAAATTTTGAAAAAGATTTTTTTTTTCATGAATCACTGATTGTGAGCATTATATTGTGTAACAAAGTTGTGAAGAGAGTGTGAACATGTAAATTCTCTACCCTGGTAATAACAACCTACATAAATTGCATTGTCAAAATTTTGAAAAAAAAAAAATATTTTTTTTTTTTAAATCACAGATTTTGAGCATTATATTGTGTAACAATGTGTGAACTGGTAAATTTTCTATCCTGATAGTAACAACCTACTGGATGTAATGTGAATGTGTGTCATATATCCCAGTTGTGCATTGTATAACATTCTATTTTATATAAAAGCATTAAATATAAATATCTGGATGTCTTGAAAGTTTGTGGTAAAAAAAACAGGTTATAATAAACTCAAGGTAAGCAAACAAGGTCTGAGTAATACGGTGGGATAATAATGTTTTTTGAAAAACATCTGACTAACATATGTAATTGTTTTATTTTTATGGTGACAACCAGCTATTTTTGTGGACAAAGACCACTTATAACTGGTTGTGTAGAACCACAGGCACAATTACATTCTAATATATAGCAGGTTAGCTGAAACTTGTTCAGTGCTTGGTTAAATTGTAAGGTCAGACTGGGACTTGAGTCCAAGATGTAGGTCTTCAAAGCATCAGGGACTCCAATTACTGGACAAGTGGTGTCTCCAATGGACATTTGACACAATGGACAATTATCGCAACAGTGCATTGTTTCATGAGCTATTTAATAGAGGTTTTATCTCAACAGAAGCTTAAAGCATTTTGGCTTCTCAACCAGACTTGGAGGAATAAGTTTTGCCCTTGCTGGGCCCATATCCCTTGACCCCTGTTGGTAAGTGGTGAGAGAAAAGCCAGGTTTTGACCCCTGTTGGTAACTGGTGAGAGAAAAGCCAGGTTTTGAACTCTGTTGGTAAGTGGTGAGAGAACAGCCAGGTTTTGACCCCTGTTGGTAACTGGTGAGAGAAAAGCCAGGTTTTGACCCCTGTTGGTAAGTGGTGAGAGAAAAGCCAGGTTTTGACCCCTGTTGGTAACTGGTGAGAGAAAAGCCAGGTTTTGAACTCTGTTGGTAAGTGGTGAAAGAAAAGCCAGGTTTTGACCCCTGTTGGTAACTGGTGAGAGAAAAGCCAGGTTTTGAACTCTGTTGGTAAGTGGTGAGAGAAAAGCCAGGTTTTGACTCATGTTGGTAACTGGTGAGAGAAAAGCCAGGTTTTGACTCATGTTGGTAACTAGTGAGAGAAAAGCCAGGTTTTGACCCCTGTTGGTAACTGGTGAGAGAAAAGCCAGGTTTTGACCCCTGTTGGTAACTGGTGAGAGAAAAGCCAGGTTTTGAACTCTGTTGGTAAGTGGTGAGAGAAAAACCAGGTTTTGACCCCTGTTGGTAACTGGTGAGAGAAAAGCCAGGTTTTGACCCCTGTTGGTAACTGGTGAGAGAAAAAGCCAGGTTTTGACTCATGTTGGTAACTGGTGAGAGCAAAGCCAGGTTTTGACTTCTGTTGGTAACTGGTGAGAGAAAACCCAGGTTTTGACCCCTGTTGGTAACTGGTGAGAGAAAAGCCAGGTTTTGACTCATGTTGGTAACTGGTAACACCACCACCATCACTACAATCCCATCACAATCATCACCAAAATCACCAACATAATGATCACAGTGGACACAACATTACATTTTCATCACCACAACTATTTTTATCACCATTACTAAAATCACAACCATCATAAATATTATCATCACCATCACAATCCAGCATCCCACTCCTGATGCTCTAACCTAAACAGCCGAAAAGCCCCATCAACCCACCTACACCACCCCTGCAACCCAACCTCCACTCCCCTGCTTTCCACTATTCTACCATGAGGATAGGGGAGTGTGCTTATAATTAACACCTGGCTGGCAAGTGATTTCACACTGATAGTAATAAGTAATTCATTAATAAAGTGATTGTATACACTGATGATAGTCTGGAGACTGCTTGCTCTGCCTGTTTATGGGCAGGTCTGTTTAAATACATTCCACATTTCAAATATCGTGATACAATCATTATTGTAACTTGATTGAATAATATTTAAGGTATTAACATGAATATACACTCAATTAGTCACTGGCATCAATTATAAAGGCTGTGCTGTAAAGGTAATAGGCTAGGATTGGGTTATGACAGAAAATAATTCAAGGTGAGAAGTACCAAAATAAAATGTCGAAGGTAAATAAAAACAGACAGAAAAACACCATGAACCACATATGAATATATGCACAAATAAATAATAAATATAATAATGGGTGAGTATTTATACTGCTGAATATTTCTATAGAACTTGATGGAACAGTGACTAGAGCATTGGACTGCCATACAAAATGTCCCAGATTAAAATCCAACAAAACAAATATTTATTTTTTTACTTTTGGTTTTATGACATGTTCTGCTTTGTTCTCTTTTTTTCTTATGCACAGCTCTTTAATTATACTGACAAATCAGCTTTCAAAATAAGATTTAAAGTACAAACAATTTAAAACTGAAATGGGACAACCTTCCTTCCAGAGATATTATGACTTTTATTTAGAGCATATCATGACAAAAGACTTAAATTTGCAACGTTTTTCTATTTCTTTATATAGAATATAGCAGGTACAATAGTAGGAACATCATCTCTCCACTACCATTGAAGTACAGTCAGCAATGACTTATTCAAAACCCTCACAAAACACTGAAGCAAAACATGCAAAATCCAACTATTTACCTGTCACTCCTCCCAAACACAAACACTTTTTGGCCTCTACCCTAGCCACTGTTGCTTAAAATCCACCATTCTCACATTTTTTGTCAGATTCTTTGTGGGTTTTTTTTTGCTGTATTGCACAGTAATCCTGGAGGAAAATGGAGAGAATGCCAAAGTCTTACCAGTGGCAAAACTTTCAGGAGTGTACCAAGTTTTCTAATGCTTCTAAGATTCCACACCCTTCATTACACAGGTTGGTTCCCCCCACCTTATCTTGATACCCAGTGGATTTCAGGAAACCAACTACAGATTTCTATTTAGACTGGATCCTAGCTTTTGTTTGTACAATCAAACTAATGGTACCCAATTATTAGAGTATATTTCTTTGAAACGGTCTACAAGTTTCCATGAACTAAAATGATGCTCTTGAGCCCGTTGTTCATCACAAAATGATCAGGCTTCGGCAAAAGGACTATCTCTTAGTTGGAGCTGTCTAACAAGCATTCCCACTAGTGGTTTCTAAGTCTTTATCAGTACTAACATAACCCATAATTTACGAAAAAAGAATTTCAAATTCTGAAGTCCGGGTCTATTTTTTTCTCCACTTCAAGAAACGAGACATTCGGGCTCTAGGAGTCCATATTTTATGAATAAGTGCATATTCTGTAACTTAGCTGAATCAGGGCTCATAATAAATATAATTATAATAACCAACTTTCTATAGTGAGGCATCCTATAGATTGCACTTTAAGCAAATATTGAAGGTTCATATTTTTAGTTTAAAACCGTTTTTATGAGTAAGGGGTATCTAGGGTTTGAATTTGAAATGAAGGTTTCAGCATTAATATATCCAATAATTCTCAACTAAACCCTATACAGCTGTGATCATTGTTACATTATGATAAATCTAATTAGTACCAACAATATCATGATCTCCAGGGGAATAAAAAGAACAAGAAATACTTCGTTTCAGGTTTTCGGATTGTATGTGGACTTTCAACATACATTTCTTTGATAAATTTCGCTGACAAACGTTACGATCACTATGACAACACACCTAGTTTTCAGAAAAGAAAAAAACTCACACAAATGGAGAATCACAAAAGCTCTGTGGGTCAGCTGGAAGACCCATCTCAAATGTTAATATTGGCTCCAACTGGGATTTGAACCCCTGCAGGTTTAATGAGTAAGCTGGGCACCTTACACATGGGGGAACCTTGGACTTTCAATGTAGGCCTCATAGTTATATGTGAAATGCATTTTTTTTTGTCATTTGGCATTATGTAAAACTGTGTATCAAGGAAATATAGTCCAGCAGTATTAATAAACTTTTGGCTTAGAGTTTAAGAGTTTCTTTGTTCAGTGCATTTCCACAGCTTTTCACCAGTCCTTGTAAGCATAGAAATTAAGAATAGCAGTCTTCCAGCAGACCTGCAATGCACCTTCTGTTTTACCCAGACAATTGTGTTACTGTGAAGTATTGAAAAAACAAGAAAAGTCACTAGAATTAACAATGCCCCTACAGATATAATGAATGACCTTCTCTTGCAAATACTATGCACGAAACACATTCCAATGTCTGTCAGTAAGATGGTGATGTTTGAATGACTACCTGTAGAAATGGCAAAGTTAAAAAGAAAATACTAATAGGTAGCATGAGCAGCCATTTATAAGGATTGACCTTAAATTTGACCTTGACCAAAATGGCTGCACCTGTGAATTTTACTTTAAGCACATATTGAAGTGTATGTAATGTGTAAAAGTTTAAATGATGTAATGAAAATAATATGGAAGTTATGGCTGAGAAACAGAAGGTGGACATATGTACATACATTGTGACTGTTATATGCTATGAAGGGGGATCTCTGAGATTACTTAACATAGGCCAAATAACCCCAAGTCAAACAACCCAACCAACATCTAGTCATGATGGATCAAATACCTTAATGTACCTGTGTACTTTAGCTCCTAATATTTTGTTTAGTGTACAAGAGATTGCTGCGTCTACCCACTAATTACCACCACCTTAAATACTGTAACCCATGTATTTCCTGAGTCACGGGCTACAGGTCTACCCACACACAACCACCACCTTTAAATATTATTACCCATGTATTTCCTGAGTCGAAGGCTACAGGTCTACCCACTCACAACCACCACCTTTAAATATTATTACCCATGTATTTCCTGAGTCTAGGGCTACAGGTCTACCCACTCACAACCACCACCTTTAAATATTATTACCCATGTATTACCTGAGTCTAGGGCTACAGGTCTACCCACTCACAACCACCACCTTTAAATACTATAACCCATGTATTTCCTGAGTCTAGGGCTACAGGTCTACCCACTCACAACCACCACCTTTAAATACTGTAACCCATGTATTTCCTGAGTCTAGGGCTACAGGTCTACCCACTCACAACCACCACCTTTAAATATTATTACCCATGTATTTCCCGAGTCGAAGGCTACAGGTCTACCCACTCACAACCACCACCTTTAAATACTATAACCCATGTATTTCCTGAGTCAAGGGCTACAGGTCTACCCACTCACAACCACCACCTTTAAATATTATTACCCATGTATTTCCTGAGTCTAGGGCTACAGGTCTACCCACTCACAACCACCACCTTTAAATATTATTACCCATGTATTTCCTGAGTCGAAGGCTACAGGTCTACCCACTCACAACCACCACCTTTAAATATTATTACCCATGTATTTCCTGAGTCACAGGCTACAGGTCTACCCACACACAACCACCACCTTTAAATATTATTACCCATGTATTTCCTGAGTCAAGGGCTGTACCTTTAAATACTATAACCCATGTATTTCCTGAGTCAAGGGCTGTACCTTTAAATACTATAACCCATGTATTTCCTGAGTCAAGGGCTACAGGTCTACCCACTCACAACCACCACCTTCAACTAGAACTATCGCTGAATGCGATTCATACCCCCACCAATGTCCTTGACAAAGCTGGTACAAGGGTAAGATGGGTTCTGCACATTGCCCAGTTGGGGTGAACATTTGAGTCAAGTTTGAAGAAAATCCTTCCATTAGTATAGGATTTATAGAGCGGACACGATAATGGAGACGGACGGACCGACCAACGGACGGACAAAGTGAATCCATTATAGCCCCGCCCCCCACATTTTGTGGTGGGGGTATAAAGGTATAAATATTATAAACCATGTATTTCCTGAGTCTAGGGCTACAGGTCTACCCACTGACAACCACCACAGACATGAACCCCTGCTGCGTAGCTACCTGCAACTGATTCAGCAGCAATCTTTACAATAGGGATGCTGTGGAACTATTTTAGGCTGCTCTGTAATGAATGGCAGACTTACCAACCTAAGACTGGCAACTAGACACCATGGCCTAACCTGCAGAGACCTTTTTCAGTTGAGATTCAGGGCACAAATCAACAACAGTTCTTACTGGGGCATAATGTGACTTGTTCTAAGACTTCATACATCATTTTCTTGGCAAGGTTAAGGTAGTGTAATACTACAGTGAGATGCTTAGGGATTTGCCGGCATTTTTGCTGATACTGTGCAGCAACATTTCTATCATTATAGCACAGGTGCACTTATGAGGGACTGAACCCGGCCAGTCCATTATACTAACATCGATGAGTCAGGCGTAATGCTGACCCCTTAGCCCCGAGCATAAGGAGGGAAGCCACTACTACCAACTATAAAGTCTTTGGTTTGACCCGGTCGGGGTTTGAACCCTCGACCTCCTGATCTGCAAGCCTACTCTCTACCAAGTGAGTTGCTTAAGGTACTGAAAAAGTGTACACCAATTATAAATAAGGAAATCCTTCATCATAATGAGTCTTTTATGTGCTAAACAAAATGATAAACAATATCAGAACAATGTATATTTTTATAATATATTTTATTTCTTCAGAATAAAGGGAAGTGCAAAAAATTATGGGAGATTTAATTCATCCCAGCAGTTTACTTACTGGTGTTTAGCCATTTACCTAATGGTGTTTTGCTCCTTAGATATTGAGCGGTCCCATAAACCCTACCTGAATAAAGCTAGTCTATAGTTGACTGGTTCCTCTCCCCATAGGTAACTTACAGCATCAAAGACCTCTTCTAGTGGCTGACTCAATAGAAAGGTATTTTAACCACCTTGTGTTGGGGTTGGGGATAGTGTCTTACATTGGCACCATCACTTCAAACAACCCCCACCCATGGAAAGGAAGAGACACAGGGAATGGAGAGGGGTATTGAGAAATCAGCTTCCAGTTTTTCAACATCCTGTAGCTCTTAAAACTAGAGCAACATAAAATGTATAAGAAATTAACTCCATGCTGACTTATGTGCCTTTGAATTCCTGCTATTTAATTGGATGTGATCACTTGTTTCAATTTGACAGTTTCAATAAATGGGGAAATTGTAATATTGTTTGCTGATCCTGAATTAAGGCACAATAAGAAGTCAATTGCTGTAAAGAAACAAGCATTTCTGAATTTCTTTCATCATATTTTAGCATACAACTGATTTTTCATTGATTTATTCACATAAATATATTATTCACAGGAACATCAACAAAACTGCACTAATGCGTGTTCATAATATATTTTCATGCATTTGACAGATTACTATTTGTTTGTGTTGACCTATGACTTGTGTGTGTATGGGGAGTGGGGAAGGCATAGTTGAACTGGCTCTTGTGATTGGTCAGTTGGAAAAGGAGAAGGAGTTCTTACATTGGCACCACCATGATTTATCTTACATGTCATTGTAGTTAATCTGTTAGACCTCCTTATTTTGCCAGGACTGAGACTTACATATATTGCTAAGAACATAGCAGCAAACAGTGCAGATCCTGATGTGGATCATGTTGCATAAGTCGTATGAATTCAAACTTTGCATTCTTAGAGGTACTGATCCAGACATAAAACAACTAGATGGGGAATGTCTAGACTATGTCCACACAAAATAGAACATTGACATTATGAAATTTTCTGATACCCAAGTTGTTGTTGGTGAATGATAATGTAAATAAGCTTAAAAAAATGACGAGTATAAGACTAAAGATTTGATGACTACTTTATGAAATATATAACTAGACAATCATAATTGACAACCGGTTCCCTGCTTAGAAATATCTAAATGGTTAATCATAACTGACAACTGGTTCCCTGCCTAGAAATATGTAACTGGTTAATCATAACTGACAACTGGTTCCCTGCCTAGAAATATGTAACTGGTTAATCATAACTGACAACTGGTTCCCTGCCTAGAAATACCTTAATTCTTGGGGGATCAAGTCATTTTCTTATGGCTCTGGATGCTGTATTTTAACCCGGTCTGGAGGGTTGCATATTATTATGACATTTGTAACTAGTTTAAAAAAGGCCCTGACATACAATGTTATCATTTCATGATTCTGTACAGCTATGGGACTTTAACTATGTCACTGTGCTTTACAATATTACATCCCATCCTGGAAATGTGAGGAACTACTTTTCTTGTTATGTTTAACACCAGAACAGTCTTAAATTATAAGGTCAGCAAATTCCTGTGCATATTCACCACTTACAATAACAATCTCAAACACCTTTTAAAGACATTAATAGTATGCTCAATGCATTTGCATTGAAGTACAATAACATAAATGTGCAGCAATAAGGTTTAAAAATAACAGACATAACAGTATCTGGGGTATCAGAAAAAAGCACCAGATTTGAGATAGAATAGGCTGATCAGGGTCACACGAACAGAACATCATCATATAAGAACAGACCACCATCATGTACAAACGGCACACTATCATGTAAGAACAGCACACCATCATGTACAAACAGCACACCATCATGTACAAACAGCATAACATCATGAACGAACACCACACCATCATGTACAAACAGCACACTATCATGTAAGAACAGCACACCACCATGAACGAACAGCACACAATCAGGTAAGAACAGCACACCATCATAAACGAACAGCACACTATCATGTACGAACATCACACCATGTACAAACAGCACACCATCATGTACAAACAGCACACCATCATGAACAAACAGCATACCATCATGTACAAACAGCACACCATCATGTACAAACAGCACACCATCAGGTAAGAACAGCATACCATCATGAACGAACAACACACCATCATAAACGAACAACACACAATCAGGTAAGAACAGCACACCATCATAAACGAACAGCAAACCAAAATGTTATGGCCCTTGCTTTGGATTTCTAGGTATTTGTATTCTACAGCACATACTGATCAAGTTTTGACCAATAGTTAAAATCCAGATCAGCCAGCCCCCACTGTGAGATCTTACTACAATTGTTCATAACCCATTCTGAATCTCTAGTTATTGGTTAACAATCACATACAAAGGTTACTTGTCATATTGCTGAACTCAGAATAAAAAAGAACAGATCCTGATAAATGGGAACTGGCTGATCTAGATCTAAAGTATTTGTCTAGACTGGATCAATTTGTTCTTGGCAAGTTAAATGATGCCACATTTTGGCCCATCATTGGCATTTCTGTGTATTGTTATGATTGTGAAGGGAAAGGTCAAGTATATTTGTATACATTTGTGCCAAGTCTATGACGCTGTTTGTTGTGTTTATCTTCCGAACAAAAATCGTAGTTTTCTGGAGATGGTTATCAAAGATGCATTTGTGGAACTTATAATGTCAAGGA
The DNA here is from genome assembly GCA_007844125.1 of Sinonovacula constricta. NCBI lineage: Eukaryota > Metazoa > Mollusca > Bivalvia > Cardiida > Solecurtidae > Sinonovacula > Sinonovacula constricta. Next base: position 21,569,934 of record CM017573.1, on the reverse strand, counting down.
ACTGGCAATTGTTATGCAACTGTAGATTAAACATTTCTTAGCAAGAGAAATCATCAAACTTAAAATGTATGCAAAATGACTCTAATGCCCTGCATTTGGAAATTGACACTATATGGTATTCTATTAGAAGTGTTTATTAATGATAATTTGAGAAAAAAAATAAAGATCAGGGCTGGAAAAATACGCTAGCCCGACGTCCCGGACTAGTCAACATGTAGTTTCGGGCTACTGACCATTGGTCGTTAAATTAGTCCCGGGCTAGTCATTAAATAGACGGCCGGACAAGTGACAATACGCAGCGGTACCTAATTAGCGATGCAACCAATCAAGCTATCGCCTGGGGCGTTTTATCAACACCACGTAATGGCTTCGCATAGACAATTCAAACAGCCAATCACGACGCGCGATACATCAACGCTTAACATGATCGGCCAATCAATGTGTAGGTGACAAATAACGGCATTAATACTGCATATTGAAGTACATGTGATAAGTGATAATTGATTCGCGATCTTTTTAAACTCGGCACGCGAAGAGTAAAGGGATTAGAGCCAGGAAAGTCTCAGTTTGATGATCTTTACTTTCATTGTCATATCTGAATACAATAGCCCAATTAAACAATACTCGATGCCAATTAAGGTGGGTATAAGGTATATCTTGGTACGAGATTGAAGATGATTTTAATTTTAATCCATCGTCAAGTCTGTGCACAACGCAGTAGTAAAATATGCAGCCATGTCACTCTTGAAATATTTTACATTTGGAAACACGAACTCTTATACTTTGAATGGAAATCAACAATCAAAGTCACAAACTGGCGTAAGTAAACGGCGACTTGAAGAATGCCCTAACACTCCAACGAATTGGACATTGTTACAAAAACAATGTACACGTAATGTATTTTCTTTATAAAATCAGGACATTGCAAGAGCTATTTAATCAGTTGTAACTTATTTATTCTTTATTTTTGTGTTAGATTATATGCTGTTTTACAGACAAAAATAAACAAAAACTTGTTTATACCTTGTTTGTTAGTTATATATATATATATGACAAATTATTGAAAATGATGCACATTTTCGGACAAGTCATCTTTGTCCTGGTTACTAGTCCGGGACTAGTCATGAAAAAGAAAATTTTTCCAGCCCTGAAGATAAAAAAAAATATTACTGAAGTTGTTTGGGTGCCAAGTGATTCAGCATTATAACGAAATTAACATTTAATCAGACCACTCTTTATTGAAGTTCCAGTGTATTATGCTCTGCAATGGGAGACTGACAGACAAATTCCCAACTGATGAGACAATGCAGACTCAAAATATTGAATATTACAAAAGGGCCATCTCTTATCTAATATACTTTTTAGACAATTTTTTTCTTTTTTATCCAAGTTTAATATTTTGGAAAGTCTTATTCCATTTTAACAAGAAGTTTAAGAGACCTTGACTTTACAATACCTTTACCGCTTTAACAAAAAAGGAAAGTATCAAGGGCCATAACCTATGAAAGAAAATGTATACAACAAACTTCTGCCTTAACTCACAATAACTTAGCAATTCAAGACTTTTGGGTGAAGATTTCTAAAATTTCAATAATCAGTAAGGGACAAGTTGTGCATCAAACCTAGAAAAAGAAAAATAATTATGTAAAAGGGGCATAACCTCTGACAGGAAATATGCAAAGACATGTGGTCACCATCATGCACAACTAAATAGGAGGTCCTAAATAAAGAATAAGCTTCAGAATATTCCAATATCTGGTGGAGGAATAACTTTATTTTTCTCCACTAAACCCATAACGAAGAACTATTATTCAAGGGCCATAACCAGCAAAGAAATAAGTTATCGTAAATTTTGGGTAAGTTTCACAACATTTCAAGCATTTTTTCACTTCTGATGCACATGAATAAATAATAAAGTAGCTTTACATAGTGACATACACACCTTTTCATTTGAACTAACATAAAAAATACACAATTTATCGGGTACCCCATGACCAAGCATGTATAGTGTCAATGACTTGCAACTCTGAAGCCCCTCACTTGTGTCCGTGTGATGATTGAAGCAATAAACAACAACAACAAACACTTCCCAAACCTCAAAACGGCAAACCATCAGACACATTAGGATGACAACACAATGTCTCGACTTCAAAACTTGATGATGCATGAACATGAATGTAATAAATCTGGATAATAAATCTACAAAGATTGCCACTGCTGTATAAAGTACATATGTGTCCAGTTTTGGGCAATTAAACATGGCACATACACAGAGTTGTTTCAGTGACAGGGTTTAATGAGCTGAAAGAAAAAGTGATACTTTATACAAATGATTTAATAATTATTGCCAGCAATGTACAATCTGTAATCAATACTGTTCAGATTGTGGCACCAGTGGCCAAGCTGTAAGAGTTGCCAAATTCTTCAGCCCCACACCAGTAGGTTCAAACTTCAAACTTCCAAGTAGGGAGATCCTCGACCTGACAGGCAGTGCTCTATTTACTTTACCCAAAACATCTGTCTGAGACTCTCTTCCATGATTAATAATGGGACTGTGTCACTGTTGACCATTATTGTATTAGTGTGATATATATTTTTCTGCCTGTTGAAAAACTGGTACAGTGCTACTTTCTTTATCATCTATCATTTCTATCAGTTATGGAGGAAACCAAAAATATATACCGTATTCACTCGTGTAATCGCCGCACTTTTTTACCCGATTTTATCGTTAAGGAGTTGAGGGTGCGGCCATTCTATAGGTGTAAGGCCTTGGGACATTTTTTCTAGAACGATTCTGCCGATTTTTGGGACGCCATGCATCTAGATGAGCTCTCTAAGTAGGAGGTTGACGGACGATATGAACGAGATAGCGCCGTTCTATGCTTTTGTCTAACCAATGTGAACATATTCCATAATTTATAAATGACTTCCTAGTTTTATCACTTGTATCATATTTCTGAATGTTTGCATCATCAAACAATTTCACCCAGCTGTTATGTGCACACTACCATGCAGATCAAAGGATTTCATAGTATAGCCGATAAAACAACACAGCTTTGATACGAGGCGACAATCTCCTTGACGAGGTGAAAAATGAACAGGAGCGTCGACCAGTCATGCTGTCTCAACAAAAGGGTTAATTGGTAAACTGTGACTGTAATTTTGACACGTTGCGAATGTATTTAGTCGCAGTCGCACTGCTATCCTGTAGCTCGTGGCGGCATGAAATTAATTTCTTTGATCTACGTCACCAAGTCTGGTATGACAGTACACAATATATCGGGGAACAGTGCATGGAGAAATGTAATCGGCAGCTGCTTATAAAAACACATCGTTCACTCCCTCACTGTCAAACTGCTCCGATCGATATCACCTTGACAACAGCTTATCTCCGAGTCAGTCACTTGACCTGTGTAATGAGGCAAGTCTACACAGAAACGCCAAGTAAATTACAGCTTGGTGTATTTAGCAGACTGAAGTTGAAAGTTTGTTTAAGTGTTTACTGACGGATAATAAGCTGTGTTTGCGGTCATTTTGGGGGTGCGGCCATTACATTGAATTAGGATTTTTTCTTCAAATTTTGCGGTCATTTTGGGGGTGCGGCCATTACACGGGTGCGACCATTACACGAGTGAATACGGTATCTGGGAAGAATTAATGCTCAGAAGCTGAAAACAGCCTTACAAGTTTTGACCTGACTGGGCACACTGCAATTGTCAGAGAAGTTCTTGTGATCAACATTGACCACTAAGCAAGTAATGTCTCGGACTCCCTGGCCTCTCACCATGTGTGTCTGGGTCCCAGTTGTGGCGAAGGACTAATAAGGGAAGTTCTTACAGCTGCCCAACAATATGCTGCAGGTTCTACCCAGACATATGTCAGGTGTTCTGTATCATACTCCACCAACATAGCTAGACACAACTGACCATCATTGTGATGCTGTGAGATATTTCTAAAAAAAAAAAAAAAATCAAAATTCTCAGCCACAAAACCTCCCACTTCATATTTTAACTATGAGTATAGTGTAACCTAACTGCATGGTGTCAGACATTAGTCACCCTCACCAGCTTTCATACCTTAACAAATCATCCAAATCACAATCTATGTCACAATCAAACAACATCCCCTTACCTGAATATAGATAAATCTCTCCTTTTCAACGTGTTCTCAGGTTGTTTTTTGATATATATTTTTTTGTTATTCCAATAAAGCACCCCTATAAACGAAAAAACAACAACAGAAAAAACAAACAGATCTACAATCCTATCTAACAGCACATCACTACTGTACAGCATACGAAAAGGTACAATCAGCCACATGAAAAAATGAATGGCAGCAACTGGTTGGTTTGTCAGGGGATGGTGTGGTAGAGGGGGTGGCATAGCCCACCAAATAAAACAGTAAGGAACAGTTGCTGGAGACTGGGATGGGGTGTGATGAGCAAGCCAGCCCATCATCAGTAGGAAGGGTAGTGTCAGGTTACAGCAGCCATCTTGATGCTGCTGTGGCTGCTGTTGAGCATCTTTTACACCTGAGGGGGCTGGAGCTGGGGAGGTGATCACTACCCACTTAAAGGTTGGGCTGGATTTACACACAGACAAACACACACCACACACAGGTAAGCATTAAGATTATTCTTTGTTGGCTTACTGCAAGCTTGAGACATCCCAATTACCTAAGACAGTGTTGCCTTTATAGTAAAAGCATGCACATCAAGTCCTTTTATACCTGAAGGGCAGTCCTAGAATCACACAGACAACTAAGTATGTTTTATTTCAAGTAGTAAATGTCCCCTTTTCAATACTTCAGTTATCCAAAACAAGTGTGTTCACTTGATGTTACAATTTAGGGTTGTATGTCCTTATAGACCATATTTAAGTTATTCTCTGCAAGAGACAACCATTTCACTTTAATTGCATACTGACATAAATAGTGCCACTTTTCTACTTGTTAAATACAACTGTGGATTACTGTTTTTATTATTGTACTCATGGGGATACAGTTAACTTTTATACTTACATTAAGTAACATGCATTCACAATCATCAACATACCTGACATAGTTGCCAGCTGTGTACTGGTTCTTCATAATGAAGTCAGTATTCAGCTGTATAATATGTTCACGAGCAGTAAAACACTTATTCTATAGAATTATATCTGAGTTATGGGGGCACACATGTATTAGGGATGCTTCCTATCGGTATATATAATCTTCTAATTCAAGAGATGTTTCAATTTTCAAAAGAAAAACATCAATACTGGTTAAAGATTGAAAAATAAATAAATAAAAAGCAAATTGATTTGAGTTATTCAGTTTAACCTAGACTGGTGTCTGATTCTCTGCTGTTTCTTTCCAATAACCAGACTGGTGCCAGTATTTACTACCTAGTTGGGGTCCCCATGCCAAGTGGTGAATTATTTTCTCTAAGAGAGAAACAAACCAGTCCACCTAACCCCACATCCACCACCATCTACCTGGGTTGCACAGGTAACCTGAAAGTCTACGGCTTATATTTTGGAGTTTGAAGCCAAACTGAGCTATCAACAGCAAAGAAGTCAATAGTTAACACATTTGTGAACCGACTTTTCACCTCTAGCTTATTTTGTGAGTGGATGCCAATCTAGGGTATGTACAGCAAAGACATTATGCAGTTAACACATTTTAGAATTGACCACTTCAGTATCAGAATGGAAGCAAAACTGAACTATCCACAGCAAAGACAGCTGTAAGTTAACACATTTGTATGCCAACCACCATCAAAAATAACCAACAGAAATGAGCAACCTTTGTCATATAAATGTCTGAAGATAATGCACTCAGAGAAAAAAAGGCTCCATAGAATGCAAACAGTCAAAGGAACATCTTGCATGATTAAATTTCTATAAACAATGCATTTTATGTAACTTTTCACATAAGAAAGTTTATTGCCAATTACCAAATGTACATATACTGTTACAATACTCTTCATTGATAATTAAGTCTTTAAACACAGCTATTTTACTACTAATTAGCCAAGGGAAGAACGGCTTTAAGAATTTTCATGTTCACTAGATTTCTGATGGAAGGACTCATGCTGGTATTTGTTTGCCAAGCTTCCATCTTCAGTTCCCCAGTCAGTTGAAGCTCCAACCCATTCATCATCATGGCTATCTCTGTATTGCCACTGCCTGTCAACACACAGGGAGTATAAAAATGTGCTGGCCATACCTCATCAAACTGCCATTATCACTGATGATACATGGAGCAAAATAACCAGGACATTTGAGGCAAGCCAGGTACACAGTGACACCATCATCTTCTTAATCATTATCATCTGCATCATCAGAAACAGCAGCATTATCTTCATATTATCATCATCATTATTGATTTCTTCATCATCACCACTATGATAAGCATTTGTATAACTGAAGTTTTTATATCATACTTGTTTACAGTCACAACTATTTTTCTCCTCCTCCTCATCATCATCTTTGTCATCACTGGTTTGATGACAGTAATCATCATTTTCTTCACATTATCATCCTCATGATTTGCAAAATTACCCCTCTACAGTCTTTTCCTAACTATAATTGATTACTGCCTTGATTTCCAGTTCTTACATTAAATTATACCCATAACTGCAGGAAAAATGTGTCTGCAAGCAGGGAGAACATGTGTGCACAGCCAGTGTCTGGGGGTCATGGCTCCTTGTATTGTGATTGCCAAGATGCATACAAAATCTTCCTGTGGTAAACACCAATGAACATGTTTCAGATGTGTTCTTGGCATATTCCCAGGTACAATGACCACCTTTCACCTCTATGGGCAGAAATACATTGCCAGCAGTTGGCAGGACTAACACTGTTGTTTGTCCTAAGCCACTCAAAGCATAGTGAGCACTTACTTTGTCCATGTTTCCATTGGTTTTCTTACCATTCTGAAATCTGTGTATATTAACCTCTTGCAAATATTGTATTTACAAACAAAGTAAGCACAAATTAACCAGGCTAAGGTCAATGATTTAGATCCAGATCAGCCAGCTCTGGCTGGGAGCACCGTGGTGAAAGGTCCATTGGTTTGTCAATCAGCTCCAGAGGTAGCTCAGAATAATTGCCTGGAACTAACAAGGTGTACAAAGTATTGACAGATTGATGTGAGGTAGCAGGTCTTCTTTAATAGAGGGACTTCATTGTTGGTAATATTTTGTAACTGTGTTTTATTTAGCTGAATGCATCAACAATAATCATTCAGTTGTACTATCAATTCTGATACAGATAAGGTGAAGTGTACCGGCACATCAGACCAATTATACTGGTTTATGAAACATTCTGGACCTTTTTTTCTGGTTAAACCACAATTGCAATACAAGTATTCTGAAACATAGAAGTCTTATCCTGATGAAGACCAATCTAACTATAGACAAAGCATACCACCCTACAATATAATACAGAGAGCATGTGCTTCATTGCCTGGTTCTTTAATGACATATTTTTTTATAACTGCCAGCAGAACCTGTTAACATCAGAATACCTGGTGGTTTTCTTAGAAAAGTATCAAACAAAACACCCGTTAAATAGAGGATCTGACAGGGGTTGTACTTTAATACAAACATTTCTTAACCAAGTTCTGGAAAAGCAATAGTAAGCGAGCCTATGGCAAACTTACAATAATTTTTTTGGTGGACAAGTTTTATAAATGTTTGTATTAAGCAACAACGAGTGTCAGATTTTTTTAATCACATTATTGTGGTCACCAATAGAAGATTTTACAAATTTTAACAACAATACTTAGTGAAATAGCAGTATGAGACAATCTGCATTATGCTGATGCCAACAATGACATCAATCTTAAAGCTGTATTACACTAGAGTATTAAAACAAAATATGTAATGGATGTACTGAATGGAAAACAAGGAGAATCATGTGATAAGTCCTGGTATTAATGGCTTCCTTAATGTTCACATTAAAAATATTATCCTTTAAGAGTCACTCCAGAGCAGTGCCAATCATTGAAGCACATATTGGAGCAATCAGAACTCTCTGGGTATATAGTCCTTGGTGACAATCATCCGTTAGATGTTTCTGGGGCATGATATATATATCGAACTGCAACTTCTTGCTGGAAGTAGAATATGTGATAAACATGTTCTTCAAAAATATAATTAATGTAGTTTAAAACGTTATCCCAGAGAAGCCAACTGATTGGAACTACACTATTTGTTACAGCGTATCATTTTGTCATCATCTGGCTTACAGTTAAACAATTCATGTTTGTAAACAAGTCAGAAAATGTTCAGGAACATCAATCCATGGATTGGCAGCAAGTCTTTGTTGGCTTTAACCAGCAGACTGGTCATCCAGGAGCACACATATTCTTCAAATCAAACTGTAGGAGTGACATATGGAATGGATCTTTCATCACAGAGTCTACCTGGGTGGATAACCTGTAAGAACAGCTGCCTACAATAAAGCCTTAACATGGTAAGCATGTTCAAACTTGGGCAAATAGGGTAGAGTCTAATCAATCAGCTATTTCAGGGATCAGTCTGATCAGGATTTGCAATATTTGCTGCTTAGTTATAACCAAAAATGAATAGTTTTATTTTCATGTAGTTGCAAGCCCCCAAAATAATGGCATTAGGTTTAATTATTAACAAACTTAGCAGGCTAATGAGAGACGGTCCAGCGCACATGTGTCCTAACACCATCCTGTCTGACCTGGCCCATGTACCTGGTTCATTCAGAGTTATAGAAAAATCGGCATGGATAGAAAAATCGGCATGCAAACTTCTATTTCTCTTCCAAACAATATTAACCTGATACTCTTGAGAATCATTTCATTGAAACAATATCTATAAGTGCCAGCATTCTAGAGTAAGGTAGAGAATTATTGGATATATTGATGACTTAAATTTTGATGACTGACAATTTATTTTTCATCCAAACCTTTTATACCTAGTACTCTTATAATTGCCACACTGAGACAATATTAATGAGAACCAGAACTAAAGTATTATATGGTAATTATGAAATATATTGCTAAATACAGTCAGATAATAGAAATGATAGTGGTATAGCAGCTTCTTGGCTAAAATTTGCTGATATTAAAGAAGTGTAGTCCACAACTGGTTGTTCCTGGTTTGTGTCAGGATCATGTGATCCAATGTTGCAGATATTAAAGGATTCGGGATTTGCCTGCATTTTTTTGCCCGTACTGTGCAGTGACATTTCTATCATTATAGCACAGGGGCATTTATGAGGTGCCCAGGGACTGAACCCGGCCGGTCCATTATACTGACCCCGACAAGTCAGGTGTACTGCTGACCCCTTAGCCCCTAGCCATAGTAGGGAAGCCACTACTACCAACTTTAAAGTCTTTGGTTTGACCTGGCTGGGGTTTGAACCCGGGACCTCCCGATCCGCAAGCCGACACTCTACCAATTGAGCTTTTGACCAAGCAATATATTATTGAGAAGACAGCACTATATACGTTTCCAGTAGGCACCATCTCCTGACAAAACAAAGATAGGTGGTGGCCTGGTGGGATGTTAAAACAAACACAAGCCATACCAGCTTTAGTTGACTCTGTTAACAAGATTATTTCAAATCAATTGATCAAATATCATTGAATTGTAGTAAAAATCAACCAATGATGCAAACAGAAAAAAAAAAATTCAGAAAAACATCCGACAAACTTTCAAAGGGAGCAACATTGTAACATAAAAGAACAGAAAAGTACCTATTGACCCTATCTCAGCAGTCTAGGCTTCAAAGAAAGGCTTATGGTTCACTGTCACTTGAAAGTGTAAATGTATTTTGATTGATGTTATTGATTCTTCATCTTTGTTGAATAAAACACATCCTTGGGGTTGATTATGTATAGATTGGATAGTTTAGATCATTGTGGTTAGTTCCAGCTGACTGCGAATGAAAGGAAATAATATGAGATGAAAAATAATAATTTGATCTTGACAAGCAGTTATGCAACAGATAAAAGACCATTATATAATGGAATAGGAACTAAAATGTGCAAAATTGGGTCTAGCAGTTATCATAAGATCTGGTTCGGCATAACATTTTAGGAGTCATGGATATGTGGGGATGGAATGGGATTTGCCGGCATTTTTTCCGATACTGTACAGCAACATTTCTATCATTATAGCACAGGGGCACTTATGAGGTGCCCAAGGACTGAACCTGGCCGGTCCATTAGACTGACACCGACGAGTCAGGCGTAATGCTGTCCCTTAGCCAAGGTTTAGGAGGGAAGCCACTACTACTAACTTTAAAGTCTTTAGTTTGACCTGGCTGGGGTTTGAGCCCACAGCCCGATCCACAAGTCGACGCGCTGCCACCTGAGCTATTGCGGCCAGTTGGATATGTAGAAACTCAGATAAGAAAAGTGAAGCTTGAATTGGATTTTAGAGAACGTAATCCCTATCCTACCTGATATTAAAACAAAACTGGTTTTAACATTTCATTAACATTGGGATAATGCAGAAGGTAACAATTAAAAATATCCTTTAAAAAAAAAGCAATGCAATTTATTTCATTCGCTTGCATTGACCTTATTTCAGAAACCTGTGTGAAAGAAATCATTCTATACTACAGTGTTCACAGACTTGAAATCAGCAGTTACAACCTTTGCTATCAACATGGTTTTGAATTTTCCACAAAAATTCCATGCCCATTATTTTAATAGACAACTAAACTTGCAAACCTCCCATGACACACACACCTGCTGAGATGAACATGTTAATCCTTGACAGGCGTTGAAAATGATGTACTGAAATTTCTTTTTAACAACTACTTGCAAATATAAAAATATTAAGTCCATATTGTTCAAGACTCAGCAGCAAAAAGTGATCACTCATCAGACAGCTCCTAAAGGAAGCTGGCAGATCTGGACCTACCCTGTTTGTGAAAGCCTATTTAATAAGTGGTAAGCAGGCTAAGAGGTAAGGATGGGGGCCTGTTTGTAAGGAATTTACTCTTGCTTTTTTATGGGGAAAGCATGAAGAGATAAGGGTGTAAAAATAGAAGCTAATGGCTGTTTGGGGCCCTCTGGCACTGAAAGGTAAAACTAGATGTCTCAAATCAATCTTCTACTGACAAATTGTCATACAGTTACATAACACTTTATCAAAAGCCAAATGTCTAAAGTGGAGGTTGTGAAGTTTCTTTTTAAAAAATCTGTCAGTAGTAAATGAAGTACCATGAAATTTCTCAGAAAATTGTAACGCAAGATTAAACTTATTGTTTAAATTTCAAGCCCCAATCTAGTTAATAAATGAAATCAAAACCGTATGCATTTCAGAAACTTTTTTTTTCTAATTTTCCAGAAAGCATTTATGGCAGGAAGCTTTAAGCTAGGTGTGCACAGATAAAGGGGAGATAATTCCAGGTGTGCCTATGAAGATAAAGGGAAATTATTTAAGTTTTATTGCACTCCACCAGAATCACCGTGGTAACAGAACAGGTGCTAGTATCATTAGAAATTCTTCTAGCAGGATAATTAGGAATTGTTGAAAACTTCCTGGAGCAGATCTAAATAACATTCCAGAGAGATAAAGTAGTGTGTGTGTGTGTGAGGGGGAGGGGGCTGGTGAGTTTCATATGTCAATGACTTGGGTGCTTGGGTTAGAAGGAAGGAAGGCTTGTTTTTTTTTTGTTATTTTTAAACCAAAGAATGATTTTTTCTAGCCTTATTACTTAAAAATAAAATTCTCATAGTTTGTGATAGGTACATGGCAAATAAATTCACACTACACTTTTTATTTCATATGTGTTTAAATTTTGTTCCCCTTTTGAACACATCAGCATATATTACAACATGTGCCATTCAGGGATGTTCTAGGTTGCAAAGCTAAAAGTGGTTAAAATAAGTTAAATAGTGTTGCAATGCTTTTGATACTCCCAACATAAATACAACATTAACTTCTGAAGGATATTAAAAGCATATTAAAATGAAGTCTTGGGATCACAGGTAAGATTATTTTTATTCAATTATTCATTGTGGTTAAAAAAAAAATATATAGCTTTTTTGAACAAAAAATTGAATGTAAAATTGACCAACTGTGCCAGAGTGGCTAAAAAAAAAATGGGTGTATTGGTTAAAAGAGCTATTGACATATGTTGTCTGTTCACATCTTCCAACAACTATTCTTGGACTAGAATTAAAAATATTTGCATGTACTTACATTTATGTATTTACTTCATTTAACAAATTAATCATATAAATAAAAACTTCTTTCTTTCCTTAGCAAAAACAAGAAGCATATAGGCTAGTATTGTAAAACAAATGATCTTCTTACTTTTTATATAGTGAGAGTACAGAAAAGAAAGTGATGTGTCTTTCTGATATATAAAGTATCACGATTACACCTTATAACATAAATGGCCTAAAAAATCCCCTATTCCCCTTCATACACTTTTCTGACAGCCCTCCTTATCAAAGGATGATAGCTTCACTACCAACGCTAGAAAGTGAAGGTATAATGGTTTGTGCCAATGAATCGCTTCATTTATATCCAGGAATTATAACTGGCTTGTGACTTGCCAATTACCACTTTAATTGGCAGGGGATGATTTAACAGCCAATTTCTTATGCCTTCTAGGTGAGATATTAAGGCCTGTTCTAGTTTGAATATATGGTATCAGACACTTTGTCAAAACCAAATACATGCAACACTATTTTACCCCTTTTGGTAGATATAGGGGCATAATTTATCTCTAAACATGTATGTGTATTTAAGTTTCAAAAGAGATGATCTTAAACAATACTTCAATGGTAAGATGGTACAATTCATGAAGTATCAACCAAACGCTTATTCTTTCTACCCCAACAAATAAGCATAATGAAGATTTCTGATAAAAATTGATATCTACATGCATGTCAAAGCCTTTAGTTTACCTGCTTGCAGTTAGTGTTAATCTTTTAGTTAAGTGCCTGTGATCTAAAAAAACAACAAAACTTTGCATCTTAAGCAGACAGAAATAACTTATTTGTGAAAAATGATTGAGATGGTTTGCTCAGACGAACCTATGACATTAATAAACAGCTTTTCACAGAACCCTGTCAAATAACACTCATTTACTTGGCACTTTGATGAAAATATTTGGTCTAAACTGTTTGATTACGCATTTATGAAAGGGCAACCCTAACAAGACTCTACAATGGTTCATGTATCACTAAAATTAAAAATTTAAAATAATAAAATAAAATAATAAAATAAAATAATTTCTCATGTGCAAGTAATTATTTTTCTTCAGTCTTAGAAAGGCTCAATCAATCTACTTATCACCTACCTGTGTTGGTCTGATTCCATGAACATGGTTTCCTACAAATTTATACCATTATTTTCTTATTGTCCATGTTTATATATATATATACATAAACATTGGTGGGGATAACTGGCAGAATGACAATTTTCAGACATCCACAGAGTTCACATACCTGTCTCCTTGCCAGATGCCTTGAGAAAGTTCTCATACGAGTCCCAGCGTGTCAGGGCATCTGTCGAGTCTTCAACAGGCACTGTAACGTCTGATTTGAAGTCGGCCACTGTCAAACATAAACACTATTCTTTTAGCTAATTTACTACCAGAACTCATAATAAAATAAAAAAAACTTTTTTTTTTTACATTTCACGTTTTTACATGTGGATGCTTAACTTAGTGCATTTTTTTATACAAATTCCTTGAAATAAAGTACAGCTAAGTAATCTTGCACATCCTTTGATAAAATATCGTAAGATTAACTTAAAACCGACTAAGCACAAACTGAACAGATCTGAAAAAAAAGCAAAGATACAAATAAGTCAGGAAGCTGTCTAATCAGTGTCTACTACTATTTGTAGCCAAATCTGAAGCAATATGTCATCTAATCTTTGTATAGTAGTTATTAGCACAAGATTTTAAACAAAGTTAGTAATTTACCAATGATGTTATTTTTTTTTAGATACATCTCTGATACAGCTCAGCAACAAAAATCACATCATTATAGCATTTTCTAGCTATTTTAGTGGTATGAGACTCCAGACAAATGTCTTGGTAGAACCACTGGCACAAGACAGATCAGCCGGCAGTCTTCACATTTAATCACCCAATACTGGTTTTGAGCATATGTGGTTGAGTGGCTGACAATTCAAGAAAAATTCAGCAACTCTACCACTCAACAATGGCTGCCACTCTTAAAGCAACATGAAAAATGCATAGCATATGAGGGCAGGATGAATTAAAACATGATTGTGCAAAAAAAGCCAACTAGAACAAGAGTGTCCAGGCCATTTTAAAACAGAAAAAGTGCACATCATAATCTCCAGATGCTAGCTTGGTACCTTTTCCATTATAAGTTAGTCCTTATCATACATGGCTAGCTTCAGGTAAAGTTAATTCAGTGTCATATAACTGAATAATTAAGACATAAAAATCCAAACTTTGATGAAAATATTCTTCTGTGAGACTCCTTTAAAAGCAGGTGAACCATTTGTTTATTTTAGACATTCATTTAATACGGTCACATCAGAGGTACATGTAATTTAGGAAAAAAATAGTTTTTTTGTTGTTTTGTATTGTGTAAACTAAACATAGTGTCTGGAGTGCATCACAGATATAAAGTCTGCTATATAATGCTTACTATGAAAGATCATGCTTGGGTGACTTACCTTGTACCAGGCCCTCCGAGTTGTTTCCAAACACAAACTCTACCTTGCCAGTGTCAGGGAATCTCGGGTCTGAAATAGAACAAAAATATATTATTTACACAGGTAACATATTAAATCATGTCATAACTTAGGGGACATTACTCTAACTTGTTATATTGCAATGTGTGATCTCCCTTTTTGGAAGGTTATCACCCTGCACAGATCAGGCTCTGAAATTAAAAATCTAATGAGGATGGATGATCTTCCATCTGTTACGAGAAGAGAATGGCAGACACAAACTGGGTACAGACGTCCAGGAAGCACTGGGACGTGTCTGGTCAACTTAACAGAGGGCGTCTCAAGAAAACCCGAGAAGACACCATTAAAGAGATTTTCAAACAGCTACATCAGTGTCCAACTCTAGCAAAAGAGACAGATGGGGGACTGCTGAAAGTCACCATGCAACCCAGGAAGCATGTTAAATGGCTGATGATGATACACATAAACTTATTGTAGAAAACATTTTTTTTTCTCCAAGATTTAAATACTGAAAAATGCTTCTGACTGCAACATTGGCATAACGTTATATATTATTGTGTAAGTTGCACTTTAATAATGAAGTATATCCATAAAAACATATACAAATTTAAAATAAGAACATGCCTTACAAAGTAAATGAATATGCCTTCTCACAATAAATATATACCTTGAGACAAATTGTCCATGTTCTAAATTTGTAAAAGGAGAATTATAATCAACACAGAAAATTGTTGTATGAATTTACTTTACAATTTTTGTACCTATTAACTTATAGGACCATTTAGGCAAGTGTTTTCATCCTTTGTACTTTGGTACACAATACCCCATTGTACATCATGAACAGTATAAAACACTGTTTATGATAATAAAAACATATGAATTGACAAGGTATATAAATAATAAGTTTCAAGTCAAACATTTGTAACAATTAAATCAATGTTTTGCTTTACAAAATGTTATGAATTATAAAAGGATGTTAAATAAGTAAAAAATTGCTGCAAATGAGGCAAAGTAAAATCTTCAGACTTCATACATACCCAAGGGATATAACTAAAGTCAATCTTATCAGAAAAGTTTGAAGATAATTATCTCCCTTTACAATTTTGAAGGAAAAAAAAAAAACAAGAAAAGAAAACAAAAAAACAACAAAAAACAACAACACACAAACAAAAAGAAAAAGAAAAAAAACAAACAAACAAACAAACTACGAACTATTTTAACAGAAAATGTTTTTTTGATATGCATTATAGCAGACTCACAATTTCCTTGTCCAATGCAATCACGCTAACGGGAGTTGTGCTAGACGGCACACGTGTAATTTACATAGCTACCAATTATTAATATTTATGCATACTTAATAAAACTTTGCTGATCTAGATGCCCAGCAATTTTGTTTAATAAAAACAGTAATTCAGCATACCCATAATTCTTAAGTAAAGTTCTTTCCAGATGAAGGCAAGGGAATTGTGTGAGCTTGCACAGGTAACTTTCGATGGCATTACAGCGTACCCTTAATTGCTTAGGAGAGCTAATTTTTGCTGAAGATACGGGAATTATGTGAGATGGAACAGGTCTTGAATTGACATACTAACCAGATATTATTGAAATGCACTATTGCTTATCCACTATTGTTTTTTACTTTTTGACAATTACATGTATGTTTTCAAGGCATTAAAGCATACCCATAATTGCTTCGTCCAGCTCATTCTTGCTAAAAACAAGGGAGTTGTGTGAGATGGCACAGGTATGGAATTGGCAAGCCCAGATGATTTCCCGCTGTCCTGCCTTGTTCTTCTTGTGGTAGCACTTGATCAGAATGTCCCCGCGCAGGGGGATCCCGGGAGAGATAGAGATGCATACCTTCTGCATGTTGTCAGTCACATTACTATAAAGGAAATAAACTCAATGTTTAGCCGACAAACTTAATGTTGAACGTATGTAATGCATCAAAAACACTAAAACTAACACGCACAATAAATATTTGTTGAATATAATGCCTTACTAACATTTATGAGGTTATAAAGATGGTCTCCTCTCATGCTACATATATTGCTGCCTTCATTTTGACAGCATGTAACCAAGTTACATGATACCAAACCCATGTGTATCAAATTATCCTTACACCTGGATTACCAAATCGAGAAACTACTCCTAATGGCTGAGCATAATTATGCAAGAAAGCTATACCACTACAAGGTATTTCCATCATCAAATGTTTACACTATTATAACCAGAATGTATAAACTGGATGCAAATTTGACACATTTGAAACATGGATGCCAGGCATACAAACACCACCCTCGCACAATGTTTTGATTGCGAGGCATAAAGCAGGTCAAGCTTCTCGACATCTTTGGCAAGACATTTTAATGGATAAAAAAATGTAAAAACATAAAAACTTCATATGCTCATTTCAATATGGACATCAAAAATGCATAAATACAAAAAAAAATTAATCCTACACCTGATCGTTTATCACCTCAATATCAGTGTTTGCTTTTCAACCGTTTTTGACAAATACACATGAACTACCCACAATCCAATTGCTTGCTACATTGGTCAAAAACATGCATTTGTTATACATGTGTAGCATGATCAGAGTAAAACTCGCCTTTGAAAGGTGCAACCTATTAAGTAATGAATGCACCCTATATAAAGGGAAGCAATCTGATGTGATAGGGGTAGACGACCTGTTCATTAACATTCTTAAGAGTGCATATTCATTTTGCACATACAAAAGAAGGCAAAACAAAATAGAAGTTGTGTTTATAGTGCCATTTACAAAAAAGGAGACAAAGTTATGAAGATATTTGTTTTATTCTTTTACAAGATAAAAGCAAATACATCCAGCTATGAATAAATATTTTATAAGCATTCAGTTAAAAGTGAATCAGTGTTTGTTTTCAAGAAAATGCAAAGTGTATGATAATTGTTCAAACAGTATTTTTATTGTTTTTGCTTGTCAATCACAGGGAGGGAATTTAAAAAACTAAACCTGTTTAAAGAATATTTATTTAAAAATAAGCAATCATTTTTTTCATTCTTTTTTTATTGACATTTCTTTCAGTATTTTGGGGTAGAGAAATCTCACTATTGACAGTTAAAAATGAACATAGCAAGACCTCTAGCATTCATGTCTGATAAATAATGTATTTTTTTTTACTGCAAAAGATGATTTTATTGTATGTAAAAGACTGAATATTGATAAAAAAATTTTTTTTAGAGTTGACAAGAAAAAATGTGAAGAGTCCACTTAACAAATCACATTTATTTGTTGCCTAACTCACGCCTGTCTGCAGAAATATTGTGCAACCACTCCTTTTTCCAAGGCTGGGACTTCAATAGATCTATAAATAGTGTTGACACAATTTCAGTAGTAGGGTGTTGAACCATTACAGGCAGATAGGCAGGAGATGAAACATGACCAGGGTAGTACAAGCTCTTCCAATTCTCCCAGTGGGAGATCCATTCAGTGGTAAGATGGAGGGATAAATGGATTCTCTATATCAAATCTATTACAAGAAATAAACTGCAAGATATGCATAAAGGAAGTACAAATAGTTCAGGTTGCACATACAGTTAAAAAAAGGTTAGATCAAAGTGCACATTCAGTTTGATGTTGAGTCTAGTAAAATGCATTTTTTGGTAAACTGTCTAACCTCACTTTTTACGTGGTTTGGGATGACATTATGATGGATTTTCATTGTTAACATATCTCAGGTTCAAACTGTTTAAAAATCAATTGTTTTTCAGGAACTTTGACTGAACTTTGCCCCATTTACTAACAAAACCCCTAATATAATTGGTAGCTTTGAAGAAAAAATCTGGTGTCTTTATTGTTTTAACCTTGTAAATGAATATTTGAATGATTTCCATTAATAAAAATTGTAGAAACTTTATTAAGTATTATCAGAAAATAATTTACTTATCTTACCATTAATATGTTATTATTATATAACTAATAGTATAGATTCTTTTGTGGTTTTAATATATATCAAGACACCAACTAAAATTTCCAAATCAAATTTCCACCAATAAAGTAAACACATGTGAAACAGACAGCAGATCGAATGCATGTCCACAATAAAGATACAAGCATCTTAGTCAACACATATATGATTAAGCAATATATTATGCTCTTCCATGCTCTTCAGGCTGGCTAAAATGGAGGAAGGAAAGGTAGTGATGGTACTCTTGATGGTTTCATTGATTGAAGAGCTCTCAATCAAGAGTAAGTGTTTTCTCAGGTGATATGTGAAGTGGCCTTCACTTGAAAGGTAGGACAGGGCCATACATTCAGCTATATACCCACAGATTACTCCTATTACAAACACATGCTACCAAGGGTCCTTTTTCCTTTTAAAAAAAGACAACATCACCATAAACTTATTTACTATTTACATCAGAATATCTACAAATAATACAGCCACTAAAGATATACTAAGCTACATTCTTCTACTGGAAAATTGTTTGTTTTTTACTGTTTTGTAAGTTACATACAGTTACATCCTTTTAAAATCTAAAGAAAAAACGTGTTTAAAATTAAAGACCAGTGATTTTAGCTTTTTAGGAAATATAAGTGCATATACAAGGTTAAGAGAATTGGTTTGGGTCTACCCAGAAGGAAAAGCATTGAGAAAGATAAAATATCAGGATAACAAGTGTTTTGAAGACATATATATCCTGCTCTCTATCTGGTTTCAATCAATGTCCACAGAAAAAAAGAGCAGAAATTATGTTTAAAAGTACTGTGACGTTGACATTTATACATGACTTATCCCAAATCAAATAGGGTTCTATATGGCATAACTAATGTTCCAAGTAGGAGGATTGTGGGCTCATGTCCTCTCTGAAAAGTGACTGACCAACCAACATCTGCGAAACAATATGTGCCCTCTTCTTTAAAGACAGCTATAAAAAAATAACAGTTTGCCAAGTTTACAGTTCCACCAAAACAGTTCAGTTGAAAAAGATAATCTGCTAACTTTACTGTGTCAGAATGCCATCAACCTGTTGAGGTCAATAAGTCCTCTCTCCTTTCTGTACAAATCTGATATCAACCCAGTTATCACAAAATATGATGCTTCACATTAAATGTTCCTAGTCTTGAAACCTTTCCTTATATAACTTCCTTGCTTATGCTCAGCAGCTAGATGTAGCTCCAGGATCTGCAGTTATAAGTATGTAAGCATGACTCCGAGGCCATTCTCATGTATCTGATTGGACAGATTTTGGTTCAAAGTTAAAATCTGACCAGTAAGATGTGGAGGGTTGGTCTCGGATATGAGCTCAAAGATTTATAACGTTGGACCCAGGAGTGCGAGATAAATTGTCCCGCAACAAGATTGGGTACCGCATCATGCTCAAAATCTTATCACAGTGAAAGCAGCACTTTATGAACGCGATCTCAGGCTGATGGAAAACTTGCTGGTTATCACTTTTAATAAATATGAAGCATAGAAAACAGACCAAATGATGTCGGCCACTTTAATTCCAAAGGTGAAGAAAATCTAGACAAAGCAATACACTGTGACTTACTAGACTCCAGAAGTGAAGATGGGGTGCATGCCTTGATACACCTTGATGAAGGGCCGGCAGCCTCCCTTCGTGTCGAAATTGGGAACACCATGAATAAGGATGTGGTGGAGATACAGTGCGCTGCTGTTGATCTGGATCGCACCGGACAGGAGGCCCGCAAAGTAGTGCACATACCTGGATAAAGCATAGACTGTATTATTCCACACACCTTCTACTCACACCCTAAATTATTACACATGCCTTCCCAACAAAAGAAACCATGTTTCAACCTATTTTCATATTAAAACAATGGAACAACAAAACCCTAATTAAACGGTCAGAAGGAAATATGGATATGATATATTCAAATAAAAAAACAGCTATTCGTTTAAAACCTTTTTAACTAAAGTCAGTTGTAAAAAAAACTAAAGATAAATCTTTCTTAGAGACTGCCCACTTCCTGGATAGAACCTGTACTTAGCAATGTGCAGTAAATAGTCTTACTTAAGAACTAACATTGCGCTACTGATTTGAGGTTTCAAACCTGGAACCTTTCAATCTGGACTCCAATATATTGACAGCTAGACTACAGATGCCTATCCAAATATTATTAATGAAGAAAGACACTCAACAATGATGTATGGATAGATACCAATGTACTAAAGGTCAGCTGGAAGAACTCCTTCGATAAAAGTTTATTTTGCTCATTATTATACTGACTCACCTTCTCTGAGATGGCTGGGGAAGGCCTCCAAGTTTGTCATCATAGAAACGCTTCATGGCAAATCTGTCAAGGGCTTGGTCAGCACTACAATAGACAAAACATGCCATCAGACAAACAGTTTACTGGTGGTTCTTTCTCATCAATCTTCAATCTTAGTAATTGGTGTCCACTGTAGCTAATATACCTGTTATCTCAACTAACCATTTTTTTGAACTTTAGGTTTTATCATATAATATTGACCTTTATCTACATGGATTATTTCATATACGGTGATTTTGACAATCCAGATTTTATTTTAACCTAACATGGAGACATTTAAAGTTGAACGTGGAGACATTTAAAGTTAAACAACATAAGAAAACAATAATAAACAGAATTTTGCCTTTATTTATTCAATTTAATTCATCATTAAACACCTACAACACATATAACCATACCTTGCACAAATGTTGCTGTAGCGCATGTATGCTGCTATGACAACAGCGATGCGACCCCGTCCACCTTTGCAGTGGACAACAACAACATGGTTAATGTCGGAGCCGAGCCAAGAGTCGATGGCCTTGCAGATGCTGCAGAGTCGCTCAAGGGGCGGGGCTAAGTTCTCCGGCCAACCGTAATCAAGCACCTGGGGACAGTGCTTCACAAGGTCCTGACGCTTGTCCGAGATGTTGATCACCTGGACACATGATACAGGTTGAAATGTATCAAATCTAACCATGTCATAGACTTATGAACACTGATGCTGCATCAGAAAATGAGGTTAGTTTAAACAAACTTTACACAAACCATTATTCTTGAAATCCTTCTAACAGTTGATATTACATTGAAAATAAGAGGCAGTTATTCATGTTCTGTGAGAACCAAGCTATCATACACAGTTCCACTTAGGAATGTTATCACTGATATAAAATAACAAAACAACAACAACAAGGCTTAGTTTCTTGTATTAAATTTTTAAGAATCAAGCTGAATGACATGATTTGGTTGGTTCCTACGAAAATATTTGGATTATAAACATCGCATCAAAAGGAGGCCTAAATAGAAATGAATATTTTTTTTTTAATAAATACTGTTTGCTTTTGATCACATTCTGATTTTAAATCCTGAAGTTTTAACTGGCTGTCGTGGCCAGTTTGTGTGCAGAGCAGAAATACAATTTGTACCATCAGGATAAAAGTAGCTATCACTGGTCTATTTATGACCAACTATTCAATGAACATTGACCTGAATCAATTGATTGAACTATTAGCTTAGAGAGAACGTGTGGACAACATTTTTATCATGCATGATAAGAGACCGCGCTGACCAGCCAACAAAGTCGTCATAATCAATAACATAGTCAGTACAGTAACAAGATTAGTTAATATCAAAATCGATAAGGTTCCATCTCAGTCAACGCTGATCGTAATTCATTGTTAACAACCCTTATGAATTCTAACTTATCTGCTATTACGAAAGTGCAAAGGTAACTAGACACATAACAAAAAGACTTTATCACTGAGCAGCAAACAGTGTGGGTCCTGATCAGACAGCTACAGTCAGGAGCTTGACAGCCTGTATCTACACTGTCCACGCCTAATCAGACAGCTACAGTCAGGAGCTGGACAGTCTGTATCTACATTGTTTGTCTACACCTGATCAGACAGCTACAGTCAGGAGCTGGACAGTCTGTATCTACACTGTCCACGCCTGATCAGACAGCTACAGTCAGGAGCTGGACAGTCTGTATCTACATTGTTTGTCTACACCTGATCAGACAGCTACAGTCAGGAGCTGGACAGCCTGTATCTACACTGTCCACGCCTGATCAGACAGCTACAGTCAGGAGCTGGACAGTCTGTATCTACATTGTTTGTCTACACCTGATCAGACAGCTACAGTCAGGAGCTGGACAGTCTGTATCTACACTGTCCACGCCTGATCAGACAGCTACAGTCAGGAGCTGGACAGTCTGTATCTACATTGTTTGTCTACACCTGATCAGACAGCTACAGTCAGGAGCTGGACAGTCTGTATCTACACTGTCCACGCCTGATCAGACAGCTACAGTCAGGAGCTGGACAGTCTGTATCTACATTGTTTGTCTACACCTGATCAGACAGCTACAGTCAGGAGCTGGACAGCCTGTATCTACACTGTCCACGCCTGATCAGACAGCTACAGTCAGGAGCTGGACAGTCTGTATATACTTTGTTTGTCTACACCTGATCAGACAGCTACAGTCAGGAGCTGGGCAGTCTGTATCTACACTGTCCACGCCTGATCAGACAGCTACAGTCAGGAGCTGGACAGTCTGTATCTACACTGTCCACGCCTGATCAGACAGCTACAGTCAGGAGCTGGACAGTCTGTATCTACACTGTCTACACCTGATCAGACAGCTACAATCAGGAGCTGGACAGTCTGTATCTACACTGTCTACACCTGATCAGACAGCTACAGTCAGGAGCTGGACAGTCTGTATCTACACTGTCTACACCTGATCAGACAGCTACAATCAGGAGCTGGACAGTCTGTATCTACACTGTCTACACCTGATCAGACAGCTACAGTCAGGAGCTGGACAGTCTGTATCTACATTGTTTGTCTACACCTGATCAGACAGCTACAGTCAGGAGCTGGACAGTCTGTATCTACACTGTTTGTCTACACCTGATCAGACAGCTACAGTCAGGAGCTGGACAGTCTGTATCTACACTGTTTGTCTACACCTGATCAGACAGCTACAGTCAGGAGCTGGACAGTCTGTATCTACACTGTCTACACCTGATCAGACAGCTACAGTCAGGAGTTGGACAGCCTGTATCTACACTGTCTACACCTGATCAGACAGCTACAGTCAGGAGCTGGACAGTCTGTATCTACACTGTTTGTCTACACCTGATCAGACAGCTACAGTCAGGAGCTGGACAGTCTGTATCTACATTGTTTGTCTACACCTGATCAGACAGCTACAGTCAGGAGCTGGACAGTCTGTATCTACACTGTTTGTCTACACCTGATCAGACAGCTACAGTCAGGAGCTGGACAGTCTGTATCTACACTGTTTGTCTACACCTGATCAGACAGCTACAGTCAGGAGCTGGACAGTCTGTATCTACACTGTCTACACCTGATCAGACAGCTACAGTCAGGAGCTGGACAGTCTGTATCTACACTGTCTACACCTGATCAGACAGCTACAGTCAGGAGCTGGAAAGTCTGTATCTACACTGTTTGTCTACACCTGATCAGACAGCTACAGCCTGTATCAACACTGTTTGTCTACACATGATCAGACAGCTACAGTCAGGAGCTGGACAGTCTGTATCTACACTGTTTGTCTACACCTGATCAGACAGCTACAGCCTGTATCAACACTGTTTGTCTACACCTGATCAGACAGCTACAATCAGGAGCTGGACAGCCTGTATCTGCACTGTTTGTCTACACCTGATCAGACAGCTACAGTCAGGAGCTGGACAGTCTGTATCTACACTGTCTACACCTGATCAGACAGCTACAGTCAGGAGATGGACAGCCTGTATCTACACTGTTTGTCTACACCTGATCAGGCAGTTACAGTCAGGAGCTGGACAGCCTGTATCTACACTGTTGGTCTACACCTGATCAGACAGCTTCAGTCAGGAGTTGGACAGCCTGTATCTACACTGTCTACACCTGATCAGAAAGCTACAGTCAGGAGCTGGACAGTCTGTATCTACACTGTTTGTCTACACCTGATCAGACAGCTACAGTCAGGAGTTGGACAGCCTGTATCTACACTGTCTACACCTGATCAGACAGCTACAGCCAGGAGCTGGACAGTCTGTATCTACACTGTTTGTCTACACCTGATCAGACAGCTACAGTCAGGAGTTGGACAGCCTGTATCTACACTGTCTACACCTGATCAGACAGCTACAGCCAGGAGCTGGACAGCCTGTATCTACACTGTCTACACCTGATCAGACAGCTACAGCCAGGAGCTGGACAGTCTGTATCTACACTGTTTGTCTACACCTGATCAGACAGCTACAGCCAGGAGTTGGACAGCCTGTATCTACACTGTCTACACCTGATCAGACAGCTACAGCCAGGAGCTGGACAGTCTGTATCTACACTGTTTGTCTACACCTGATCAGACAGCTACAGCCAGGAGATGGACAGCCTGTATCTACACTGTTGGTCTACACCTGATCAGACAACTACAGTCAGGAGCTGGACAGTCTGTATCTACACTGTCTACACCTGATCAGACAGCTACAGTCAGGAGCTGGACAGCCTGTATCTGCACTGTTTGTCTACACCTGATCAGACAGCTACAGTCAGGAGTTGGACAGCCTGTATCTACACTGTCTACACCTGATCAGAAAGCTACAGTCAGGAGCTGGAAAGCCTGTATCTACACTGTCTACACCTGATCAGAAAGCTACAGTCAGGAGCTGGACAGTCTGTATCTACACTGTTTGTCTACACCTGATCAGACAGCTACAGTCAGGAGCTGGACAGTCTGTATCTACACTGTTTGTCTACACCTGATCAGACAGCTACAGCCTGTATCAACACTGTTTGTCTACACCTGATCAGACAGCTACAGTCAGGAGCTGGACAGTCTGTATCTACACTGTTTGTCTACACCTGATCAGACAACTACAGTCAAGAGTTGGACAGTCTGTATCTACACTGTCTACACCTGATCAGACAGCTACAGTCAGGAGCTGGACAGTCTGTATCTACACTGTTTGTCTACACCTGATCAGACAGCTACAGTCAGGAGTTGGACAGCCTGTATCTACACTGTCTACACCTGATCAGGCAGTTACAGTCAGGAGCTGGACAGCCTGTATCTGCACTGTTTGTCTACACCTGATCAGAAAGTTACAGTCAGGAGTTGGACAGCCTGTATCTACACTGTCTACACCTGATCAGGCAGTTACAGTCAGGAGCTGGACAGCCTGTATCTGCACTGTTTGTCTACACCTGATCAGAAAGCTACAGTCAGGAGCTGGACAGTCTGTATCTACACTGTTTGTCTACACCTGATCAGACAGCTACAGTCAGGAGCTGGACAGTCTGTATCTACACTGTTTGTCTACACCTGATCAGACAGCTACAGTCAGGAGCTGGACAATCTGTATCTACACTGTCTACACCTGATCAGACAGCTACAGTCAGGAGCTGGACAGCCTGTATCTACACTGTCTACACCTGATCAGACAGCTACAGTCAGGAGCTGGACAGTCTGTATCTACACTGTCTACACCTGATCAGACAGCTACAGCCAGGAGTTGGACAGCCTGTATCTACACTGTCTACACCTGATCAGACAGCTACAATCAGGAGCTGGACAGCCTGTATCTGCACTGTTTGTCTACACCTGATCAGAAAGGTACAGTCAGGAGCTGGACAGTCTGTATCTACACTGTTTGTCTACACCTGATCAGACAGCTACAGTCAGAAGCTGGACAGTCTGTATCTACACTGTTTGTCTACACCTGATCAAACAGCTACAGTCAGGAGCTGGACAGTCTGTATCTACACTGTTTGTCTACACCTGATCAGACAGCTACAGCCAGGAGCTGGACAGTCTGTATCTACACTGTTTGTCTACACCTGATCAGACAGCTACAGTCAGGAGCTGGACAGTCTGTATCTACACTGTTTGTCTACACCTGATCAGAAAGCTACAGTCAGGAGCTGGACAGTCTGTATCTACACTGTTTGTCTACACCTGATCAGACAACTACAGTCAGGAGCTGGACAGTCTGTATCTACACTGTTTGTCTACACCTGATCAGACAGCTACAGTCAGGAGCTGGACAGCCTGTATCTACACTGTCTACACCTGATCAGACAGCTACAGTCAGGAGCTGGACAGTCTGTATCTACACTGTCTACACCTGATCAGACAGCTACAGCCAGGAGTTGGACAGCCTGTATCTACACTGTCTACACCTGATCAGACAGCTACAGCCAGGAGCTGGACAGTCTGTATCTACACTGTTTGTCTACACCTGATCAGACAGCTACAATCAGGAGCTGGACAGTCTGTATCTACACTATACACCTGATCAGACAGCTACAGTCAGGAGCTGGACAGCCTGTATCTACACTGTTTGTCTACACCTGATCAGACAGCTACAATCAGGAGCTGGACAGTCTGTATCTACACTGTTTGTCTACACCTGATCAGACAGCTACAATCAGGAGCTGGACAGTCTGTATCTACACTGTTTGTCTACACCTGATCAGACAGCTACAGTCAGGAGCTGGACAGCCTGTAGCTACGCTGTTTGTCTACACCTGATCAGACAGCTACAGCCATGAGCTGGACAGCCTGTATCTACACTGTTTGTCTACACCTGATCAGACAGCTACAGTCAGGAGCTGGACAACCTGTAGCTACACTGTTTGTCTACACCTGATCAGACAGCTACAGTCAGGAGCTGGACAGCCTGTAGCTACGCTGTTTGTCTTCACCTGATCAGACAGCTACAGCCATGAGCTGGACAGCCTGTATCTACACTGTTTGTCTACACCTGATCAACACTCCCCAAGCAGGCTAAGTGTCCTATAAATTTGTCAAGTTTTGATTCGTTCGTAGTCACCTACACTTAAAGCAAGATTGGGCTGTTAGTATGTTCCCATGGGTCAAATAAGTGAGTGGTCATTCCTACAATGTTGTATAAGTCTTCAGGTAATTTTACAGTGAATGTAGATCAGAGACAAAATATGCAAACCCGAACACAAAGTAATGGAAAGGGCATCATAGAAATTAAAATAATAAATATTTCTCATTATCTACTGTATCAGTGAATTACTCATAACTGCTTATTATTTACTTACAATATATTTATACATACATATTTGACACATTTGTACAGACATAAAAACAAAAAGTGTAGATCCTGATTAAGACATCTTCCAACAGGGGGCTGACTGATCTGTAGTCGTCTTGCCAAAGCCTTATTAACATGTATGTATTTAGCATGTGACGAGGTTTATAGAGAAGTCAATATTTTAATATACCTGAAGGTATAAACATTATTGATTATTATTACTGTTTACAATAATGATACTGTCAGTTATTAGCTTAAAACAATATACACAAAAACCTAGTAATTTGGCAAATATAACTGATTATGATAGCACACAACTCACTGTATGACAGCAATAATAGAACTGTATGCCAAAAAAAAAGGTTGAAATATTTTGTCGAATAAAGCTTTTATTTATATATATATATATCTATATATCTATATCTATATATATATATATATATAGATAGATGTATATAGCATGTTCTAAGAAATAAATGGTGTGGATCTCTATCAGACAGTTGCAAGCCCCCACCACACACCACCTGTTTTGCACATCTTTGCCTTACAGCAATATCAAAAAAATCATTAACAAGCACAATCACTCTTGCAATTTTCATCTGATTGTATTGAAAATAGCTGGCATAGTTTCCCATGGTACTTAAGATGATTGTGACTTTTCATCATAACTGACAAAAAACTGTGAAAAAATAAGTCCATAAAGAAAATCTCCACTGGCAGACAGACATTCCAGTATAGCCTCACATGACACAGTAACGTATCTCTTTAAGAATTTTAGTGAATTTAGAGCTTCTATTTTGGCAGAAGTAAATAATTTCACCATTTCTTATGGCACCATCTCTAAAAGAATAGGCAGTGAAGTTCAAGATGCCAACCAAAAAGACGTACCAACTATTTGGACTGTCTCTTATATATTCAGACAAGGGAGACAAATTTCATTTCACATATCTTCCTTACAGAAATGTCAACTCACCAGATAATTATCCTGATGCTTGGTCTTTAGCATGCGTGTCACCTCCTTAAGGTTGTATTTGTATGTCGTATCATGCTCCTCAGAAGCAAACGACATCGCTGAAATATTAACAGCTGATGGTCATTTAACAATATCCCTGAACTATATGATAATGGACATTATACATCAAGATCACTGAAATAAAAGAATAATTTTTTACAATGACATACAAGTTAAATATATTGCCGAGTTTGTGGTGAACAATATGATCATGGACATTATCCATCAAGATCACTGAAATATAACAACAAAGGACATTATCCATTAAGATCACTGAAATATAACAACAAAGGACATTATCCATTAAGATCACTGAAATATAAGGATAATTTTTTACAATGACATACAAGTAAAATATATTTCCCAGTTTGTGGTGACCTATATGATCATGGACATTATCCATTAAGATCACTGAAATATAACAACAATGGACATTATTTATTAAGATCATTGAAATATAAGGATAATTTTTTACAATGACATACAAGTGAAATATATTGCCGTTTGTGGTGAACTATATGATCATGGACGTTATCCATCAAGATCACTGAAATATAAGGATAATTTTTTACAATGACATAAACATGAAATATATTGCCCAGTTTGTGGTAGAGCCCCTGACTCTGAGCAGGCCAAGGGTACATTTTACACCCTGGATTTTCTTTCCTTGTCATGGAACTTTTGAACAGGATAGGACGTTGTATAGTTATATAACAAATGCTTGATGAAATAAAGCTTAACAAGCTGGACATGACTACAGCAAGCCTGACATAACGCCATTAAGGAAAACAAGGAAGGGCATGAGAGAGATACGTACAAATGATGCGCTCCGTGATGTAGACGAGGTCAAGGATACACGCCGCGTGGTCGCCCCCGGCGCTGTCCGGGTGGGCGGGACTAGTGGGACTCATCTCACCTACGCTGCTCATCGTTGGGCGCTGTTGGCTGATACCAGGGACTGCTTGCTGTGGACGGGACAGAAATCATCATCATTATAATCATCACCTTTGTAGTCATCATCATCATTAAGCTTATCATATTATTATCAGCTGCACCAACTTCATCTTAATAACATTTCTTATTATTTTAAAAACTCTGTGACTTCTCCTTTTTTACCAAGTTCATAAAAAGCAAAATAATCATCATCATCATCATATTTTTTATCATCATACTTATCATTTTCAACACTTTTCAAACTATGTAAAGTAATTTTTTTTTACTTGGTTACTAACCTTGTTAAAAGTAAATTTGGTGTTGAGAGAGTAAAGGGGTTTTATTAGTGGAGTGAATCAATGGAGCCAATTGAAGTGCTTGTTTTTTTAAATGTTTAAATGTCATCAGGAATATATTTTATTAAAATCACATTTTTGGTCAATATATTTAGTAAATTCAACATTTTTCACAAAACAAACACTACAAAAGTGAAGAATTATTCAATAAACAAAAGTAATATTTGCAAAGACAAAAATTTAAACATGCTTTAAATATGCTCTAACATTTAACTCAATGTTGCTGCGTTTTTTTTTCAGAATGAAGAATTCCCTCCCAAACCCCAATATGTAACAAACTAACTGGCAGAAATTTCCCAGGTAACAGGGTAAGATTTTCTATCTATTCATCTCCCTGAGGCAGGCTATCATAGCATTGGCATTTATACAGCTACCACTAGACAGGAAAAAAAAAACTTTGACAACAAGCCAAAATGGCTTATTAGCATACCACAAACATATTACTTCCAAAATATCAAAGCATCATTCCCCTCTTCCACAACCAATGCATTACATTTTTTTTCAACTCATCAAATGTAACTTGAAAGCAACAAGCCCCACACATCCTACCCACACCGTCCTTTAAATGATAATACATGGAAGACCAATTTAAAAACTTTATTTCCATTGTGATCTTTACAGCCAACTTCCTGGGTAGAACCAGTTGTCAAGTACCAACTACTTCAAGGATTGGGTAGTAAATAGTCTAATTCATGGTGTAACATCATGTTTCAGGTATGAGAGTTGTAAACATAAACCATCCAATCCCATGCCTATCACCTTCAACATTTAACCCATGGTTGCTATAAATGATTATGTTCTTCAACTCTGCAAGTGTTACTTCCTAATATAAAACCCACACCCACCATTCCTTCCTAAAACCCTTAAGGTCTGTAGGCACTTTTCATGCAGAAGTGTATATCATGACTAAGAGATATGTTATGACTTGGGTGGGCGGAGGACAAAATCCCTCCTGGACATTATCTCTTCTGTACATATTAACACAGGTGGACAAAATCCCTACCAGACTTAATCTCTTCTGTTCATTTCAACACAGGTGGACAAAATCCCTCTTGGACAATATCTCTTCTGTTCATATTAACACAGCGGGACAAAATCCCTACCATACAAAATCTCTTCTGTACATATTAACACAGGTGGACAAAATCCCTACCAGACTTAATCTCTTCTGTTCATTTCAACACAGGTGGACAAAATCCCTCTTGGACAATATCTCTTCTGTTAATTTTAACACAGCGGGACAAAATCCCTTCCATACAAAATCTCTTCTGTTCATTTTAACACAGGTGGACAAAGTCCCTACCAGACTTAATCTCTTCTGTTCATTTTAACACAGGTGGACAAAATCCCTCTTGGACAATATCTCTTCTGTTCATTTTAACACAGATAGACAAAATCCCTCTTGGACAAAATCTCTTCTGTTTATTTTAACACAGGTGGACAAAATGCTTCCTGGAATAAATCTCTTAATTTTAACATATATGGATAAAATCCCTACCAGACAAAATCTCTTTTGTTCATTTTAACACAGGACAAAATCCCCCAGGACAAAATCTCTTTTGTTCATTTTAACACAGGACAAAATCCCCCAGGACAAAATCTCTTTTGTTCATTTTAACACAGGACAAAATCCCCCAGGACAAAATCTCTTTTGTTCATTTTAACACAGGACAAAATTCCCTAGGACAAAATCTCTTTTGTTCATTTTAACAAAGGACAAAATCCTCTAGGACAAAATCTCTTTTGTTCATTTTAACAAAGGACAAAATCCTCTAGAACAAAAACTCTTTTGTTCAGTAAAACAAATATGGATAAAATCCCTCCCAGACAAAACACAGGTGGACAAAATCTCTTCTGTTCATTTTAACGCAGGTGGTCAAAATTCCTCCTGTGAATTTTCCCAAATAAGCAATGTCCCTGACTTGAATTAATAAAACAAATCATCTCTGGAAGTTTGATTTTCATAAGAAAAAAATCCTGTGTTATTATGATAATATATTTGAGGAATAATAATTGTGCAAACTAAACAACAATCTTGCAAAATTTATTAAATGTACAAGGGGAACTCCATCCTAAATACAATTTTAACATTAACTCAAATAATTTTCTTAACCCATCCTCCCTATCTCCATCATTCAATCTTTAGCTCTGCACTGCAACTTTCCGTAAGAATAACCCAACCACCCAATCACCATCATTCGATCTTTAGCTCTACACTTTCATTAATAACCCATCCACATTTGTTTTGTACATCATCTCAGTAGAACTAAGATAGTATAATCAAGGAATAAATTCTAGGGGCCAAATATTGTATCTACGTAAATTGTTATTCTCATGTTACATCGTGTTTGGAGAAATCATTTTATAACATATCTGCAGTGCTGAGAAAGATCTCCTTTATGCACAGATTTCTGTTGATAAAATTCTATTACACCTGCTATACTTGAAGAGGTGTTGATATGAGACATTCCGCTGAGTCCTTGTATTATTTTATTGCATTCAAGGTAAATGCCTTACAGAAAGTGGTTTCCTGTATCACACTGCATAAACATTGCAGAAAGTTAGGATTCAAAAAAAAAAAAATCCATTTAAATGCATCACTTCCTTTAGGATTTCCTGTAGGATGTAATGTTTACTTTACAGTGTTATAAGATTTTCAAAGTAGCCCTGTCATAGGACAAAATGTTCAATTTTCAAAAGCATGTCAATTGTTAGCAGTCAACTTTATAACTTTTATCTTCTTTCCTTTCGATTTTACAATGTATTTCAGTGGAGATGCTTTATCGCAAACTACTCCTGTACACCACAACATACTGGCAGCAATAGCTCAGGTGGTAGAGCCTCGGCTTGCAGATCGGGAGGTCGTGGGTTCACACCCCAAACGGGTCAAACAAAAGACTTTAAAGTTGGTAGTAGTGCCTTCCCTCCTTATGCTCGGGGCTAAGGGGACAGCATTACGCAGGACTCATCAGTGTCAGCATAATGGACTGGCCGGGTTCAGTCCCTGGGCACCTCATAAGTGCACCTGTTGCTGCAAATTATCGGCAAAAATGCCGGCTAATCCCAATCCTCCAAGTGGATAATAGTGAGAAAAGCTTTTATCTACAGAAAAGTATTCTAGCCATTATTCACTATGAAAGTTAACCATGACTGAAAAATGTATTACTTACAACTTTGGGAAACCCGGAATAATTGTGGTTTAAAACATCTTGTGCCTGAAATGGAAAGGAAACAAATGATAAACTATAAGGTTGAGATTTTTTAATCCAAAACAATGGACATTTTAAACTACGATGGACAAATGTAGGGGAGAACTACATGTATTCTCCTTGTTGAAAATAATTGCAAAGCCAACAGTTTCCAATGTAGATATAAATTAAGTAATATTCTGTAAGCAATTTTATATGATAACAAATGGAATTAATAATATTGAGAATATGAAAAAAACTACCCACATGGGCAACAAGTAATACATTTCTAACTGTTTTAAATAGAGAATCCAGACAGAGCTGTCTGTATAATTTATTAACCCTATTGTCAGTTGTATTGCCTTTCCTGATTGTGTCAAGGTATGAAAACTGGCCCACTACAGAAAATTAGGGGCCAGTATGAAAAAAAAACACAGCACCAATTAGAAATGAAGTGAACTGATTACCGAATGCAACAGGGTCAGTACCAAAACAAAGACAGGACCAATATAGAAACAAAGTGATTTGATTGGCAGATGCAACAGGACCAGTACCAAAAACAACAGGACCAAAACAGAAAAGATGTGATTTAAATTGGTTGACACAACAAAACTATGATATTAACAGCATGTGTCCAATTCTGGTGCATTTGTATGTAATTGTAATTAAATCAATTTTTTAAACATTAATTGTTTGATCGTCTTGCAGACATTTCATTGAATTATTATTAATTGGTTGCTTTTCCATTGACCATGTTATTTGATCTTAGTCAGATGGCTCCGACAAAATCGGCAATCTTTGACCAAATAACTAGGCCGATATGAAATCCCCTGTTAATAACATTATAACACAAGTAAAAGTTCTAACCATTTACAGGTTGATGAAACCTTCAACTGTATTTTTGCCCTCTTCAATGTTGTTCTTAATTTCCCTGTAAATTATCCACATTTAGGACAAACTGTGGGTGTTAACTAGAACTAACTCTAGGTAAGAACATTAGCTGGGAAAATAAATAACAATACCCCACTCTCTGCCTGAGGTTAACTTGGCATGTCATTTAAGTAAGCAATCCAAGATATATTTTCCAACTACTGCATGGTAGGCATTTGTACCCATTCTTATCAATTATTTCATACTGTATATTGTATATCATTTTCTACTGTGCTTGTGACAAGAACATAGAGACCATTTTTATGAAAACTGTGTAAATACAAGAAAATTATGGCCAATTTGAGAAAAAAAAGGAAAACAAAATTGAAACCAATGTTGAAACGACACAATTTTATTGCCTTACAGAATGAAAGTATGATATTGACAATGAGTCTGCTCACTTTTTCCTGCATTCTTATGCCATAATTTGCCTTAGTTTATTACTTAGGTGACTTTATACTGACCAGTTATATGGCCTTTGACTTTATATTTACCCTTGCCATAAAGTTATTTGTCTAAGTAAAGATGAATTTGAACACTTACTATATTGTAAGACAGTACATTTTGCAAAAAAAAATCATGGTCAAGTGTTTATTCTTTCTAAATCTATAAAAAGCAGGGTAGTGGTCTCTGCCTAAAATACATATCGACATCAGAACGGATGACGTGAATGACTTTTTAACATGATCTCAAAAGTACGTTGTCACATGGTTTTCTAAATTTAAAAATAGCTATCTCTGCAATGTGGCTCAGATAGGAAATACCTGTTTGCAATTACAAGTGGGGATTTATGCTTCACTGTTTAAACAGATATAGGGCATGAAACATGGAAAAGATAGTGCAGGACCTCTTCAGGTTACATTGACTTTTTTCGTTATTTGGGAAACAAAGTGTCAGATACCCCACTTTACATTGCTTTATAGTAATTCTAGCAAGTAAATGATTAAACATAAAACAATATCTAGCTAAATTCACAGTGTGTTATACACTGTGAATTTAGATAGAAATTGTTTTATGTTTAACCATCTTGTGAAACAAACAACAAAATCTCAGTGAATGCTGAAAAGACCTCAAAACTTTAATTATTTTAAGAATCATCTTTACCGCAAGATACCTTAACTGCTTTCCCCGCTGTTAAAGATATAAACATTTAACAATAAAAAGTAAAACTCAGCAGCCTACTTTACCTGTAGACTGCCAAAATTCTTTACAACACATTGATATGGTTAGTTATTTTTTTACCAACTACATGTAAAAGTATACTAGATCAACTGCAAAGGAATGATGCAAAAAGTGCAGATCTGGCTCAGTCAGCCCATCGTGAGGGCTGGCTTATCTGGGTCTACACCGTTTGCGGAGATGGTATCATTTCATGCTTGGTAGGATAATTGTTAAAGACATGCGTAATAGAACCACAAGTGCTATGATGCCAGTTCACAAAACAACTGGAAGGTAATCTAGATGCCAACTGTTCATTCTTTGAAGCCTTGCCAACAAGACTCTATGGAGCCAGGAGCCTTCAAATGGCAGACATGGTATATATAAACATACGGTATTGAGAACAAACATGCATGGTTTATGCCTTTAGAACTGGTGTGTGGTTGAAAAAGTTTGAGCTCAATTCTTACAACATTTGCAAGCATTTGATTGGATAGATTTTTAGGAATTAAAAAAAAGACTCATTTACATGTATTCTGATAAAAGTTTCCTAGTTTGTTTGAATTTCTTTGTCATTCAAGTACATATATGATATTACTGATAGCAGAAGATCATCTCTAGGCAGAACCACCAAAACCCATGAGGTCAGCTGAAAAACCTAAGATGTAAGGTTAGTTCTTACCTCAACTAGGACTTGGGATGGGATTAGATGGCATTTTTTTGCCGATACTATGCAGCTACATTTCTATCATTATAGCACAGGGGCACTTGGGAGGTGCCCAGAGACTGAACATAAATTTCAATCCTAATTTTTATGACTGTTTATGTAAGAAACCAACAGCCTAACAGACCCATTAAACAAAAATAAACCAATAATACCTCACTAAGGAAGAACAGAGATCATCTCAAAGATATGTCAGGTGAGTGTAACCTTGAAAGGTCATGTTGTATCAGCGTAAACTCTTCACAGATGCCTCTAAGTCTTCCTATTGATATAATCATTTAGCACATTGTTCCATTTGCGGGGACCCTGAGAAAAAAATCTGCTTCAATGGACATGTATAAGCAAGCAATAATAGCCGCAATACCACCCAACAAGACAACTGTTATTTCGTGGCTTATTACAAGGGAGGGTGCAAAAACTGCCTAAACCTATACATGCTTATTTTTATTTAGCTCCTTATTGCATTGACAAGATATGAGTAAAATAGTCTAAATGTACAAGTGCAGATAACTGTTTACTGCTTTGTTGAATCTATTTTTGCAATAATGGTTATAAAAGACAGACTCAAGTTATGAAGACAGCCTGTTATTCCAAACCTATAAGATAGCAATACATGGAGAGCCTATCGTTGATGTGCCGAGATCCTGTGAGATCCACTGGTAAATGGTATTCTGTTGAGTATCAGATTGAAGAATGAAATAATTTTCTGCTTGATGTATTTTCCATTGAATAAATTTAAAGATCATGGAAGCGATGGGTAGTGGAATGTTGACAGTGCTGTCTTAAGTGACATCTTCCTACACAAGGCAGACCTATGATGAGGTGTAAAAATATGATTTAGTTTTAATTTATACCTATTTATTGGAGGAAAAGTTCTTCCTTTTTTACTCTGTTTAAACTTTATCTCACCTGCCTACGTCGTGGGTAGAACCAACACTAAGGTGGTAACTACATATACCTGGTCGTCTCTCACTGCTTGGGTTTGAGTCCCGTTAGGGGTGAAGGACTTATTGTGGGAAGATCTTCCAGCTGCACTGGTGGTTCTACACAGATATTTGTCTGTGGTCTTTCTATAATGACCATAACTGGTCACTGCAATATATCTCAAAAACAAAACAAATGTTTTAGTAGAACTAGTGCTCATGACTTTCAGCTAGAAGACCTGCAAATGAAAGCTATCAACCTAATTCCATGTTTTTCTCTTCTAAGAAGTGAGAAAGAGGAGTAACAGGTCTATATTTAAAATCTCTTTATATACAGACAAAAAATGAATGACCTTTATGTTGCTGTCATGTAAACATATAACTAGAGCTGTCTGTAGACAGAGTGCTGGAGAAAAAAAAAACTTGTAAAAAAGTTTGCCAAAATGAATTTTAGAGTTACCTGCACTTTAGAAATGGGTTCCCCTGTTGATAGTAAACAAATAGTCCAAATTTAAAGGAAAAATCTTTAATGTTTTTTTTTCCCTTAAAAGAATAGAATAAACAACAAAACAAAAGCATGTTGCAGATGGCATTAACATTCCTGCTTAATGTTGTTTGCATGGACTGTTGTTTGCATGGACAGCCAGAAAAGTGCTGCATTGCTTATTTTCCAATGTTTTTTTTTAAGAACACAATGCAAAACAGGTGTTTTTGTATTCATCCTGCACATAAATACTGCACTGCAATTATCAATTACATGCAAGTCTGCAAATGATGAAGTCAAGAATAACAGTTACAGACAAGTGACCTTCACCTTGCACAACAGGTGGGTATGGAAGAACGTCAGACTTGTTGTTTTCTATTGCCTCTCCTGCATCAAGGTCAATGAACCCTTTAAACCTGCAGCATTTGTTATTCTCAGCCTCCCATTTTGTGGGTATGCTACCCTGATGAGTTGCAAACATTTCTGTGGGGACGTCTGACCTAAATTATTCTGACAGTTTCACTCTACATTTGTCTGGGGTCTTCCTCAAAAGATAAAAGTAAATGTTGCAAAGATGACCATCATTTCTGTTCCACGTACAGTAAAACAAGAGGGCCATGAAGGCCCTTTATCGGTCACCTGATGACACAGGCTTTTAGAAGGCTCAAATCTGGCATCAAGAAATTAAGTTATTTACTTTTTTAGAAATCAAGTTTACCTTACATGGTGAAATGCCCATGACTACAAAGCTACAACTGTTAACGCTTAATAAAGGGCAACTATTTTTTATTGTGAATTAAACTTATCTTCCAAGGAAAAAGAATAAGTGAAATGCAAGCAGTTCTGTCAAGTTTAATAAAACAGCAGTTGAAACATTAAGGACGGTTGTGTAAGTGAATATCCCATTACCATCACCTGGAATGAAGGCATTCATCTACACATCCTTAGATGCCTCAATCTCCTACATGTTTGACACGCTTTGTTTGTCAGGAAACGATAAACCAGATAATTTAGGGGTATTTGTAATACAAAACTGGTAAATCTACCAGTTAGGAAATGGATCTGTTGAAGGTATGCAAGCCTGAGGACATGAGTGGAGTGTATACACAGAAATATTCAGGTCACATTAGCATTGGTAGCATTAGCATTTCTTTATTGTTACATTGATGCAGCGAAGTCTTGACTTTGATAAATTGATCAAACACCTCAACTAAGACAACCTGTGTGTAAGTATAGATATATATGTATCCGCATCAAACAGAACATGGTGGAAGCCATAAACTTTCTGGAAAAAACAATGTAATTTGTACAAAACAAGAAGTATATGGCAGAAGTATACTGCACAGAAGACTGGCCAAGACAAAAGTGATTATAACTCATAGGACCAGACTTTAGTCCAAAACAATTGACACCCTTCTAAATAATATCATAGGAAACATTGAAAGTTGAATGCAATCACTGTTCCAGTCCTAACCAATATTTAAACTGCATTCAATAAGCATGTACCCAAGACTCAGTTATGCTGTCACTAGACCTTGGGAGTGCTATTTAAAAAACTCCAGTTCAAATCCAACGAAATCAAAGCTTTTTTGTTTTATTACATTTTTATGTTTTTCCTTCTTCTTCATATTCATATTTACAGTACCTAAATTGGATGAACAATCAGTTTTAGTATTTATTTTTAACCGCAGACCATTGTAAAGCAATATGTATAAGGTACAACAATGTACCAGAAGTATTGGGCAGTAAAGGAACTTTTTATTCTAAAAATATTTATATTTCTGATTCTGTTGAAGTTGTTGTGAAGAGAGTTGATGAAGTACAATTTTTTAGAAGCTGTATGGCTATTTTCTGGCCATAAATGCTTTCAAGAGACAAAAACAACATTTGTTTAATCTTTACTAAACACCATTTACTCCATTAACATAAAACATACTCTACACTAAAGGGATGGGATTGGGATTTGCCGGCACTTTTTTGCGGATACTGTGCAGTGACATTTCTATCATTATAGCACAAGGGCACTTACGAGGTGCCCAGGGACTGAACCCGGCCAGTCTATTATACTGATACCGACAAGTCAGGCGTAATGCTTTCCCCTTAGCCCCGAGCATTAGGAGGAAAGCCACTACCAACTTTAAAGTCTTTGGTTTGACCAGGCCGAGGTTTGAACCCATGACCTCCCGATCCGCAAGCTGATGCTCTATCACCTGAGCTGTTGCGGCTGGTCTACACTAAAGTGTTTTTACTGAAAGTTGTAAAACACAATCATAAAATATCCAGCTAAATGTTATAAGCAGCAACTAGAGACTGTTTTAATTTTCATAGTGGGAGCTTCACAAGAATGACAATATGGCATGAAATCACAGCCAAGCCATCTACTTTAACAAAACATGATTTATGGATGTCAACAGGCTTGTTGGTAGGACATATGACACCTAACAGAAATAGGAAAATACATTTACAAAACCAGAAGTCTCAAATAAATACCTCAGACAGACTAGTCAACAAGGTCACCATGACCATATAAAACACATTACACATTGTCCAATTACTGAATTAGGGAACTTCAAGTGCCAGATTAAACACAGTACCAGGAATAGTCAGTCAGTCAGGTAAAAAGTTAATGAGACAATTAAGGTTATTATGGCTTTAAACTCGTGACACTTGGTAATGACCTTTACCAATTTGAAATAATTGTTACTGCAACATGGACAGGTAAGAGACATACTCTATGACCCAGCAGCAGATAGTGAAGATTCAAAAGCTCCCAGCCCAGTGACCTGGATCTACACTGTCTTCTGTCAAAGACTTGATCAATTGGAAGTTATCAGGCTAAGATATGATTGTCAGATAATTAGCAACCAAGTGTACAATTGGATGATTGAAAAGATCAAAGAGAACATTTATAATTGGCCTACTTTACTAAGAAGGCCAATCCTGATTACAAAAATTGTTGATATATGCAACTAACAATATAATATAATTAAGAGTTAGCATTATTTTGTAGCTCTATTGTATAATTTGTACTACAAAATACTTGTACAATAACCTTGTTTTAATGTAAAATCTCAATGGTGTTAAGTCTTTTACCATTTGTCTTTTTGCATGTATTTACAAATGCAAAATTGTATGCCAAACAGTTATAGTTATATTGTTAAGAAGCGGGGTTAACTTACATATTCATGATGGGGTTGGGACACACATGATGTCACCACCTGGAACAGACAACAGATATACATGGAATTAGTCAAAGGTCATGATATATACCCAATATATACACAATAACAAGAGAAAACATGGATTTAGTCACAGGTCATGATATATGTACCCAACATATACACAACAAGAGAAATACATGGAATTAGTCACATGTCAAGATATATATACCCAATAACAAGAAATAACAATTATTTATGCAGTGTTACAATAATAAACAATGACAAGACCCATGAAATATCTAAGCAGCATTGGCAAGACTTTAATTCGCAAAATTTATAGATTTGTTATTTCTGGAAGATTGTAAATTTAGCATTTTACATTGTTGATATAACTGTCACTTTCAGAAGATGTTAAAAATGTGCAGTATAAAAACAATAACAAGAAATCCAGTAGTTGAAACTACAATCAGTAACAATCCTCATCATAAACACCTACTCTAACTTAGGCATTTATTTCAAACTACTGAACTCCCAGTAATAGGCTTGACATTCCTTAACAGAGGTCAGTTGGGGTAATTTGGGACAATGGTAGAGGGAGCCCATTTATAACACCATTCTAGACGCCTGTAGTCACTGTCCCTCCATTAAAAAGTTAACATTTAACATTTAAACACAAAATTACCCCTATTCATATGGACTGATAGCAGAGTGCACTGCAAGTTGTCCAAGTTTGACCCTTTACTTGCTGGAAACACCATTAGTCTGGGGCATGTTTTATGGAAATCAAGTTGAATAGAGTTTCCAGCAAGTAAAGTGTTAAATGGGGGGTCCGGATGCTTTGTTACACCTTATCATGCTTATCTCAGTAAGGCCTGGATAAACAGTTTAGTGCCAGATCATCCTATTCCCAGCTGGGAGCTGTCTGATCGGGACCTTCAATATCTGCAGCCCGAGTCTCTCTACCAAAGTGTCTTGTATCCATGCAAAAAGTTATTGTTGGCAAATATTTAATGATTGGGTATGTCAGTTATTTACAAATGCAGCAAGAGAAGTATTAAAAACGTACAATACAAGCCTAGTAATTTAACAATGACGTCTTGAATAGTTAATAAAACACATTAATGGACTTAAAAATTAAAAGCAGCAAATAGTGTAGGTTCTGATCTAAGACAGCAAGGAGATGGCAGATCAGGATCTGTACTATCTGCCAAAGCCTGACTGATCCATGTTGAGCAGGCTGAGAGTGGTCCCTATGGAGTATTGTTATTCCTCTAACAGAAGCCACAGTGTTCATTTAAATGACAGCGATTAAGTTAATGTATTTACACATGACAATCTCATACAACAATCTTACATGAACCCTTTAACCCTTAAAGAGTAAAGGACAAGTTTCTTGACTGTAATGATTTTCACATAAAATTAAAACCTGGCATTTAACAAGACAAAACTGAAAAATTATTTATATTTCCGTCCTTTATAAAAAAAAAAATATTTAATTATATTTATTTTTTTATATTTTATAGAAAACAATGTGACAACTTACTTTTGATATTACATTATATCATCATTCGGGAAGTCCGTCATGACGTCTGTTTTAGCAGAAATCAATATCGTGCTTATTTATAGATTTGGAAAAAGCTAAGCATTAAAAGTGATTTTTTTCACAATCTATACAGTCTTATCAATAAAGGAAGTGTTTAAAATCGCCTTAACGTTGACTTAAATACGAGTGTATGCAGACACTATGCCTAAATTCCCCCAAATGGTGGAAAGATATCGTTGCACGCATTTGGTAAAGGCAAACTGTCATATACCACCTTTAAGTATCAACCAAATCCTATGTTGTACACATAAAAATTGTGTCATGGAGACAAGTCAAATCAGTACCAGATTTATAGAGTTTTAATAAATCAATACAGACCTCTGTCTACCTCCTACAATACTTGCACAAAAAACTTTTTGAGATTTACCATTAGAACTTCAGTAATAAATGTTCAGCGGTGGAAGTGATTACTAGAGATAAAGTTTCAACGCCCACACAATGCACCCACAAAATGATTGATATGCACCATCTAGAATGATTCAAGACATTTGAGTGAAAACTGTGGAATGACTGTGTGGAATGTGCACGTGGGAGAAGGTTTGTTTGGAACTAAGACACGCCCACTCATCTGTAAACATGGCCTTATATAGGCAAGGGTATGTAAATGAAGGGAGACACATCCATCTGATGGACCATTAGGCACAAGCAATGGGAAGATACAAGGTTTTTTTAGGTTTGACAGTCATATGACACAGTCTAAGGTCGCACTATCTTAAATAGAGGACGGTTTCAGCAAATCTAGAGAGCTGTTGATTTTTGTTGATACAAATGCCTGGGTAGAACTATGCAAGAACAATGCACAAACTGAATGTTAGCTGAAAGATTTTTTCACTCATAAAAGTTTCCCTATTTGGACTTGAACCCTTGCAGATAGGGGTCAGAAAGGGTCTAAGTGACAAATTGTAACTGTTTATAAAAGGTAAGTTTGGCAGTCTATTTATATAGTGTCATGCTTAATTTTATAATGGTATGCAAGAGTGAGTGTTTTAACTGTAGCAGGAATTATTTAACAATCTTTCCATTTTAACTGGCTGACAAGACACATTCCTCTACTGAAGCACCAGCCGCAATAGCTAAAGTGGTAGAGCGTCGGCTTGCGGATCGGGAGGTCATGGGTTCAAACCAAACCAAAGACTTTAAAGTTGGTAGAAGTGACTTCCCTCCTAACGCTCGGGGCTAAGGGGACATCATTACGCCTGACTTTTCGGTGTCAGTATAATGGACTGGCCGGGTTCAGCCCCTGGGCACCTCATATGTGCCCCTGTACTATAATGATAGAAATGTCACTGCACAGTATCGGCAAAAATGCCGGCTAATCCCAAGTCCCAAGCTGAAGATTGCCCCTGGTTAATTTCTTAGCATGCCTTATGTATATTAAAAAATCATTCCAGTTTAACTTGCTGACAGATACATTTCACATCTGAAAGTTTAAAGTTCTTCACTGAGATAATGTCTTCCAGATGAAAAGTAGTTTCAAGATTTCCAACCAGGTAGATATCCAGTGTAGTACAAAAATTCAGTTATGAGTCAAAAGATACTGATTTAACATTTAATATGCTGGAAAAAAATTTAGGGTAGGGTATGTTTTATGTAAATGGGGTGAATGGTGTTTCCAAAAAGTAAAGGGTTCATTTTTCTTTTTATATAAAATTAAATACATCACAGCAACACAGTTCTGGTCATTATTGCAAGAGCCTGCTAATGCTAGTAAACAAAGATATTCTGGAAGACTAATCACCAGGACTGTTGGATGACCACCCGACATTAGAACAACCTTTTTATTTTTCAAGGACAACACCAATCCAAACAACAAAGCCCCTTATTTCTGTTGTAATGCATATCCAGAGTAGAACCAGTACCCAGGTATTGACTACCTAGCTTAATGACTTGCATGTTCCAAATCCAGAACCCTCCCCCCCACCCCCCCCCCCGATCCAACATCCATCACCTAAACCATTTGACCTTGGACCCAACATGTTGTGAGAAATTAAAAATCCTGTGACTTAAGTGAATGACAATTTAAGCATGAGATCAATTTTAACTTTAATGTACAAGAGGACTTTATCACAGACAGAAAATTTAACTGCTGTAATAACATCAGCACGAGTGGCTACATTCCTTGATTGTTACCCTGG
This sequence comes from Sinonovacula constricta, assembly GCA_007844125.1. NCBI lineage: Eukaryota > Metazoa > Mollusca > Bivalvia > Cardiida > Solecurtidae > Sinonovacula > Sinonovacula constricta. The sequence goes on along the minus strand of CM017573.1, from coordinate 21,525,603 downwards.
TACACCTCAGCAACTCTGGGTTACTGTGCCCCTGACAATTTCATCCCAGCCAAGAATTTGTCGGCTTCTTCCCATTCAACTAACTCAGACTACATGTCTCTCAAGAAGACTTCACTGTAACAGTACACACTAATTCTATGTTATTCCAATAATGATGTAACTCTTTTTTTATCTTTTTCCAAAATAGGAAGTTCATTTTTTTATTTTAAGTAAATTAATTTGTGTTTTTTACATCAAGAAGCTGCCACTCCAAGTTACTCTGCTCCAACTGGCAATCATCAGTGGATAAAGACTGCATATCAATAAAATGTTGTGTAGTTGATCTATCTCTCCTTGTCAAACATATATGGACTTATGGATGAGTAATTCAGGATCAGCCTAGCAGCGAAGGTTGCCCCTGATGAGCTAGCTGCAGCTGAAAGCGTTCTGATCATGATGTACACTATCTGCTGCTTAGTCTCTTGCAAGATGTCTTGTTTAATCAACGTGAGCTGTTATAAAACAAGAAAGAATAAAACAAAGGTTTAAATAGCAGACTAAGGATAGATTTCCATTCATAGATATGTATAGATACTGCTTCATTTTAATCCAATTGTGACTTGTGACCCCATAAAAGATCTGGCAAACTTATTCAATATCGTTCTCCCAATTTCCCCCTCCTTTTGAAGGTGGCAGTAAATGCCCCTTTTTAATTAAGGTGCTAGGAAATAGTAAAAAAAATAAAACAGGTCAATAAGAAGGACGGACAAAAGGATTGATTTAACTGTGTCCAGACTGAGCTAAGTACACCAACATGCATTTTCCAGCATTTAGATTTAGTATAAATCAGTCCACTTTCAGACATGATAAATGACAGATGGACACTTCCAGCTCATTAACTAGATGACAGCATCAAGCGGTTGATAAACACTAATATGACAGGTAACAGATAGCTGAGTTACTAATTAAAGCCAAAGAGTAAATGATAAATTGAGAATTAAGCACAATGTAGTTGTATCTCATTTAAAATTAGTAATGTTACCCCAGTCTTGCACTCAGCCCTTGATTTAGTGTTGTGCAAGTGATCAGTTAAAGAAAGCATGTGTTGTTGTTTTAAAGTGAAGATAATAAAATTAAAATTTAATGGGTATTTTTTGTTTTGTTGTTGATGTTGTTGTTGTTTTTTTATAAGCAGGTATATTTGCCAAGTACAGGTTAGAAATAAAAGTGTTTATCTTGCTTTCTTTTTCTTTTGTTATTATTAACATGCTCAGTCTGCTAAGTGATCTTGTACCTGACTTCAAAGCAGAGACAGTCATCAGTTCTACACCCACCCTTGCTTAAAAGGAATATTCAGTTCAGATCACTTTATCAGCAAGCTAATGAAAGCGTATGTTTACAATGTAGAACACATGCATTTACTGTAGCTATTAACATTAGACATTACAGATCTCGGCTTGTGGATTGGGAGGTCGTGGGTTCAAACCCCAGCCGGGTCAAACCAAAGCCTTTAAAGTTGGTAGTAGTGGCTTCCCTCCTAACGCTTGGGGCTACGGAGACAGCATTACGCCTGACTCGTCGGTGTCAGTATAATGGACAGGCCGGGTTCTTTTATTTATTTTTTGGGGTTTTACAGCACACCGACACTTAACAGGTCATACGGCGCTGAATACAAAGTTAAATGTGAATAGAGCATAATCAGGTTAAAACCAAACTATGCAAGTAAAATATAGAAAAATATAAAAAATCAGGTTAAAAAAATAAATTATAATTTGAAACAGGTCAACACATAAAATGGTTTAAAAAAGTTGACAAACGGCCGGGTTCAGTCCCTGGGCACCTCATAAGTGCCCCTGTGCTATAATGATAGAAATGTCGCTGCACAGTATCGGCACAAATGCGGGCAAATCTCACATTACTGATCTTAATCCTGCTGTCTGACCAATCCATGGACCTCAGTTTTTCTGTTCAACTTCCCTTGTTCCCCTCACTCTAACTGGTAAGCAAACAATGCAAGAACCTCACACTAATAGTAAATTGTAAAACTGCCTTGCCTTAATCAAACCCTCCATTACAATCAATTTGGGATTAACATTTATTGTCCCCCCAACCCACCACCTAAATCCTAATCTTGATAATCTCAATTCTCAATTAAACCAAGGTTGTTAATAAAGCAACTAGGTACCCCAATCTACAAAGAACTGAGCAGTCTCGTTTAAACTCTTTGATGTGTTTATGCTCATTATTTGTGTAGACTTGAAGTAAAATAATTTTCGAACAGTGACCCATTATTTTTAATGTTGACAGATGTGCTTTCGTCAAGGGATTTTGATGTTTGACCAACTTTTTAAAATCTTTAGATATACAATGTGAGTCCAAAGATTGTTGTCTTACACCATTACCAGTTATACGCTCCTCTGAAGTCAAAACACATAATCAGAAGTTTATTATCGAAAGTGTTTAAATTTATTATCAGCCAATTTTAAGCAAATAAGCCACTGCCTTTTACAGCACAGAAGTTATAGACCCCAAGCATTAAAATATTAAAATAATGTTCTTTCTACATATAAATAAAAATAAATATCAAATCTTCTATATAACCTGCATGTTGTCATTGGTGAGGGTTGAAGCAGGAAGACATAACAAGAGGGCCATGATGGACCTTAATCGCTCACCTGATGGCACAGGCTTTTAATAGGCTCAAATCTGGCATCAAGTAATTAAGAGTTATTTACTTAAGAAATCTTTGGTGAAGATTGGACCATTAGTGTGGCCACTGGGTAGATAACATTTTCTAGAATTTTACCAAGTAACCTACTGAATCCATATGACCCACTTCAAAAAATATGTTAGATTTCATACTGGCAAACATTCTGACCAAGTCTGATAAAGATTGGATCAAAACTGTAGACTCTAGTGTGTTCACAAGCTAAAACGTTGATGACAGATGCCGTACGCCGGAAAAGGTGATATCACATCAGCTCCCTTTGTAGCTCAGGTGAGCTAAAAAGGCATAACTAAGCATTAAATTGTTAAACCTCTTGAGCTTCATTGATATTCCTTTCTTAAGTCTGATTGAGGATATACCTCATAAATAGGTCAAAATAACACAAAACATAATTAATATAAAACATATTTTATTTAGAGACATCTTGTTAACCTTGAAAATAGCACAAAAAAGGAAACAGTTGATTCTTTTTTTTTTCCCCCTTAGAACCAATTAGCTATACAATAACAAGAGATAAAGAAAACATAATTGATCATTTACAAAACCCTGAGTTAAGAAAGTGTAAAAAAACATTTTTTTCCCCTCTCTAAAGTAAAAATGAATATGTTTTAAAAGGAAAGAGATGAAAGAAAACACAGTTGTTCATTTGTAAAACCTTCAACTATGACAGTGTAAACAGAGACTGTGTAGATAGCCAAACTGATTACATAGAATAGACCCCAAATATAGATCACACAGAACAAAATTGTGCATTCAAAAGAAAGTGGACCAATCAAATAAAAGGCAACTATTCACAGATATGTAACGGTACAACATACATATACATCAAACTGCTCAATTTGACCTAGGTAAGCAAATGCATAAAAACAAACACTAACCAACAATGGCCTCATATGCAGGTTTAAAGAGATAGACATAAGCATGTATGTTTTGAGGGTATGTCATTTGCTTATTTTAAGTAATTGGCTGTTTGTTTTGGTTTTGAGCCTTGTCCATCTACACATTGGTAATAACCCTGACAAATTCTTTATCATCTTCTTACCTCAACATATCAAGGGACAATCAGTGTCAAAACATTCTGCTGGATATGAGAAAATACTGTTAAGACTGTCTGGACAGCTCTAAACAGGAAACTGATCTGGATCTACACTTTTTCCCTATGCCTTATCAATACATACTTAGTGGGATGAGAGTTAAGATAAATTGTAACCAACACAATCTGGCCCAAAACAATCATGCCCATCGCAGGATGAGAGTTAAAAAAGATTGCTAACAAATGACCCCCACCCCCCTTGCTACCACTAAGGCTAGAACCCAAGCATTTAGGGGCTAACAAGTTACAATTGGGCCTATTACCAGCATGCCATTGGTTTCATCTCAGACATATTTGGAAGTAGAACTGGAAAACATCCTAGCAATTCACAAAAATGGATATTATATATTTTGCAACATGCAAAATGATCAAAACATACATGTAACCATCTCGAAAATCAATAGAAATCAAACAGTTATAAATTTTTAATTAAAAGTTTAATTTAAATTTCGCTTTTAAGGCACATGTGTATCATCTTGATGGTGTTGCATAGAGAATACATATTGAAATAACGTAATAATGTTAATTGACAGTTTCCTTTTAATTATTGTCCTCAAACACAATGGTTTGTTTTGCCGACCAGCTCCAGTCATAATTAAATGTGTTCTTGTTTGAGTTAACCAGTATCGTCCCACAAACAATCTTTCAGCTATCTTTTGACAGTGTCCAATTGAGGCAGATATTGAGCTGCCATCACTGATTAAAGCATGCCTTGAAAGCATGGCATAATACCACACCCAGTCACATTATCCTGACAACGGGAATCCTTCAATAAACGAAACAGGGCCAGCCAGTTGTAAAACTACCTCAATATGTTATTATCCATTAACTTAAATCAAAATTAGATTTACCAATCAACTTTTGGATTTATCCATCAACTTTGGGTTTACTCATCAACTATGTGCTTATCCATCAACTTTGGGTTTACTCATCAACTATGTGCTTATCCATCAACTTTGGGTTTACTCATCAACTATGTGCTTATCCATCAACTTTGGGTTTACTCATCGACTTTATGTTTACCCATTAACTTTTGGATTTATCCATTAAGTTTGTGTTTATCCATAAACTTTGAGTTATCCATCCATTTGGGTTTATCTAACTTTGGGTTTCCCCACCAATTATCCATCAACTTTGGGTTTACCCACCAATTATGTGTTTATCCATCAACTTTGGGTTTACCCACCAACTTTAGGTTGATCCATCAGCTTTGGGTTTATCCCTCAACAGTGAAGATTTAAATCCATTACCTGCATCATTTGTTAGCTATCTTTTTGCACAAGTAACAAAACAATTATTGTAATAGCTTGGCAGCAAATAGTATAGAACATGATCAGACTGATCCTAGTGGAACTGGCAGATGTGGATCCACAGTAGCTGCTTACAAGACTTGATCAATTTGTGTGCAGCAGGTAAAGAGTTTTTGTTTTCACAATTTAAACCGATAATTTCAATTGGCCATCAAGAAGTTATGCAACCTTGAACAACCCTAAGTAAAAACTTACGGTTGTCATATAAAATTCAGACCAACAGATGGCCTTTGATAATAAACAGATTAATTGGAAGATGAGCACAACCAATAGTGTTGCATAATCAGAACTAAGTTTTGAAAACTTTCCACTAAGTGCAAGTGATAGCACACATAGATAGGATAGAATGGGGCATTAGGATGTCTCCAACGTTCCCCCTAAGGCCCGTGCCCATCTATACCATCTTTAGACTTCAACCTGCTAAGTGCTAATTAGTCAGCTATTTGCAAAGAGTGTAGATCCTGATCAGCCAGCTCCTGATGGCAGCTGTATTATCAGAGTGTACAGGATTGGCTACAAAGAGATTAGATCCTGATCAGCTAGATCCTGATAGCAGCTTTATTATCAGAGTATACAGGATTTGCCACAAAGAGTGTAGATACTGATAAGCCAGCTCCTGATGGCAGCTATATTATCAGAGTGTACAGGATTGGCTACAAAGAGTGTAGATACTGATTAGCCAGCTCCTGATGGCAGCTATATTATCAGAGTGTTCAGGATTTGCCACAAATAGTGTAGATCCTGATCAGCCAGCTCCTGATGGCAGTTATATTATCAGAGTGTACAGGATTTGCTGCTTTGTCTTTACAAATATGATGAGTTAAGCATGCATGAAAATGTAAGTAAATAACTACATATTAAGTTTTTGGTTATTATGAAAATGTAGCATGTAAGGGTTACCCATGATAATTTGGGTGACACCGCCTTACATTCAATCAGATGAGAAAGATTGCGTTGGAGACTCTCATCACATATGACACAGCAATATTGCCTACAGTTCAGCCTTATCATGCTGCATTTATTAATAATCAAAAACTCAATGTTTACTTATTCTCTTACATGTGCATAAAATATGACTTGATAGAGACTCTGCAGCAAAAGTGCTGATCCTGATCAGACAGACCACAGTGGAAGCTGCCAGATCTAGAAGTTAACTTTTTGCCTAGCCATGATCAATTAATGCTTAGAAGGTTAGAAGTTAAAAGGTGATTACCGATAGTTTGTCAACATTAAATACACGTAGATCTTGATTGGGGGCATTGGACCATCATTTCTGCAAAAATTCAAACCTAAGTCTAACAAAAGATGATTTAAAACACTTTCTAAATTGTAAGTAGAAATCTTAAACTATAAATAAGTATGTTTGTTATTTCTGCTTAAAATAGACATCGACATCAGAGCGGATTATATATGAATGATTAAATAAAGTTACGAGTCACGTGGCTTTTCTTAGTTTGAAAATAGCTAACTGTGCAGCGTGGCTTAGATAGAAAATACCTAGTTGTAATAATGATTAATGTGTTATGCATAGATGAAGGGCATCAATAATCACCATTTTGCGAGATCTTTTCAGGCAACATTAAGTTACTTGATTCTTTGAGGGGAAAAATCTGGTCCAAACTGTCAGATACCACCTATAAAACTGGTCCTAGTCAACCCACACACAATAATCTTAATTGAATCCAGGTTTGTATCACTTTCTTTGATCACATGAGAAATGTGTCTATTCACACCCCAGTCATATTGAAATCAAAACAAGCACAACACAAAGCAAAGCACAACTTAGCTGTAGAGAGGCTGCTGAAGCAGCTACCTCAAGTCAGAAGAACCCATTTCCTATTTGCAGAAGGACTCGAGTTAGAACCCTAAGCTGGCTGCATGTTTATCTCAGCTTTTCTCTGTTTGCTACAAGTCTTCTTGCACACTGGGTTCGGGACACCACAATCTTTTTCTTTTTCAAAAGGAAGTCTACAGAACAGGAGGTCGACAGACCACCAGACTAAAGAACATTTCAGCGCAAACCATTACAACCAGCGTTGTCAGTGCAGAACTTATCTACTACCTCGGTCATTGGACTATTGAACTATTGAGGACCATCATGTAATTGTTTTGGTTTCAAAGGAATTTGGTCTGAACCCACAATTCAGCTTTCTCAACTCCATGAGATATTCGTTGCTTCCTATTGCTATTGATTATCCCTTCTTAGCAAATAACAAAATCAATGTTATAATTAATTTGAAGTTTTTAATTGTCATTTAATTTTAGATACAGCTGAACATAATTTATGTTCATGTTTCTATTTTGTTAGCTCTTTTCTAGCTGTATGTACTTGGCAATATTTCATTATTGGTAGTGTTTTTTTCTCGTTACGTCACATCGATACAATTATAGTCATACTGGCAACTTCTAACTTATTTTGATGGAGGAAGACCCCAGATAGATAGAACCATCTGCACACACAGGTCAGCTGAAAGACCTATTAACAAAAAGGTTCTCGCCCCAGCCGGGATTTAAACCCACATGGTGAAGGACTAAGACGTTTCAACTCTAAAAAAAAATAATCTAACAGCTTAGCCTTGGGACCTCCATGTTTTTGTCAGACTTATACAGAAATCAATGAAGCATATATTTTACAGGTCATCTGCATATAAAATAAGGTTGAACTTCTTTTCCACAAGAAAAAAAAAACGAAACAAAGACATGCGTGGGTTAAATGCAATTTGAAGTCAACCCTATTGCCACTTGCACCAGTATCAATGCATTTCTGTGTGCACCCATTAATGTAAATCTAGCTGACTCAAGAAATGTGAGGAGACTATTTGACAGGAAAGGAGTGATCCCATGCCAAGAGATGTGCACCATTGGACAGGACACTATCTTGTTACCACATGGCGATGTCGGTTTTACTGACACACAAATGTATGGGAACATGCAAAGAGACGACCCAGGGTTTTGCACCTTAGAAATTGTTGGGCGCAAATGTGAAACAGAATAACTGAATAACTAGTTGTCCCTCATAACAGTTTGTTCTCAACTGGGAATGAAAAAGGAAAATATCAAGTTGCCAAAGGATACTGTTACTTTGACAGTTACAAAAATATAAATACAAACCGTTAAAAGCCCTGAGAGTCGCACCTCAATAGATGTCTGAGGCAATGTGTGGTGGGGCAAAAAATAAATGAATGATGAAAAAGAACAAACCCACATGAGTTACTGGTTTACCAACATTCTTTATACAACTCAGTTTTCAACATGGACTGAAGTAGGAAGCTATCTACCCACACAGACACATCCACAAGCACAGGGGTACAATGAGAGACATTAATGAATAGTCTCCCCTGAATAATCCCTAAATGCAAGTAGGTCCTTTCATTTGTTTTTCTTGGTTTTTATGCTTGTGCTCTATGTGGTGTATGTTGACTTACCTGCCTTTCTTGTGATACCCAGGTTAACCATCATCAACAAACACATCCATTTTCTGTTTTAAATAACAAATCTCTACAAGTATTTAAATGGATATGAAGCTTATATTTATGCAAATGTAAGAAATTTCACTGTTTTAATTGCAATATCTACAAAAGAACAGGCAAATAAGTCCGAGAATTTCAACTGTAAGGACCCATCTACTGTTTGGAATACCTCAGATATTATCTGCCAAGGGAGACAATTTCCATTTCACTGATGTAGACCATTAAAGGTGAAGGGTATCAGTAGTAAAGAGGCTAGTGGCACCACCATCTTATAACTCCTCAGTGCAGTCACTTATCACATGGGCTCTAGTTCTAGACACAGCAAGATCTTGTATGTGAGGAGTTTGTCTGGGGTCAGCACGGACTGGACTAGAATATTATGTAGTTACCACAAGATACTGTCTGTCTTACTCAAACAGTCACATGCATATAACATGGAACATGAAGTCATCGACTCAATACGTGTTGCCCTTCAATTTTTTTTCTGGTGCAGTTTTGAATGACGGCAGTGAATAAATGAATGGAGAGAAAAAACAACATGAGTAACTGAATAACTAGTCCTAACAGTATCTCACAATGGGTTGTTCTAATCATGGATTGGATCAGAAAATTATATAGTTAGTACAGGGCACTGTCAGTTTTACCTAAAAGGAGACATGTAAAAGCACAAACCATGAATGGGTATGGCCAATTACCCAGCATGCTGCACCTCATCACCTCACCTTGTTAATTGTCTGAAGCAAAACATGAATGCTAGGAGCAAGAAATATTTAACTGAATAAGTGTAATGTAACCTAAAATGTTCCCTTGAGACTAGGAAAAAAACAACACTTGCCACTTCTTATCAGATTTCTCAAGACAATTAAAACACCAGGAGTACATGAGGGGGAAAAGACCCCCAAAACATCAACACTAGTTTGTAGGTGTGTAGTTTTTGAACTTCATCCTCTAGCAATTCTGCAATCAATCCTTGTTTGTTGGTCCATATTTGAATGTCTATGTGACAAATCAGTCTGATATCCAATTTTATGTATTTATCCTTATGATGGGTTTAAGAATTTCTGAAAATGTCATTTCTTATTTGATATTTGTTTAAAATAATTCTCAAGGTTTGCACAAGTAGCCTCTACTATTGAGGCCATCACCCCCCCCTAGCCTGCTAAAGTAAAATTGATCAAACTTATGCAAGGAAGATCCTGATCAACAAACTCCCACCCAGTCAAGAACAATCTTGTTACCATGGTATGTAGCTGCTCGTGTTCACAAATTGTTGGGAATTAAGTATTGGTTTTAAACAAAATTAGCATTAGGGTTTTGTTTTGTGGCTTGTGGATGAAATCTAACCTTTCAGCTTCAAGCTCCATGATAATTACACCACAAGTTTTCCCCATCATAATTACAGCAGGAGTAGAAATAAAACTAAGGTCCAAACCTTAACAACTTTCCTATGGCATTGTTGGGGGTGTTATACTAACTGTTTGATAGCAGTCATAAACATTGAAGGGACACCTTTGGACCAGGCCAGACACCTTGAAATTACACCTGATGGCAATAATGGCCACATGTAGATTGTAAAGTGCAGCAAAAAGGTGTTTGATTGTTGCTGTTATCTGTTGCTGTTGCAGCTACTGATGATGATTTTGCCATTAATGTTCATTGTGGCTGCGGAGCTTAGCATCTCACCACCAATCTTTCAGTTATCAAGGGACAGTTTTCATTTGAAGCAATGTCTATGTATTGACAACTATTTCTGTTGCTAGCATTGCTAGTATGGGTTCATTTTGTTAAATTTAAAAAAAAACACAACTCCAGCAGCATAATAATAGTCCTTATAGCAGAGATATGTACATTGCACACAATTATGGCCATTTTGGTCATGTCCAAGAATTTTTAGTGGAGGTATTCAACAGAAACATTTCTGAGTAGAACCACCAGCTCTCAACATTTCAACTGAAAGACTTTCCCACATGAAAGATGTTTGCTTTTTGTTACATCACACTGACACAATTATGGTCATATTGGCAATGATCTGATCATTATTGGTGTAGGAAGACTCCAGACTTATGGCTGGATAGGAACCAGGCTGGATAGGAACCAATCGTGCACCTAGAGGTTAGCTGTAAATCCTCCCCACATGAAAGACCTCAGCTTAACAGGGATTCGAATAACAATTGGGCTTAGGAGGTACAAGTCAGCAACCCTAGCTGTTTAGCCACAAGTGCCAAACCCAATGTCAATCCTAAAACAAATGAGATTTTAACATACTAACCTGAACGAATGGATATTTATTGTCTTTTAATCCCTTGGGCCATCTGATTTTTTTTTTCCTTTTTCATTGGGGAGGGTGGTAAATTGTGGCCAGGGTGTAGTTTTTAGAGATATATAAAAAAAACAACAACACGGCAGCATAACTTTGCACCCAGTGGTATGTCTGTGTCGGTTAATGTGTTTTTAATGACCAAAACTGTGGTAAATAGGTCATAAAGCCATTTAAGGGGGAAAATAAATGAATAAATTAACCAGTAGCCAGGCTTGATCCATAGCTAGGGTGGAATAGGTTTGGGTTGGTAGGTGGGGGCAGGGATTACAGGATGACACGGTTAGATAAAATAACCAGGGTTTCCACTGTAACTGTCACATGTTTTGTTAGTAATTTCTTTCTTTAGATTAAATACTATGTTCTCCTTTGCACAGAAAAAAAGGGTAAGAGAATAAAATGAAGAAAAAAAAAGATCCTTGCAAAGACAAAATAGAATAATAATTCAAAAACAGAATAATTCGATTGTGTATTAAGTATAATGATCCACAAACAGTGTTTGAGTTCTAAGATGCAAGACCAAGCATATAATAACATACAGCTTTTGGTTATTCAAGGTCATTATATATATTCATTATTACAATAACATTTAATTCACATGTACTTATTTTTCAACTCGTTAATATCACCCTCTCCTTCTGCCCAGACCCCTATAAAAAAAAATCCCATTTACGACAAATACATTCTAAATTATTTTTCTCCATTGCTGGACTGATGCAACTGATTGACTTCCCCACTCACTTTTTTTTTCTCTCCTCTCAATCAACTAAATCTCTATTCAAAGATTCTTTTTTCCAGTCACAGCTCATTTACTATCATAACAACCTGTATATGTTATGGGGACTTTTGAATGCTGTCAAACACAATATTTATTTATTGCAATGAACCCCTGTGTTCATTATTTTGTCAAGCTTTCAGTGTCGAATGGCTGCTTGGATCATGGCCAGACCAGGGTCAAGTGTTCCACTAGCAGCGTACCCAAAGTTATTGAACTGTTGGTTGCTGATTGTGGGCAATATTTGTATTAACCAACAGAGCATGATATGACTGGACTTGTACAACTAGTGTAGGTCCAGATCAGCCAGATCTTGTTTGAAGCTGCTATGTTGTTATAACTTTTGTATTTTGTGTTTGATTCGGTTGTTTGCCGCAAAAAGTGCAGATCATGATCAGCCGGCTCCCAGCACTATTTGCATACATGTAAACATTGAATCTAAGTGGGTTGAGAGTTAATTCAATTAGGTCTCTCTGGTGGCTATTAGAGCTAGCTGACCATTGATTTAATCTAGATGAAAAGGGAGCTTTAGATATACCTCTATCAGCTAAATATACATTGTAGATATATAGGTGAGATGTTCAGAAATGGGTTCATCATATAATGGGCCTTTTAAATATGTTGGGATTTGCCGGCATTATTGCCAATATTGTGCAGTGACATTTCTATCATTATAGCACAGGGGCACTTATGAGGTGCCAGGGACTGAACCGGGCCGGTCCATTATACGGACAACCGCCGAGTCAGGCATAATGCTGTCCCCTTAGCCCCAAGCGTTAGGAGGGAAGTTCTGGTAGATTTACAAGAACTTACCTAGAAACCCTTACATACAAACATATGGTTAATTGCTTCTCTCTGTATATTCTGTATACAAATGTCAAAATTATACTAACACCAGCATAATCATCCTCATGTGTGTACAACATGTGTATATACAATACCAAAATACTAATATAAACAGCTTCCATATGAGTACGTGTGTAAAGTGATGTACACAGCTGCATTCACCAAATAGTATACTATTGCCAACTGGATAAATGTTTACACAAATGCCTAAAAGTTTGCTCTGGTGTGGAGTGACTCCACATGGTTAAGATTTTTTTCTAAGAATAACAGAATGAAAGGCAAGCTTTTATGACAATTCAGATCCTTGGAATCCACGTCCGGAGTTCAACCAGTATGCAAGTATAAATGAAACAATTTGTCTTCGTCACATATCCACTGCCAGAGTGGTACCAGAATGCAAGTAGCAATGGAACAATGTGTCTTTGTCACATACACAAGAACAAATTGAAATCCACTTCCCGAGTTGAACCAGTATGCAAGTAGAAATGGAACAATGTGTCTTCGTCACATACACATGAACAAAGTAACAATAATTTATTATCCTGTTTTTTTCTATCAGTAACAAGTGTAGAATAAAATAATTTGGTCACAAATTCTGTCCATGCACAAAGATGTTTTGTCATATTAGACTTCTATAACTATTTTAAATCAAAATTGCCATCGTGTCTAAAAATATAGATCAAAAAACCAAGAAATGACTGAATTTTTTGTGACTTGAATTTGATAAAAGTTGTCTAGACTCATTGCAGGATTGTAAAAATATGGAAAGTTATCAATCTCAGCTACCAAATGACTCTATCATTACAGGTAAAATGGAGTGTTTTTATTATAAAAGGTGGTTGATCTCATACCACCTTCCAGAAGGTGCAAAGGATATACTAAGCAAAAATGCACACCTCTTGTTATTTTTAAACTTTTTAACTCAGTTAACCTGTCTGGCAAGTATCCAAAATTATAGCACAAAGTAACCTTCTTTACATATGTAGAGGTACATGTACACATTTAATATTTTACAGGCATATCAAACCAAAGTTGAAACAATCTGTTATTACTACCTTGGTATGCTTCAGCCATTGGCTATCGGCACATCTTTACATTGGCCACTCATCAACTTCTATCATTAAAAGCTACCTAAACTGTTTGTCTACTAAGGCCATATTGATAAGGCTTAGTCAAATAGTGCAGATCAAGTTCACCCAGCTACGTGCTGATCAGGGTCTACTCTACTTGCTGCTGGTTTTTCTATCAATACTGCGTGTGCATGCTGATGAAAGAAGATGACTAAGTTATCTGTAATTATGATTTTTTGTTTATTGGGTTTATCATCCCACCAACAGTATTTCAGTCATCTGGAGACGGTGTCCACTTGAAGCAGATATAGTGCTGCCTTCACTGTGTATAGCATGCCGTGAACACCTGGCATGATACCACACCCAGTCACATTATCCTAACACCGGGTCAACCAGTCGTGGAACTACCCTTATATTTGCTTGAGCGTTAGCAAGGGAGCTATACCACTACCATTTTTAACTACTTTGGTATGTTGCGGCCCGGGATCGAACCCAGGGCCTCCCGTACCTGGAGCTGATGCTCTACCGATTGCGCTACCAGGTCCAGTACTATCTGTAATTAGCCTTATAATGATGTATTTTGTCAAAACCCATCCTCATTCTTAGCTTTGTGCATTACCAAGCAGCAAATAGTGTAGATCTTGATCAGACAGCTCCCAGTATCTTCCTTGTTGTTCTGGACCTATAATATTTGCCCAAGCTTTATAAATATGTGATTACCAGACTAAGAGTAAACAAAATCGTAGCATAATAAGGTTGAAATCTCCACCATGTATGCATATGTGCTATCTATTTTCTTCTTAAAATACCACAGGAATACAAATCTACTTTACCTGTAGGGTGCACTTATCATTATCCCTAGAAGGTTTAATGGGACCCATACATTCTCTATCAATATAACTTGTGTGTTTGTAGGGTTTATCATCACACCAAATGTTCAGTTATCTGGGCATAGTGATTGTGTTGTATTTGAAAACATGCAGCAATGATTACTGGATGCAGAACATTATGTACTGGCACTTATTTGTGTCCAGGTGCCTTTAAAATACCATGTGTATTTCAAATAAGTTATTTATATCAAGCCAATCATTGTACTATTTATAACTGACACATACATATATTAATCCAGTGGAAATACAGCTTCAAAACAATTTCAATGCATTTGATTCTCACAATCTTTCAATAACATACTCTTTCAAAGGATAACAAATTCAAACCTGGACATGCATTCATTTGTCCATCCATCAAAACAACCATCTTAAAAAGTATGGAGAAAGTATTTCAAAACTAAAGTAAACTAGACCTGTCTGTGAGCCTTTAACCAGGAGTCCCTAATGAATCATGTATACCTTTAAACTGGAGCCCCTACTGGTTCATGTATACCTTTAAACAGAAGTCCCTATTGGTTCATGTATACCTTTAAACATGAGTCCCTATTGGTTCATGTATACCTTTAAACATGAGTCCCTATTGGTTCATGTATACCTTTAAACATGAGTCCCTACTGGTTTATGTATACCTTTAAACATGTGTCCCTACTGGTTCATGTATACCTTTAAACATGAGTCCCTATTGAGTCATGTATACCTTTAAACAGAAGTCCCTTTTTGTTCATGTAAACCATTAAACAGGAGATTCTACTGGTTCATGTTTCCCTTTAAACAGGAGCCCGTATCATGTAGATGAAGTGTGTAGAAGACAATAAACAAATCTACAATGGATAACTATAGTACTACAGATATAGAAGGGATGGGCTAATATCAACAGGCAGAATGGGAAGATATATGGCCTCTGTATGATTTATAATGCAGAGATACCATAAGAATGAACACACAATGATGCAAATAAATAAAATCAACTCTTTACATGCTAACCATAAATTGGCAAAGACAGCAAAATTGTCAAAGTATTAACCACAGATCAGCCAGATAACCAGCTAGTGTGCTGCTGCCTTTACTGCCATAGCAAGCTATTAACACCTGACATAAGACCACATTTTTCTGACACTGGGCACTTGTGGTACTGTTTGTTGAACATTCTGCCTAGAGTTTTTGACAGTGTCCACTTGAAGTAGATGTAGTGCTGCATTCAATGTGAACAGCAGGCCATGAACACCTGGCATGATACCAAACCCAGTCAAATTATCTTGCCACAGGGCCTGCCATTTATGACACTATCCATACAGGGGGTATCCAACAGTTTGCTTTTACCAAATATATGTAACAATATCTGACCTCTATCTGGGGTATTTGTGCATAATTTCTGCAAAAACAATCCTACATTACTTTAAACTTTGACAATTTCCCACAGTATCTCAATTTAAGGGCAGTAAAACTTGTTAACCAACACTTAAAATGTTAATCCTTTTCAAAATCTATAAACACGACTGACTGGGATTCCTGCTAAAAATAGACATCATGACACTACACACCGACTTAGCTGTGCTACCATGACACTACACACCTACTTAGCTGTGCTACCATGACACTACATACCCACTTAGCTGTGCTACAATGACACTACACACTTACTTAGCTGTGCTACCATGACACTACACGCCCAATTAGCTGTGCTACCGTGACACTACATACCCACTTAGCTGTGCTACCATGACACTACATACCAACTTAGCTGTGCTACCATGACACTACATACCCACTTAGCTGTGCTATCATGACACTACATACCCACTTAGCTGTGCTACCATGACACTACATACCTACTTAGCTGTGCTTCCATGACACTACATACCCACTTAGCTGTGCTACCATGACACTACATACCCACTTAGCTGTACTACCATAACACTACATACCCACTTAGTTGTGCTACCATGACACTACATTCTGACTTAGCTGTGCTACCATGACACTACATAACCATATAGCTGTGCTACTGTGACACTACAAACCAACTTAGCTGTGCAGCCATGACACTACATACCTACTTAGCTGTGCTTCCATGACACTACATACCCACGTAGCTGTGCTACCATGACACTACATACCCACTTAGCTGTGCTACCATAACACTACATACCCACTTAGCTGTGTTTATCATGACACTACATACCCACTTAGCTGTGCTACCATGACACTACATACCCACTTAGCTGTGCTACCATGACACTACATACCCACTTAGCTGTGCTACCATGACACTACATACCCACTTAGCTGTGCTACCATGACAATACATACCCACTTAGCTGTGCTAACATGACACTACATACCCACGTAGCTGTGCTACCATGACACTACATACCCACTTAGCTGTGCTACCATAACACTACATACCCACTTAGCTGTGTTTATCATGACACTACATACCCACTTAGCTGTGCTAACATGACACTACATACCCACTTAGCTGTGCTACCATGACACTACATACCCACTTAGCTGTGCTACCATGACAATACATACCAACTTAGCTGTGCTACCATGACAATACATACCCACTTAGCTGTGCTACCATGACAATACATACCCACTTAGCTGTGCTACCATGACACTACATACCAACTTAGCTGTGCTACCATGACACTACATACCGACTTAGCTGTGCTACCATGACACTACATACCAACTTAGCTATGCTACCATGACACTACATACCGACTTAGCTGTGCTACCATGACACTACATACCAACTTAGCTGTGCTACCATGACACTACATACCGACTTAGCTGTGCTACCATGACACTACATACCGACTTAGCTGTGCAGCCATGACACTACATACCGACTTAGCTGTGCAGCCATGACACTACATAACCACTTAGCTGTGCTACCGTGACACTACATACCCACTTAGCTGTGCTACCATGACACTACATACCCACTTAGCTGTGCTACCGTGACACTACATAACCACTTAGCTGTGCTACCATGACACTACATACCCACTTAGCTGTGCTACCGTGACACTACATAACCACTTAGCTGTGCTACCATGACACTACATAACCACTTAGCTGTGCTACCGTGACACTACATACCCACTTAGCTGTGCTACCGTGACACTACATACCCACTTAGCTGTGCTACCATGACACTACATAACCACTTAGCTGTGCTACCGTGACACTACATACCCACTTAGCTGTGCTACCATGACACTACATACCCACTTAGCTGTGCTACCGTGACACTACATAACCACTTAGCTGTGCTACCATGACACTACATACCCACTTAGCTGTGCTACCGTGACACTACATAACCACTTAGCTGTGCTACCATGACACTACATACCCACTTAGCTGTGCTACCGTGACACTACATACCCACTTAGCTGTGCTACCATGACACTACATACCCACTTAGCTGTGCTACCGTGACACTACATAACCACTTAGCTGTGCTACCATGACACTACATACCCACTTAGCTGTGCAGCCATGACACTACATAACCACTTAGCTGTGCTACCATGACACTACATAACCACTTAGCTGTGCTACCGTGACACTACATAACCACTTAGCTGTGCTACCGTGACACTACATAACCACTTAGCTGTGCAGCCATGACACTACATACCCACTTAGCTGTGCTACCGTGACACTACATACCCACTTAGCTGTGCTACCATAACACTACATACCCACTTAGCTGTGTTTATCATGACACTACATACCCACTTAGCTGTGCTAACATGACACTACATACCCACTTAGCTGTGCAGCCATGACACTACATACCCACTTAGCTGTGCAGCCATGACACTACATACCCACTTAGCTGTGCAGCCATGACACTACATACCCACTTAGCTGTGCTACCATGACACTACATACCCACTTAGCTGTGCTACCGTGACTCTACATACCGACTTAGCTGTGCAGCCATGACACTACATACCCACTTAGCTGTGCTACCATGACACTACATACCCACTTAGCTGTGCTACCATGACACTACATAACCACTTAGCTGTGCTACCGTGACACTACATACCCACTTAGCTGTGCTACCATGACACTACATACCCACTTAGCTGTGCTACCGTGACTCTACATACCGACTTAGCTGTGCAGCCATGACACTACATACCCACTTAGCTGTGCTACCGTGACACTACATACCCACTTAGCTGTGCTACCATGACACTACATACCCACTTAGCTGTGCTACCGTGACACTACATACCCACTTAGCTGTGCTACCATGACACTACATACCCACTTAGCTGTGCTACCGTGACACTACATACCCACTTAGCTGTGCTACCATGACACTACATACCCACTTAGCTGTGCTACCGTGACAATACATACCAACTTAGCTGTGCTACCATGACACTACATACCAACTTAGCTGTGCAGCCATGACACTACATAACTACTTAGCTGTGCTACCGTGACAATACATACCAACTTAGCTGTGCTACCATGACACTACATACCAACTTAGCTGTGCAGCCATGACACTACATAACTACTTAGCTGTGCTACCGTGACACTACATACCCACTTAGCTGTGCTACTATGACACTACAAACTATTTTGCAAATAAAGAGTTTCTGCAACCTATTGATTACACATATTGACTAACCTATATACCTGTTACTCCACTGTAATCTTTACCAAATGTGTTGCTGTTGTGTATATGTAACATATACTATATACAAACTCCGATTGACATAAATTATTCTGTGTACCTTTTGTAATAACAGCTGTAATGTCACACCACCTGCAACATTTGTAAGGTAATACACACTTCAAAGGTTCAATCTGAATAGGAAAGGTAAGGAAAATATAGTATCATGAATATCTAGGTACACACTTATAAAATGTGCAAGTGATATAGATGACCAATGCATGAGTGAAATAATTTATGTATTTTTGGCAAAGCCTATGTATGTATGATGCAGCCTGTATGGCACAGGATATGTATGTATGACATGGACTATGTATGTATGCATGACACAACCTGCATGAAACAGCCTATGTATGTATAACACATTCCATGCTTGTATGACACAGGCTATGCATGTATGATATAGCCTATGTATGTATGACACAGCCTTTGCAAGTATGACATAGCCTATGTATGTATGACACAGCCCATGCTTGTATGACACAGGCTATGCATGTATGACAAAGCCTATGTATGTATGACAAGCCTTTGCAAGTATGACATAGCCTATGTATGTATGACACAGCCCATGCTTGTATGACACAGGCTATGCATGTATGACATAGCCTATGTATGTATGACAAGCCTTTGCAAGTATGACATAGCCTATGTATGTATGACACAGCCCATGCCTATGTATGTATGACACAGCCCATGCCTATGTATGTATGGCACAGCCCATGCCTATGTATGTATAGCACAACCTTTGTATGTATGATGCAGCCTGTAGGGCACAGGATATGTAGGTATGACATGGCTATGTGTGTGTGTGCGGTGTGTGTGCGTGTGTGACACAGTCAATGTATATAATTATGATGCAGCAGCCTATGTATGTTTGACACAGCCTATGTATGTATGATGCAGCCTATGTATGTTTGACATAGCCTATGTATGTATGTATGATGCAGCCTATATATGTTTGACACAGTCTATGTATGTATGATGCAGCCTATGTATGTTTGACACAGCCAAAGCATGTTTGACACAGCCCATGCATGTATGAAGAAAGCCAATGTTCACAATGTTCAGTGATTACTGAAGCAAATCAAGAATAGTGGAGAAGGATTTTAGATAAAAGGTTATGTAACAGCAGTCAGGTGAGGTATGTGCTCACTGTCACGTTGTCCTGAACAGAATACATGGAAAAACAATGGCCTTACACAAACTGCCACAGTGGTTAGCCAGTACATTACACATGCCATATATGTGATGAATATCTACAGTAATAAACATAGTAATGTATAAAGATTTGTGTAACACAGTATGTACCAAGACAAAAGGATTGAAACAAAGTTTAATGCACTTTTGAAGCTTGATACTAGATATTTTTGTGTTAGATATCACTGCCAATGATTTCAACAGAAATACAAAAATTATAAAGCATTAAAAGAGACCTCTCTGTGTTTTTCTTTGTTCATGTCACATCAACATAATTACGATCATATGACAATTCTAGCTATCATTTGTTAGGAAAATAATGGCAAAGCCTAGAGATAAACTTACTGACACACATCAGCTAACATGCTTCATGGTGGCTCACATGATAGTTGACGTACGGACTGGGATTCGAACTGGAACCTTTGTGTTGCGTAGCTGAGAAGTTAAAAGCCGTGGACTGTAAATGATGGGCAATGATTTAACAACTGGCGATGACTTGTGGCTGGGGATTTTTTGTGTGAATCAAACTAAGAAGTACACATTTACCCAGGATGGTGTTTGAACCTATAACCTCCTGCTTCAAAGTCCACTGATCGATACAACCTCGAGATACCTGGGCAAACAACATTAAGAGACTTATCACCAGAAGAGCTTATAAGCTACAAACAGGCCATGGACATTAGTAGTAATTGAGTGCTAAAGGGGGTAACATGGGTTAAGAAGGTCCCAAGTTCAACCCTCCGACCCTACAAAGTTATGAAACCACCCATGGGTTTTATCTCAAATACCGGACAATCTAGGAAAAGAAGATACATGCAGAAAGAACTGATTTTCCAATTGACAACAAAGAAATGTTGTATATGTGGTTTTTTTTATATACACTGCACTAAGATTTTACGGTTTCGAAGAAATGTGGCAAAACAACAATAAAAATACATGAAATGCTTACCTTATTAGAAAAATAACCTCACAACTTTCAACAAATTAACTTGGATATAAATCCTCAGAAACACTTTCACAAATTCTCAAGGTGTCTTTTATTAGAGACAGCCAACTTATCCAGGTATAAATAATATATTTTTCACTTCACACAGTATGAATAATCATTCAAAAGCAAAAAAAATCCCACTTGAAACAGAATAACAACATAACCGAAGACAGCACTTGTCAAATTGTAATTTAACACAGCAATACTACACAGGTCTCTAAACAAGTTTGGGAAGTAGTTTTGTTAATAACAACAGAAGAAACAAGCCTCTTCCCAACACAGCTGACAAGCATTCACAGTTTTTCTGTCCAATACAAAACAGCAAAAGAAGAATCTCAAATCCACATATTTTTTTTCCTGCACAAAACTTTCACAAAACTCCACTTCACCACAGAAGTGAAAACTACAAACTTCTAAACTTCAGTCACCTGTGAGCTATCCTCAGCCTTCCAACACTGCCTGGCAAGACAGGAGAGCAGTTCAGTTGGGGCTAAATCTGTTCTACTTGGTTAGCTAAAGCCCAGCCCATGAGAGAGAGACTGTTACCTTAATACACCCTTTCACTGCCATCCAAACCACACAACCACACAAAAACTTGATTCATTTGATCCATTTACTTATAAATGTAATTTACCAATACAAAAAAAAAGGGTTTGATATGTTTACAAGTCGAGATAATCATGTTTTAGCAACAAATATAAAACAAAGAGGAAAGAATACTATGAACTGAAGAGAGACTTATAACAAAAGTGCAGATGGCAGCCGAAGGGTCCATGCCGATAAAGGTATGTAAGCCAGCAGGTAAATGTAAACACCAGACAAGATAAGTAACTCTAGCAAGCTATGCTAAATAAATTGCATTTTTCTTTGCATGAGTTATCTTCCCCAATTTCAAGCAAATCTATGCCAGTATGACCATAGATACCCTTTATATTGCATAATTACTTGTCAAGTTTTAATAGTAAAATGTTTATGTTACGATGGTAAAATGTCAATAAAATGGAAACATCCTTCAAAATATCCACGATATCTTAATTGAATACAGCTTAAAAAGCATGTCCATATTAAGAATGTATCAGGCCATATAAATGGATCATACTATGGGTCTGACTATGGCTTACATCAGTACAGATCGACATATTTATGTGTACCTTCTAAAACTATTATTATGAAAAAAGTATAACTTGGAACATCTTGCATAGATACAAGTATCTACTGAGTTTTATCAGAAATTAAAACCTGTATCATATTATCTTATAATTTATATTTGTTTGTTAAACTCTTTATTACAACCTTGACTGTCCTTCGTAGATCAAATTCAATAAATCATATAGATGACATGTTTATAAACATGTTATCTTTTCAATCTCTCCTCTTGATTTATCACCATTATCTTATAAACATTTTAACTCCATGCATAAAATCTAAATTACAACTACGCCCATCTGTGTTCACTTTAAATCTATGAAAATTAATTGTTCTTCAGAAAAAATAGGTCCACATCATGGCAGGATCTGCACTAGTGACTAGAGAGGCTTACAGGGAAGACTGGATTTATCCAACTGTGCCACTTCATTAAATACAGTTATTACTACTGTTAGTCTCTAGCAGTATGTTAATTAAGTTTGCGAGTATGTAACAAAGAATTTAGTATGAGCTTGGTTAAAGACTTCATTCTGTATATGTAAATTACAGCTAACGTGCAATCATGGTAAGAGAAAAACCTGAGCGTGGGCAGAGAACAAAATGTTGAAGGCAGGTTTACACTTGACTTGTTTGAAACACCATTAGGGTGGGGTATGTTTTATGTTAACCCTTGACTTGTTGGAAACACCATGAGGGTTGGGTATGTTATATGGCTGAATAGTGTTCCCCCATCACTCCCACTGCAAGTCAAGAGTTAAGTATGACAAAATGATAAGTCAAGGGAAGACAATTTTAACTTTATTCAGAGGCTAAATATACTAGCTGCAAACAATTTGCAATATAAATACAAAATACATCAATTTAATAAAGATAAAATACTCCTAAAAACAAATGCAGCGAAACATTGTTTTAAGATAGATGATCAAAAAAGGATTAGAGATAAAGTCACTACCAAAAAAATAATAAAATTTTCCCCTTCATCTGTAGAATATCAAAAACCTATTTAGAACAGTCTTCCGCTGACCCAGTAAAAATGTTTTATGTGTATGAGACCACTTAAATTAAGAACAGGGTGGACATGTTCATGTTGTTTTTTATTTGTTTTTTGTTGATGTTTCCAGTATACATATATTTAGCAGCCTTTCATCAGTGGAGTGTTTGGGAGAGATGCTCATTACATGAGAACTGAAACCCACAATCTGCGGGGGCTGAGAAGAACAAGTTCCATGGGTCGTCCATGGATAACCTCTCAGATTCTCTTTATGTTGGTTCGACTCTAAGGTAAAAAAAAGTTTGTGATGAGTTCTTTCTGCTGTTATAAGATTCTTTAAACCAGACATTGGAAAGTCGCCTCTAATAGATAGTTTCCATGTGTTGTCATAGGCACTGATAAGACAGTTTAAGGCAGCCATCTTTGAAGGCAGAAGCTAATGCAGGCCGAAATCTGGAAAAAATGTGCTGCATTTAGCTCACAACTTAATTTTAATTTTCCAGTCTATTTTACTGAATTTTATATTAAATTTAACAGCTTTTATGAAGTATTTTAAAAAGCAAAACTATATTTTGATAGTTTAAAAGGTAAAAAAAATATAACAAAAAAAGATACACTGTTCATTTTGTTTAAGTATGAGCCAATAATTTTTTTTATATCAGTGTATTAATTCTTTGCGCATTTATCAATTTTATAAATATTGTATTTTAAAAATATCAATTTTAAGAGCTTTCCAATAGTGTATAGCTTTTAATTTTTGGACCACAAATAAGGAAATTACAAGAAAATAAAATTTATGATGTGGAAACTATCTATATCATGGACAACAAAAAACTCATGAATAGTTCTCCAGCTGAACTGTGGTGCATCAGTGGTTCTACACAGGCCTTCCTTTACCAATGATAGCTGGACATTACTTCAATGACCATAATTGTATTGCTGTAACATATTTAAAAAACATGAAAATTATATGCACTTATAATTAAGCTTGCTCACAATCATGACATAAGAAAAATGTACATGATCGGGTTTCTTTTTATTGCTTGCATTTGAGAAACCCATCAGGAAGAGCTCTGTAAAACTGGTTTAAGTACCCCAGTTGGTCCATATTGTCTACTGACCATTCCAAGGCGGTAACTGTCAGGTTTGCTCTTTTTGTTAAATGACTCATCACAAATTTGTTCTTAATTTACATCTGGCTTGCATGTAAATACCTTTTGTCCTGTGCCTTTTCAAACTTTTGTATTTGTTGCAATGCTCATAGGACTTTTGGTCATATTCTTATTAATAACCGACATACACGTATAACTGAATAAATAATTATGTGAAGACGCCTTTGACTTCCTGAAAACTGTGAGAAAGACTCAGTCAGCCATGTCAGTTGGATTATTTTATTGAAAAAAAAAATCTAGTTTCAATGAGATTTGACTTTTCAATAATCTTTGAAATTATCATTAACAGATAAGGAAATATGAATAAATAAAGTGAATGTTTCTGTTTGCATTGAGCATGTTTACACTTATCTAAGCATGAGTTGACCAAACCAAGGCAAATATTGCAGATCTTGTTCAGACAGTTCTGTGCTAGATCTGCAATACAAGCTGTAGAATACATATGTAGATAGTTAACAAATAATTAAGGGTTATTTGTTGTTTTGATGTTTTTAACAATACATCATAGAGCCACAAGGATGGTCATAATAGCGATATTTACCAATTATGGTGGAGGAAGACAAATAGATAAATGTCTAGGTTGAACCACCAGTGCACATTAGGACAGCAGAAAGACCTTCTCTCATTAAGTTTTTCAGACCGACTGGACTCTAACCCACATGGTGACAGTCGAACAGTTGGAGGAGATACATGTCTGCAACTCTACCACTTGGCTACGGGCATGGCTATGGGCACTCCCAATGGCTTATTAATAATTTAAGCAAATATGAGGTTTATATATATAAAAAAAATCGTATAATTGTTGATGTTGACTGTTGTTTCTTCATAATACTCTTGTTGGTAGTTAACAATTTGTACAATAAATTCTGCATTTGACTAAAGCCCCTACTTTAAAAATGCTTCTACTTTCAATTAAATTGTGTTGCCCCTCCACTGTTTGCTGGGTGTTTTGTCAATGAACTTCTCTGCAATTCTCACAACAGAATTCCAAATCTTTGGATACATTCTTGTAGGTATTAACCGGTATTAACCTGTTTGTAAACTGAAAACCATGACAAGAGAGACTACATGTAGCATGATTGTGTAAAAGCAGATTATAGATGTGAATTGCTGAACAGATTTGTATAAAATACTATCACTTTAAGCGAGGGATTACCCCGATTGTTGATGCTGTCTAAAAGGACGCTCCAGAAATTTTTAGTTGGAGGACTAAAGACCATTACTGAGCACCTTGCGGATCGGGAAGTAGTGGGTTCAAACCCCGGCCGGGTCATACCAAAGACTTGGTAGAGGCTTTCCTCCTAATGCCGGGTTTCAGTCACTGGTCACCTCATAAGTGCCCCTGTGCTATAATGATAGAAATGTCGCTGCGCAGTATCGGCAAAAATCCCGGCTAATCCCAATCCCAAAGCACCTTGCTTGAGAGGGGGTCGGGTGGGGTGTTGGTGTCTTCCTCTTGGTCTTTCTCTGCCAATGATACCGGTAATATTTGTGGTCATGCCCTAATACAAGAACGATCCAAATATGACCACTATACTTGCTGTTCATGCAAGATACATGTTGTTTTTCTTTTAAAACAAAGCTGTTTTCATTGCACAATCATTATGCATGACTGGACAATAAGTTTTCACTAGCAGTGGAAACAAAAACGCACATGAAGACTGTGTGACAGCAAAATCATTATAAGAAAAGTACTTCTTACACAGTAATGGACACT
The DNA here is from genome assembly GCA_007844125.1 of Sinonovacula constricta. Lineage (NCBI taxonomy): Eukaryota > Metazoa > Mollusca > Bivalvia > Cardiida > Solecurtidae > Sinonovacula > Sinonovacula constricta. The sequence continues at coordinate 21,499,200 of CM017573.1, read as the reverse complement.
CCAGAGCAAGAGAGACATACATCAAAAACATCTTTGAATTCATCACATAAGGAGTATGCTTGTAATCAGGGTTTTCCCTTGGCTTCGCCGACTGGGGGTCATTTGGACCCCCAGACATCCATAATTTGGGGTCATTTAAAATTTTTGGGGGTCATTCTTAAAATAACAAGCAAACACTGATTAAATTTGTCAAAGCCAAAGCAAATCGCCTTCTTTCCAATTAACATGTTATACTGTGTATTGCAATGTATGCTAATTTGATGTCCAGTTCTGGGCAGACAAGGTAATTCATTTGCCTCAGAAGAGTCAGACCCCTCGCTGTCCGAATTTGCAGTACTTGGACCTGGTTCACTGCGCTTTGAACTTGCAGACGAAAGAAACTGAGTCAGCTTTTGTTGAGACATTTTTAACAGACTGGTTATTACTTTTGATGGGTTTTCCGGTAAAAAATCCCAAGAAACCTGTGATACAGTCTACATGTTCGACTGTGTCTTCCGCTGAGCAGCAAAGACACGAAAATACGATCAATACACCCACCATAAACCCGTCTTACCTGGTGACTGGTTGACTAACTAGCGAATAAAAACCGTCAACATTAGCGAACCAGTCTGGTTAAAAATGAAAGTAGAAGAATAGAAATTCAGACAATCAATAAATCGGTAAGCAAACTGAAATGAAATATTTTCGTTCCACACTAACCTGCGTCCACATGGACACATCGTATTTTATTTTGAGGGTCATTAACAGAAAAAATGCGACAATGACGCAGGATTTGTGCGTCAGGGAAAACCCTGCTTATAATGTCTTCAGATACAAAGCTAGAGTAGCTGTCTAAAATTACTTGCAATACACCAGCAATGACTAATAACCACTAACTGCGCAATACTGCCACTTGTTCATCAGTGCCAACTGCAGTCCTCCCAGTGTTGTGTGATGCTGGATCATAGCCTATCTAGTTTAGACTAGTCCTATGCATAATAGTAGACTAGTTTTATGCATAATCATAGACTAGTCCTATGGATAATCGTAGACTAGTCCTATGCATAATTGTAGACTAGTCCTATGCATAATTGTAGACTGTTTTTATGTTTAATCCTAAACTAGTTTTATGCACAATTGAAGACTAGCTTTATGCATAATTGTAGACTAGTCCTAAGCATACTTGTAGACTAGTTTTATGCATAATCCTAAACTAGTTTTATGCATAAACCTAGACTAGTTTTATGTACAATTGTAGACTAGATTTATTCATAATCGTAGACTAGCTTTATGCATAATTGTAGACTAGTCCTTATAATGCTTACATGTAGACTAGTCCTATGCATAATCGTAGACTAGTGTTATGTAAAGTATCCAAATCATAGAAATGATACAAGGCCAGTTATTTCCTACTAAAGCGGAAAGTAAATACTTCCTATCATAAATTTAATTTTAATATCAATGAGCCATTTCTGATAAAGAAGATGTTATGCTATAAATTAATGAACAGCTTCTATCAAAGAACAACATCTGACTATCACTGTCATCATCAACAGCAGTAACAACCGTATCATCACCATCATCATAAACTGTATCATCAATCATCATCCTCATCAACATCATTAAAAGTGTTCAAAACACATTCACCACATTAACCATCATCAACACCCTCCTCCTTCTTTTCATCATCGTCATCATCATCACTATCATCATCATCATCATCATGCCCTCCTCCTCCTCCTCATCATCATCACTATCATCATCATCCCCTCCTCCTTCTTATCATCATCACCATCATCATAAACTGTATCATCAATCATCATCCTCATCAACATCATTAAAAGTGTTCAAAACACATTCACCACATTAACCATCATCAACACCCTCCTCCTTCTTTTCATCATCGTCATCATCATCACTATCATCATCATCATCATCATGCCCTCCTCCTCCTCCTCATCACTATCATCATCATCCCCTCCTCCTTCTTATCATCATCATCATCATCATCATCATTCCATCCTCCTCCTTCTCATTTTTGTACCCTCTTCCTCCTCCTCATTATTGTTCCCTCCTCCTCCTCATCCTTCCCTCCTCATCATCCTTCCCTCCTCCTCCTCATCCTTCCCTCCTCCTTATCATCATTATTGTTCCCTCCTCCTCCTTCTCCCCTCCTTCTTCTAATCATCATCATCATTCCTTCCTCCTCATCACCCTCATAATCATTCCCTCATGCTTCTTAACATCTTCATCATCACCAGCAGCAGCAGCAGCAAAAACAAACAACAAACACAATTACCTTTGCCACAGATGTGTTAACTGAATACATTCCTATGGTGCATTAATCCAAACAAAATGATTCCACTGTAACCATGCAACAACCCCTGCACCCTGCTACCACCTTCTCTCTCTACTACACTGTAATATGATCAGTCATACGAAACTTCCGGTGATATTAAAATTCAAAATTCACTTTTCCCAGCCTATAAATTTTGACATTCTAAAACTTCAGACATATAAATTTACAGCAAATCTCGTCCTGTGATGCAAACGAAAACAACCTGAAAATGGCCCAGAATCATGCATCAATGCTCAGAGTAAGAATACCAGTTACTGCAGTAGTTGGCGAAACAAATAGTCCCTGTTAGGTACAGTCATACTTAACCTGCTTCTTTAGTTAACATATTGGACACTTTTTTGAAAGCCACCTACAAAGGAAGATTAGTTAATCTATTGCTAAATTGCAGAAAACAGTGCAAATGATGCAATGATATAGCATACAAAGGCTGATCTGGACCTACATTATTTGCTTAGGTTAGATCCAATTGTGAATAACTTGCTAGGAACTATAAAAGGTAATAATAGTCACCGGGTACTGGATACAAGCATGATACATGTCTGCATCAGATCAAAACAGACCTTGTTCTGTTAAACTCTAAGCCTGCTTAGCATGAACTGATTATTTTTTCAATAAGATGAAATCTAGATCAGGTAAATAGACTAGAACCTAACAAGACAGTCTCCAGTGTATAGATCCAGATCAGGTAAATAGACTAGAACCTAACAAGACAGTTTCTTGTGTGTAGATCCAGATCAGGTAAATAGACTAGAACCTAACAAGACAGTTCCTAGTGTATAGATCCAGATCAGGTAAATAGACTAGAACCTAACAAGACACTTCATAGTGTATAGATCCAGATCAGTTAAATAGACGAGAACCTAACAAGACACTTCCTAGTGTATAGATACAGATCAGGTAAACAGACTAGAACCTAACAAGACACTTCCTAGTGTATAGATCCAGATCAGGTAAACAGACTAGAACCTAACAAGACACTTCCTAGTGTATAGATCCAGATCAGGTAAATAGACTAGAACCTAACAAGACACTTCCTAGTGTATAGATCCAGATCAGGTAAATAGACTAGAACCTAACAAGACAGTTCCTAGTGTATAGATCTAGATCAGGTAAATAGACGAGAACCTAACAAGACACTTCCTAGTGTATAGATCCAGATCAGGTAAATAGACGAGAACCTAACAAGACACTTCCTAGTGTATAGATCCAGATCAGGTAAATAGACTAGAACCTAACAAAACACTTCCTAGTGTATAGATCCAGATCAGGTAAATAGACTAGAACCTAACAAGACACTTCCTAGTGTATAGATCCAGATCAGGTAAATAGTCTAGAACCTAACAAGACAGTTCCTAGTGTATAGATACAGATCAGGTAAATAGACTAGAACCTAACAAGACAGTTCCTAGTGTATAGATCCAGATCAGGTAAATAGACTAGAACCTAACAAGACACTTCCTAGTGTATAGATCCAGATCAGGTAAATAGACTATAACCTAACAAGACAGTCTCCAGTGTATAGATCCAGATCAGGTAAATAGACTAGAACCTAACAAGACACTTCCTTGTGTATAGATCCAGATCAGGTAAATAGACAAGAACCTAACAAGACAGTTCCTAGTGTATAGATCCAGATCAGGTAAATAGACTAGAACCTAACAAGACACTTCCTTGTGTTTAGATCCAGATCAGGTAAATAGACAAGAACCTAACAAGACAGTTCCTAGTGTATAGATCCAGATCAGGTAAATAGACAAGAACCTAACAAGTCAGTTCCCAGTGTATAGATCCAGATCAGGTAAACAGACTAGAACCTAACAAGACACTTCCTAGTGTATAGATCCAGATCAGGTAAACAGACTAGAACCTAACAAGACACTTCCTAGTGTATAGATCCAGATCAGGTAAATAGACTAGAACCTAACAAGACAGTCTCCAGTGTATAGATCCAGATCAGGTAAACAGACTAGAACCTAACAAGACACTTCCTAGTGTATAGATCCAGATCAGGTAAATAGACTAGAACCTAACAAGACAGTTCCTAGTGTATAGATCCAGATCAGGTAAATAGACTAGAACCTAACAAGACAGTCTCCAGTGTATAGATCCAGATCAGGTAAACAGACTAGAACCTAACAAGACACTTCCTAGTGTATAGATCCAGATCAGGTAAACAGACTAGAACCTAACAAGACACTTCCTAGTGTATAGATCCAGATCAGGTAAATAGACTAGAACCTAACAAGAGAGTTCCCAGTGTATAGATCCAGATCAGGTAAACAGACTAGAACCTAACAAGACAGTCTCCAGTGTATACATCTAGATCAGGTAAATAGACTAGAACCTAAAAAGACACTTCCTAGTGTATAGATCCAGATCAGGTAAACAGACTAGAACCTAACAAGACAGTTCCTTGTGTATAGATCCAGATCAGGTAAATAGACAAGAACCTAACAAGACAGTTCCCAGTGTATAGATAGAAAATAGACTAGAACCTAACAAGACAGTTCCTTGTGTATAGATCCAGATCAGGTAAATAGACTAGAACCTAACAAGAGAGTTCCCAGTGTATAGATCCAGATCAGGTAAACAGACTAGAACCTAACAAGACAGTCTCCAGTGTATAGATCCAGATCAGGTAAATAGACTAGAACCTAACAAGACAGTTCCTAGTGTATAGATCCAGATCAGGTTAATAGACTAGAACCTAACAAGACAGTTCCTTGTGTATAGATCTAGATCAGGTAAATAGACGAGAACCTAACAAGACAGTTCCTAGTGTGAAGGTCCAGATCAGGTAAATAGACTAGAACCTAACAAGACAGTTTCTTGTGTATAGATCTAGATCAGGTAAATAGACTAGAACCTAACAAGACAGTTCCTTGTGTGAAGGTCCAGATCAGGAAAATAGACTAGAACCTAACAAGACAGTTCCTTGTGTGTAGATCCAGATCAGCCAGCTCCCTGTAGCCAGCTCCTATTTGGAACTGCCTGTCAGGATGTACACTATTTGCTGTAAAAATCTTTTAATACTCCCTGTTACCTAAGCACTGACCATCTTGGCATATTACTGAGAATTAAGTTAGAGTACTTAACAAATGAAACATACTTAGTTACGAAGATTCATTCACAAGCACCCACTGCACCCACAATACATATCCGACATACACATGTGCTGGACAGACCTTGTTCTGTTTAGTATGCTGTTGGTGCACAAACATTTAAGCCTTCATTTAAATGAAAACCCATAATTTGCATAAATTTCACTGACACATTCCTTGATTAGTGAGGCGTATTTCTGCAACCAAGCTCCCGCTCCAGTCTAGATATACCACACATTTTCCTTTATTTTCTTGGTTTGGTTGATAAGTTGTTGCACTGTTAAAAGCCATAAAAACCTTTACTTACAAATTGTTTTACATACTTCATGATTGTTTTTAATGGACTGTGTTTTAAGAATAATAGGACACACAAAAAATGTCAATAAATTTAGAAAACAGTTAATAAAAGTAAGAGAAAAAAAAATTGTAAAAGAAGCCAAAACAAAAGTGTGCACCTAGGACCCTTGGTATGACAGTCTAATGCTCCACTGGCTGTGTCACAGGTTATTGGCACATACATACAGTATGTAGTTAGATAATAACCTTTTTTGGACATTAACAGTACCCATCTGGCCTTTATCAGGTAATTTTGGATAGCAGTCTGGGCCATGGTGGGGTTTAATCACTATTGTTTAGATCAGTCTCTTTTGCCATATGCTTCTTGTTTTGATTTTTGTGTACTGGTTACATTGTTTTACAAGAGTAAATATAGACTTATAGAGATGTTGCATATAGTAACAATGTTTTCACTCAGAAAAAAATGTGGTTACTAAAGAATCTGTCTTTTTTAGTAAGTACTAATGAAGAATTATGCTTTGAATAATCAAAAATCAAACTCATTTTGACTGGAGCATCATGATTCAAGCATGATATCTCCGAACAGATTCAGGGACATTTGTAGACATTTTTGTTTGTAAATGCTGAAAAGGCTATTTGTCATTTCCTAGACGAGATTCTTTTTAACTGGTCACCTTTGAATTTATTTTGAGTGTAAATCTTGCACACGTAAATATATCACAGAGATAATGTGAGGTCCATCATATTCCTCAATCAATCTTCAGTAACAATTGCTTAATGGGTATCGGATAACAATGTTCCCCCACACAAATATTTAAACATACAAGCCTGAGATTTTGCTGGATGCTTAAACCGAGTTTCTTTGAGTACGAAAATCATGTTTAAACTACAAATACAGACCTATTGTTAAACATAAAAATGATGACTTGAGCTAAAAGAATGCTTGGCGAATAAAGCTCTAATGTGTTATTAACCACATATCATGCAGAACAGATGAATGGATAGACAGATGGATGAATAGACAGATGGATGGATAAACAGATGGACAAACTGGCACCTTTAAAGGCCACTCTACAGCCAGTGGGATCATAATAATGCAACCCCCTATTAATTGTAATTTTCACCAAACAGTATAGTTCCCTTTTTTATATTTCCTCAGTTTGACTGTCAACAATGTGTTTACAATTAATGTTCATCACTTGGATTGAAGAAGAAACTGAACCAATAACTCAAGAAAGGTGGCCAGTTTGAAGAAGCCAACATGGTGAACACATCATATTACACATACCATCATTTAACCCTGTGGACTTTTAACCCTGTTCAGGCTGTATGTTGAAGTAAACCCTTCCTACATCCAAATCATTAAAAAACTTTTTTGGATAATTAAAGGCCATGTTATCATTATATATAACTCTGAAAGACAGAAAAAGAAATAGAACAATATCCAACAAAACTATGAATGACAGGAAATTTTAAGAAAGAACATAGTACCAGAATCTAAATGATGAATTTAAGCTCATGCTATCATTAAAATATGCATGTAACTTTTAATAAGAGATAGGAAGACAAAAGATTCCTACAAAAATATGAATGACAGAAAGCTAGAACATAGTACAGTAAAACCTCTCCCAAAGGCACCTCTGAGCAGCAACAGCCTCTTAGCAGCAACACTTCTATTCACCTCTATAAGTTTTAAGTGCATTTTAACCTCTGAGCAGCACCTCCTCTGAGTAAAGGTAAACGGCCATTCAAATATGTCCCTAAAGGCTGTGATAACCTCTTGAGATGTATCACACTTTTGCTTAGTGATAAAGAACCATGGTTGACTTATTTAATTTTGATGCTAATCCAGTGTCTGTTTGACAGGTAGCCAGTTAGGTGTGAAAATATCTGATAACCTGACTTCAATATAGTGCTTATAGAAAGAACATTATCAGTTAATTGGGAATAGTAACTAATAATGTGTTTATTAAATAAAATAAAAATTATTGGTGACTTTGCAAGAAGTGAAAAAGACAATGATTGCTCTTTATCTGCAGTGTGTAATTCCAATTTATGCTGACTAAATATTAATGCATTTATCTACTTTCATATTTTAGTTCTCAGTTTCATTTACTTAATTTACTTAATTAAGTTCTGTTTTATTTAAGACTTCAGATTCTACTAATAGGAATTTTGACTGTGCTTCAAATTACACTGTGTAAGTTTTGTATACTCTTCTAGTTCTTATATTTCAGCAAAAAGATAACTAAATTGGGAATATGTGTTACAATATTTTGATATTATTAAAACATCCCTTCGGTAATATTGAATTAAAATGTTTTATATAGGGTTTTTTAACTTGGCATCAATGACGACCTCTGCACATCGACACCTCTCAGCAGCAACAGTTTTCTGTGCCTCCACAAAATGTTGCTGTGCAGAGGTTTCACTGTATATGCCACCATTACGAGTAACATAAAATGACAATTAGATAGAAGAAATAACAATCTACAAAATGAATGAAGACCAAAAACAAACAAACAATTAATTACAAAACATCTTAATGGTAACTTGCAGCTTCATTACCACATACCAGATTGTTTGTCTGCCAAAACCCCAAAGCTAAACAGAAAACCTAGGGGCACACTACAAAATAAATGGTTACAAGAGGGGTGGTAAATTTTACCAAAGCAACAATAAATTACATCTTCTCATTTGCTATTATGTCATTCTTCATCTCCTTATTACGCTACATTCATTAATAAGCAATTCACAATCCTATTAAGTTGCTAACAACTTTGTACAAAAATGTCTGACATTTTGCTAAACTCTCTGCAGCAAAAAAGTGCAAATCCTGACAAGAGAGCTCCGAGCAGGAGATTGCTGATCTGGATCTAAACTATTTGCCTAAACCTGGTAAATAAGTGGTTAGCAGGATAAGGTTTATACATACAAGCTATAACCCATTTACATGCAAGATGCCCCTTTGAAGTAAAACTAATTTGCATTTTGCAGTCTTTGATCTAATGATCCTACATTAACAGCGGTGTGTGAATGCTGCAAATGCAGTTACTGATACAGTTTTGTTACAAAAACTATCTTATGTTTTTCACACAATGATGTATAATTAGCATAAATTAATGAACAGTTCCCGGGGGTGGGGGTGGGTGGGGGTTTCTGTTATCAAGTGGTACTTCACTTAAGTGTATAATATTTAGAGATTGAATTTTGATGGTATTAATTGTGTCTTTCAACAAGTATATTTTTAAACCATGTGCCCTTTAAAACTGTTATGGAAAAGGTAAAACAATCTGCCTGCCAACTGAGGCTCATTTCTCCCAAGGTTATTCTTCACTTCAGACAATGACAGTACAATGTTCCTGTAAACATAAAATACCTCAAATGTCCCGAACCTGTTCATGATCAACCAGCAATGAAAGCGCACAAACATTGGTTTCACATATCGAAGTGAAATTTCATATTTTTACAACACCCATTACAAAAAGGAAGATGTAAATATTTCAAAACTGACATAGAATTCCTGATGTCTTGGCTCATATAACCAAATATATGCTATGTCATTGTGCTCTATTTCAGCTTGTAAACTGGTGACAGATGGGAGGGAAGCTTATTAGGTTGTATTTACTTGCTGACAATCATGAATGCCTCCCTACCATTTTCCCAATAGTTATACAGCATGTGTACTGTAGTTAACCCTGTATAATACACACCCACGCATCATACGTATCCATACTTTAGGGGTAGAATCCAAGAAAAATTGTAGGAAAGTTTGCTGAATGTATGAACTCTAATTATTTATGTTTACAATAAGTAAATAAGATTGTTTAAATATTACACAAATATTGCAGCAACACTTTAATGGTCATTCTAATAACATTTAGTTTTTATTGCTGAAGAAAACCCCTGACAAATGTCTGGTCCAAGCTGCACATTGCAAGTCCGCCCAAATACTTCTTCACATGAAAGTTTTCACCCCAACTTGCACTCAAACACTGTTCGCGAGAAGCAAAGATGTTGCAAGTCTGAAACTCTATACACCCTCTGACTGAAATGAACTTTTCCTGTTAAACTATAAAACATACTTGTTTTTCATAACACACAGTACAATGTCTCTTCATAGGACAATAAATTGAACTTAAAAGTATAAGCAATATAAACTTAAACAGGATTATAAAAAACTAGAACCTGCCATAATTCATAATATTTTCAGTGTCATGAAATGTCAAAAAATTAAGTGGCAATAGGCATAAATTAACAAACACTTGCTGTCCTTCTGCAAAGTCTGAGGGCACTTAAGTACCCTAAAGTATCATAACATTTTACCATATCAGTGCAGAGAAATAAATTATTGATGTACTTTTAATCCCCACTGGATTGACTCTGTTATTTCAGTAGGTATAGTCAAACGAGTCAGCTCCAGGAATGGAAGGATGGATTTAAGCTTAAATGGTACATATTTCTAAAAGCTGATAAGCCCAGATGGAAAATATTTTATGTTGAAATTTGATTGTAAACATTTTTCCAGTCGCAATGTATAATAAAATTTCATTAAATAAGCATGTATCAAGACTTGGTGGCACAGTCAGTAGAGCATTGGACTGTCTTTCAAGAAGTTTGGTGTTAAAAACCTCAAAAGAAAAAGTATTGTTTATTTTTGCACTTCAAATTATTTATCTTCTTCTGCTCCTACTATAAACTTTATGGACAATTTTTTTTTTCTAGAACTACTTGTCAACCAGTGACAGACCATTCTGAATTGTTATGAAGGAGGCTAACAATGAGCGCACCAGGCATACCATGGCTTTAAGCCTTGCCCTTCTCATGCTAAGTTTTGTTTGTAACCCATGTACATTCTTAGCTATTTTATTACAGACATTTGCTTTATGGTCTTCTTCTTCACCACTACATATTCAGCCGACTTTACAGTCTTACTACCTGCACCCAATTGTATAAACAATGGTTAAGGTTAACATTTGGTCATTTTCTAACAACTAGTTAACTTCAACTTTCTTGGATGGTTAACCAAAGTGGTTATCTATTTGTATAAAGGCAGTTTGAACCCATGACCTCTCGATCTGCAAGCCGACGCTCTACCACCTGAGCTATTACAGCCGGTCTGGCTGATCTGGATCTACACTACTTGCCTACACCTTACCAAAATAGCTTATCTGGCTATGAGATCAAGTTAAAAGACAAAAATATAACATGCCAATATGGTGTCCTGAATGAGGTCTATTTATGCAGTCAGTGTTCCATAAACATTTGTCTACTTTGATGCCCCTAGGGGAATACTTACATAGACAGATAATGATTATTTTGTATCTGTTAGTGAAAACTTTGCTGCAATTACCTACAAATGTATTCACAATCACTGGCTGTTGCTTGACAACTTGAGGGTGTTAATGCAGCATAAAACTATATCATAAAATATTTTTATCATTTTTCATTTCTGCTTTGGCTGCTACAAACTGTATTTGACAGGTTTATGAGCTGAACATGTTTAATGCCGAGGTCAGATAAAAAATGCACCTGCATATTTTAACCATACAAGCATAAACATACATGTACATTAAAAGTTTATTATTAACATGCATGAATAAATGAGAATTTTGTTAATGTTTTGTAAAAAGAACTTTAGCTTTGCATGATAAGGGATTGGGATTTGCCAGCATTTTTGCCGATACTGTGCAACAACATTTCTATCATTATAGCAAAGGGGCACTTATGATACTGACAACGACGAGTCAGGCATAATGCTGTTCCATTAGCCCGGAGGGAAGCCACTACTACCAACTTTAAAGTCTTTGGTTCGACCCAGCCGGGGTTTGAACCCACGACCTCCCGATCCGCAAGCCGACGCTCTACCACCTGAGTTTTTGCAGTCGGTGCTTTGTTTGATAAAAAATAAATCATGATTTAAGGGTCTAAGAATAGTTATGCTCATATTGGTACAACTTTGGCAAATAATAGTGATCCAGATCAGAAAGCTGTCGCTGGGAGCTATCTGATCACGATTCAATTTGTTGGCTGCTTAGTTTCATACAAAAAAGCATGAACAGTTAGCTTTGTTTTTCATAAACACAGCAGGCTTAGAGCTGTTGCTTATTGGTCTTATTCATTTGTTTTGGGAAATTCATGACATTACTATTTTATGAGCAACTATTTTATGGTATTTTAAACAACCATCCTTTGATACATCTGTGTAATAGCATGCCGAAGCTCTAAATCCACGCTATGACATGCAATAGTCGGGACAAAATGGTTAATGGTACAGCTTCCATGCTAAAGGTCTGAAACAGGTAGTTCCTTAACTGGTAAGTGGTCAGAATAATGTTACTGGGTATGGAACCTAGGTCATGGCAGAACAACGGCAGCATCATACTGGCTTCAAGTGAACACCTCCTCTGTGATATTGGGTGGTAACATGTCAGGTGTTCAAGTAAGGGTAGAACTTGATATGCTCCAAGTGAACACCTTCTCTGAGGTATTGCTGGGAGGTAACATGTCAGGTGTTCATCACTCTCACAGTAAGGGTAGTACTTGATTTGCTTCAAGTGAACACCTTCTCTGAGGTATTGCTGGGAGGTAACATGTCAGGTGTGCATAACATGCACTCACAGTGAAGGCAGTTACCACTATGCTTCATACAACTTCAGCATAGTTGGCTAGACAATAAAACCAAACAATGTCATAAAACAGACTGAATATCCTGACTGAATGGACTAAATATCCATGCCCTTTTGACACTAGACCAGTCAGGATTATTGCCCCCATATTTGTAAGTCTACATGACAATAAATTCAAACTAGTCTACAGACCGGCTGTAGAGCTGTCATGAGAAAATGACATGTCAATTCATCATGGCAACCCCAAAGGTGTCTCACTAATTAGTACCACTTGCTAGCCCGAGTCAGGGTTTGATGTTATGTGGGTAACACCTAATGAATGATACAAAGCTTCTCTTTATAAGTATACTGTGGTTTGAATGAGATGCTATAATACAGTTTTTTCCTGTCTAATGGTGTGGTTAAAATAAAACTAGTTTTTACTTAATCCCTTACAATCAATGTATATGTGTATGTGTTTGATTTTCTTTTTCTGAAACAGTAAAAAACATTGTGTCTAAGATTCATATTTTGTATCAATGAGCAGCATTTTGCCCAGAACATTTCTCTTCTTGTATGGTTGTAGCATTTGGGATGATAATGTGATATGTGGAACAGTCTTCTTGTATGGTTGTACCATTTGGGGTGAATATGCATATGTAGAACACTCTTCTTGTATGGTTGCACCATTTGGGGGTGATAATGTGATAGAACACTATTCTTGTATGGTTGTACCATTTGGGGTGAATATGCCATATGTTGAACAGTCTTCTTGTATGGTAGTACTCTTTTGGGTGATAATGTGATCAACAAACATCACCATACAAGACTCATTTGTGTAATTGGTAAAATGTATACCGGTATATAATTATCACTGCAATGAGAGGGACTTTGAGTTGAATCTCTGTCAGCAATTGTTTGCAATGGCACCATCTCAAAAAGAATTTGCAAGCAGTTTTAAGATCTCTTTAAGAAAAAAAAGTACACATCAACTATTTGTACTACCTCCAGATATTATCAGACAAGGGAGACAACTGAAATATCCCCAATGTTACCAATAAAGCCTCACACTGGTTACATTTTGCTATGCTACAATAACCTCTACCTTTACAAAAGTGAAGGATGTGTACATCAATATTTGTGCCAGTAAAAAAAATGGTTAACACAATTTAAACACAATAAAATCAAAATAATTGATGTCAAAATTAATCATGAAAATAAAGCTTTCATGGCATGATGATTTTTAAAGACTATATAATTTTGTTTAAAAATCATTCAGAACTAGTTTGCCCTGAGATTAAGTTCATTTTTATATACAGTGGCAGTGATTATAGTATTCTGAAAGGCAAATACCGATTGTTATTCCATTTGTACACATAAATGTAAACACTTCACCCTACCCACATATCAAATACTGGTGTTATGGATGCTGGACAGTAAGCTCTCATTATATAGCGAGTCACATGACCTGTAAATTTAATAGACACCTACACCTTGTCAATCAAAACGAGTCCACACATCTTTTGCTAATTAACTTTGTTATGGATAAAAGTCCTACAGTTACAAAATAAACACTTTGCGTGTATGGCTACTGTGCTTGGGGTGGTACTTGTAACAGAATAAAAACATTAAAATATTTGTCTGTTAAAAAATGTCAGCTTTCAGGAAAGTGAAAAAACTCTGGCTCCAAAAAAGTAAATCTAACAAAAAATCAAAATTTGAAATATAATTATTTTCCAAAGTAAATAGTATACCAATGAAGATGTAAAACTTGAATGAACATAAAGCACATACAAAACTCATAAAGCTATTTTGCAGGCAGTTACAAATAGAGGAAGTTATATTATAGGAAGTTACTTTTTATATTCAAGTTCAATGTGAACTATTATCCTGTCAAAAGTCAGGTATGGAAAAACAGCAGAATGGCTTGCCAGGTGTTTAAATACTTTTATTCTGAATTTAACAGCAATTTAAATAACCCGGTGGAGATCCGACGACTAATTACAAAGGATATTCCAATATAAATATATATGAAGTGTCTTCTGGAATCAAGGAATTCCTACTATATCATACAGAGTCACAACAGTCTAATATACAGCAAGTCTGTCATAAGAAGCTAAATGCTTAAGAAATAAATCATGCAAATTATTAATTATCAACATTATTTGGGCTTCCTTTTATATGGCCCTACATGCTTCTTTATGGTGTTATGACGAGATATATCACCAGACAGGTTCCAGCTGGTGACCAAAGCAAGCTAAATGCACACTGAGCTCAGCTGAATGACTCTTAGATTTTGCATAATTAACCCCAGACTAAGCTAGTGGTCATCATAAGATGATTGTGAAACATCTGGATAGTTAGTGCTTTTCCCAAGAATAATCACCTTAGGAAATATCATCATATGGTCATCAAACATGTTTCAAATAACGGAACATTATTTGAACTACATTATATTGATGTATAAGCAATACTTATGATGCATTACATAATTAAAAGAAAGCATCATAATTGTTACAAAGGAACATTATAAAACCATGTATGTTTACGATGTTATGTTGTTCTTTTTAAAAAAAATTTAGTGTATGAAAACCATAGCTACATTGCTTTTACAACACTACTAACACCCTGACATTTGACAGTTTGAAGGACTTCTAATTATTCTATTGACTATGAACTGAAGATTTATGCTGAAAAATTCTGCTTAAAAAGAAATTCAAACAATAAATCAATTGTAGCTTTTTACATTATGATTGTAAGAAACAACAAAGCATACCTGCTGTTGGCTGTTGTATGGGGCTCGATCTAGGTCCGGAGATTCAGAATGCACGAAACATCCCCCACACAACTTTCCCAGTTCTTTCATGATTCCCAGAGAACACAACTGTCTAACTTACAGTCACAACATTCAATCTGGCACTTAACATATCACTGAAGAATGTGACACACAACTGCATGTTTCTAGACTGAATGCGACAAACTGCATGTTTCTGTGATCTGTACACGGTTGTTTTGTCTGCTATTGGGAAATTGTAGAAATGGTCACTTTGTCCTGTTACAGAGAGTTACAAAGAAAATTATTACTGCCACGTTAACTTTTGATACTTGATTATTGTTGGTGTTTATTTAGGACTGGCCCATCCTTATCTGTATGAACAGATGTAGCATGTTGTGTTTTAAGCTAGTAGAAGAATATATCATCCATTCTAGCTTATTTAATTATATAGGTTTTATTTTATTGATGCTTAAAAAGAAATAACAACTTTTTAACCAGGTTAATGGAACCACATTTTACTATGACTTTTTGCATTTTTATAAACAATAATAATTCTGTTACCAAAAAAGAATTTCAAAGCCTTTAATTTTTGACAAAAGCTTGTGTACTTACAAAACATTCTCTAGTGACAACTACCCAGAGCAATTAACCTGATTAAAATGGATTCACTTTAAAATATAAAAATAATTATAATAAGCATCATGAACCTACTGGATCCAAACACAAAAATAATGAGGTAATAGAATGAAACAACACTTTCACTAAGTCTTGAGCACAAGACAGATTCAAGACCATAATCCATATTAATATAAAACTTTCATTGATTCTTGAACAGGAATAATATTCAGGACAATGCAGGAGCCTTTTGGTGAAAATACCTTCCAGCAAAGCCATCAGATATCTGAACCACTGAACAACTCTAAACTTCAATCAAGCATTTGAAGTCACAGTTTCCACTATTATCCCTAAGCTTGCAAGACATTTGTGAATTACACATACAAAGTTCTCTTGATACTTAATTATTATTCAGGGCCTTTATGTATAGGTATGAAGACATTTCATTTGCAGATAATGCAGATCCTGATCAGACAGCTCCCAGCTGATCTAGATCTCCACTATTTTCCTTAGCCTGATCAAACTGTGCTTAACATACTTAGAGTTAGGATGAAGAATCAAGACCGTCTGATCCATTCTATTGAAAAAATCTTTTTTTTCCCTAACTTTTCCCAATCTGGCACTTAAAGCTAAGCAGGAGATATTTTTGAGAAACAACAGACCTACATCTCCAATACAACCATAAAGTTACACCCTTTGGTACAAGGGGCCCTGATAAGTGGGGTACTTTTTTGCTAATTGCATTATTTCTCCTTCAATCTCTATATAGTTGGTGCTCATCCAAGTCCTTTCAATATGGCATGTTAAAAGAGTGCTCACAATGCTGAGTTTTCAATGAGAAATATATGATATATTTGAACAAAAACTCAGATTTATTTCCCTTACCTGGGGCCCCGGGGTTTCCCTTGAATATTACAGAAACCTTTCTCACATGGCCAAAAACAATGTGCTACTCTTCATACCATTTTTATCTATTCTCTGCATGTTGCCATAGAAACAAAAAGTAGTGTACATTCATAGACTTCAACATCAGCTTAATGTTGTTTTATCCACTGAAAACTTTTAAGTTTGTCAATTTTCAAAAGTTCATTTAAGAAATCCTGCAACAACCACAAGAAATTGCATATTCCAGAATGAAACTTTAAAGTTGTAAGAAAAAAAAAATCATTTAAAAATGGAAAGCACTTTCCATTTTACAGCTGGAATGGTTATCTGGATATACATTTCCCAGCAAACCCTTACTGGTATCTCACATACATGCACTACCACAAATACTAACATGTACTCCATGTTCAATACAACAAAATATCATTTTTCTTCACAAAATCATTTCACAAGAGAAACTTCACAGCATTCCAGAATACAAAGAAAATACTTCCTGCATGAAAGAAAATGGACAAAGCAAATTTGTTTGATCTTGTTTTGTTCCAAGCGATACAATTTAACTGTCCGAACAGAACAGAAACAAAGTTACTTATTTCAACTTGAAACAGGTATCATTAAACTGCAAAAAAAATATTACACATCCAGGCAGACAGGAATAAAGAAAACAACACTTAAAACACAAACTTCCATACATATGTATATCTTCCAGATAGAGAGCATCAACCTTTCCTTTGAATTCCAGATATGGAACCATAGAAGCAGAACTAGGCTGATTAATGAGTACTCTCACTTCACATAGACACAATTCCCAGTTTATTATTTACTGAAATAAATACATTCTCTTGATAAAATTTAGCAGCATTAATTGTTTCAAAAACACAAAAAAGAATATTGAATACAAGCTATGAGATTTAAAACAAACTAAAAAAGCACCACTGCTATTAAAATTCTTCTCTGAGAAAGGGGTATCTGGGCAAAAACATTTCCTCTGACCTGCAAGAATACAACCATACTGCCATTAAGGGCTGGATGCACTAATCATTCTAGGTAGATAGATATCTGACCAGATGAGATTTCAATATAGCCAGACCTGGCCCTGCTAGAAGTTAAAAAATTATTCATTAACATTTCAAAATTCACTATTTTTATTTACAAATATTCTACTTAAAAAAATCTCAACTGCAATATTTATTTCAGAAGTAAACCATTCAATTTTTTGTAATAAAATCTGCTTACAGGCAATGCTTCAAGTAATCATGTTTAAATCTTTAATCTTAAACTACATTGATACAAGTTAAATGCAAATTGAGTATTAGAGAACCAAGTACATTGATCGTACAATTTGTTATTACAGCTACCCAAGTAAGCAGATAAGTAAAACATCTATCAAACCTACCACTCACTGTTTTATGCCTGAATTTCCTCAAACATACAAGAAAACATTTGTTTCTCAAGATATCAATCTCCATCAGAAGGTGGCTTCAGATTCATGTACAACACAATTCCAGATAAACAGGATATAGGTCTGGATATAATAGCAACATATCCAATAACCTGTGTGTAGCCATTGAAAATGTCACATCCAGGCACCCAAATAAGTACCAGGTATATAGGTTTTGAATGAAAAGAAAACAGAATGAGCATCAAAATATCACTACAGCGTAAGAGTTTTGATGAGAAATAACTAAAAGGGAAAAAAACACCACCACCTCCCTGTTACAAGAACCTCAGTAAAACGTATCTCCACAGTTCTTCCGGTTCTTATCTCCCAAGTCTATCGTAACAAAATCTACCATACCTGTGAATACAGCCTTCTAACTACAATCTTCATCTATTTTTATGACAGGTCTAAATCTTTTTACAGCACCCCTGTTACCCTACCATCCATCCACCTTCTTTGACATAATACAAAGGTTAAGTATTAAAACCTTCAATACAACTTGTGTTAAATATCACAGTTTATTGACAAGAATGTTCCATTTAGGACAACAATATCATCCAGTTTATAGTAAGCATTTGTTATTTTAAGTATTTATTTAAAACATACTTTTCATGGTTGACTGTGAAACAAGTTCTTAGTTTTTAAATCATCAGTACTTCATTTCCTGGGTAGAACCAGGTCCTATATAGTTACTATCCGAAGCAATGTGTAGTAAATATTTGTTGAATTATCATTTTTAACCAACAATCCTACATTTCTGGAAACACTCAACAACAAATCTAAGTAATCTTTCCCAAGGACTAATGTCTTGTGGTTGATTTGGGGTTCGAACCCTGGACCCTTCAAAGTACATGTAGTTCAGTGCAAGAACCACACACACTGTAATTGGTTGTATTATTACTGTGCACTCGAAGAAGTCTCCATAGTTGAAAGCTTTGACTTAAGATTATCTTAATCATGACTATATAACTAATTATATAATAAGTGTTTTACTTAAACTCATGCCTGGCAAGGCAAAGCTTTATACCAAAGCTTGTCATGTGGCAAGAACACATTAATATTATGAATCATCTGTGAAGAAATTCTTCTGATTTCTAAGAAAAAGTTATCGCAATGTTGTAAATTGTTCCAGAGGGAACTGTATTTATTTTTATTTTTTTCTAAAATTGCTCACACTCAAATTTTCAGCAAATTGCTTTTTTTAAAAGGTAAACATAAACAATTTCTGTCTCTTCATATTTGCAAACAGTAATGTGTGCTGCCATATTAGAAAAACGTTTATGTTTAACTCTTGAAAAAAAGCAATTTGTCGAAAATTTAAGTGAGAGCATTTTTAGAAAAATTATCAGAAATTATCAACACAAGAATTTGCTAAAAAATTAACCAAGGGCAACAACTCCGGAACAAACAATTAAAGCCGAGTTATCTCACCCTCATGCACAGCTAGTTGTCAATATCAATCACTCATGCAAATATGACGGTACTCAGATACTGAATAAAGGAGACTTGTTTATGAATAGATAGGGAACCCATAGACAGATGCTGTGCCATACTATAATGCAACCCATCAGGCATATATAAAGAAATAGACAAAAAAAGAAAACACTTACTTCATAAGTCACATTTATATGAGTTTCATTCCACATGATAGGATTATCTATCCTAGGTTGCTATAGAAATGGTAAGAGATTTCTTTGACCTCTTCTACTAATTTCACTGTTACTGATTAAAGAATAAACTCCTACTGACCTGATGACCGGTATTACACATGTAATATACATGTAATATATATCATATTCCATTGTATAGATATCTCATCTCATGCAGATGGACATGTCAGAATACCAACCCTAGTATGGCTATATCAACCAAAGCATGTGTATATGTTGGATGAGTTCCAAAACAAACACCTAAAGAAAACACCTGTCTCAAGACCAGGGCATCTTCCATCGCTGCTTGAGCTATACTAACATTAGCAATGTATAGTCATAGATAATATTTTATTACAATCAATTTCATTTCCCAGCAATGGGTTATTTCCTAATTTTAACTATAATTAATTAAACAATTTCTTTCAGACAAAATCCAGAGTCATCAGTATGGGTCCTTTACTCCCTATCAAGACACTGACTATTGAAAAGTCTTGAAAAAAAAAAATCATTAATGGTGAATAACTTTTAGAGGTGGTATCCGATAGACTGGGTCATTTTCTCCAATAACCAAAAAAGTATTTGGTACATGAAAAGGTCTTGAAAAATGTTGTTCACTGATGCCAAAGATCTGTGTAAACAGTCAAGGATATATCCCCAATCATAAATGCAAACAGTTGTTTCCTATCCAAGACAGGCTGCAGAAATGGGTATTTTTAAACTTAGAAAACCACGTGACCACTTACTTTTAAATCTATTATCTATTTTTAGCAGAGAGTACTATCACGCTTTTTACAGAGTTGGAATTTTTAGTAACATTTAGAGTAATTTGTTTGTGATTAGTTCAGTCAAACAATAAAGTTAGTGTTCAAAATCATCGTTATAATGACAAAAGTATGGGTTTATGCAATGAGTATGACCATATTCCCCAAAGTGGTGGTTAGATATTGGTTTGTGTATTTAATATAGGCAGACTGTTGAACCCGACCAGTCCATTATACTGACACTGACGAGTCAGGCGTAATGCTGTCCCCTTAGCCCCGAGTGTTAGGAGGGAAGTCACTACTACCAACTTTAAAGTCTTTGGTTTGACCCGGCCGGGGTTTGAACCCCCGACCTCCTGATCTGCAAGCCGACGCTCCACTACTTGAGCTATTGCGACCGGTATAAATCATGTATAGTTCAACGGTAAAGCACAGAGGAGAGAAACATGGAAGCACCTTTTCCATGATATGAATAAAAATAACCAAAAATTAAGTTGTCAATCACACAATCAAACAACAATCAAATAACCTTTTGTAACATGTATTTTTGTCACTTTCGTGAACTGAATTTGCTTCTTTTTTTTTCTTTTTGGTCGCATAAAATTAAATAACCAGTATTTTTATTATCTATTTTTATATATTTTATAGC
Organism: Sinonovacula constricta; assembly: GCA_007844125.1. NCBI lineage: Eukaryota > Metazoa > Mollusca > Bivalvia > Cardiida > Solecurtidae > Sinonovacula > Sinonovacula constricta. The sequence goes on along the minus strand of CM017573.1, from coordinate 21,478,077 downwards.
AGGTGAGACATTTTTGCTACTAAACTATCAGATATAAATAATCCAGGCGCCAGAAACATTGACAGAACAGATTCCCTGTGACACCTTGTACAGGGTGAGACTGAGTAATGTCATTCATGGTGTAAAGGCACCACATAAACACAACAAAGATAAAACACCACTAAAATGTTAACCAATTACAATAACCTGCATTTAAAAGATAAAATTATCAATTCAATTAGCGATACAGTAGACATTAAGGAGCTGTGTCTCTTGGATTACTCCTTATTATGCTATACTTATTATTATTTTTTTTTTGTTTGTTACATCCAACTGACACAATTATGGCCATAGCGGAAATGTCCAGCTAATTATCAGCGGATTATCCCCAGATTTATATCTGAGTATAACCACTGGCACCATGCAAGCTAACTGGAAAACCTCCCTACATGAACAAAGAGGTGTCGAAGACAACCAGAGGGTCATAATTATAGATTTTTTTTTTAAATGTAGTCAATAAAACATCCTGTTCTTAGTTTTTGTTGTTTAAATTGGTTTATCCTTCAACCAACCGTATTTGTTATCTGGAGACAGTGTCCCCTTGAAGCAGATATAGTGCTGCCTTCACTGTGTATAGCATGCCGTGGACACCTGGCTTATCGACCAATTGTGCCCATCCATTGATAACATGATTCCCCCCTGTTTTGAAACTACACTATTATGTTAGCATGAAACATAACTTTCACAAAAATCTTATGCACTATGTGCACAGCAAAACTGACCATTCTCTGCGGGTTACAAAGTTCCCTGGGAGTCAATTCTCTCTGATCTTGCTAAATGTTTTTCCTTCAGTATAGTCATAAACAAATGAACAATTAGTTCTTCACAGAACTTCTGTATGTACATGTATTAAAACCCAGTGGTGCAATTTATAGGCATAATTTACAGCATATTGACGATGTAAGACCCATCCAATTATTAAAAAAAACTTCTATAAGCCGTGAGCTATGTATATAACAGTAATAAATTACTTTTTAACTAATAGAACAATCAATCTTCAGAAAGTTCATAAAGCAAGTTAGTGTACAATTTTAGCAATAGTTCACCAGAAAATCTAACAATAAGCAATAGTGGAGTAGTGCAATAGTGGAGAAGTGTTGGGAAATCGGTTGCAAATCATAATCGATCATAGGTTAGAATCTGATGCGATTTCACAGATTATAATCAGTTTTTTAATCTACACAGTGCTACATACACAAATGGTTTTTGATTAGTAGCTTATATAATTACTCAATACTATAGTGTACTTGCTGCCATTTTCTACAAAACCTTTGGTATTTCTACGACAAAATAAAAAGTTTTCATGTGCTTTTTATTTTTATATGCTCGTAAATCTCACAGGCCGATTTTAATTTTCAAAATGATTTCCCTTTACAGCCGAATAAGTGTAAAAGACGGAACATGTACCTTTATTTGGAGTGCATTTGCACTCTTCTGTTAATTGATTATGAGAGAATGACATCGATTATCGACTTCGAGAAGCTTTTACACGCTGCTAATCAACATCTTCTGATCATCGGCCCATCACTAGTATTCACATAAAACAAACCTACTTACATTAGATATTTAAACCATCCACAGATGCAGATATCTCGGTCTACACCAGTTTATCAAGAACTGTTTGAACAAACCATAAACATCCGAGCAAGACAACCCAAAGTTTGGAGAACACTTCAAAACAAACCAAAAGTGACCTTGAATTCACTACCACAAGACTTACACGATAGCGTAACCATATTGTATGCAAAAAATATGTTAAATCTATTTTTTTTAAATTAATTGCTGCCTTTTATGTTTTAATTTTGTATCTTTATATCAGTTAATCCAGCTAGGCTGTTAATCCAATTTTAACTGAAGCACTTCAGTAACACCATTCACATTAAGGAATATCAATTTGTATAGATATAAATAATAAAACCCCAGGTGACAACAATTATTGTTCTTCGTGGAATAAAAACTGACACCTATGTTAAGCATGTCACATAGTCACACCATTTGTAATATGGGAGGTCCAGTCACCCTCCCCACTGAGAATATCCACATTCTCCAATACAAATAAATGTCCCTGTGTTTATGTTATTTCCCAACAAAACATCCCAAATGAGGTTGTTACCACGGTAACAGCTGGTTGTCAGGGACAAGTGACAGTCGGCCCAGTGACAACAGACTACTATTAGCCTATATCACCACTGTGGGGGGGAATTGTCATCCAATGATAATCTACATCCAGCCAGTAATATGGGATACCGGTAATTAATTATACAAGACTCAAAACATTTTACATGTTTCAATGACTTAAAAAAATAAGGAAAGTTTGACTAACTCAACTAAAAGCAATCCTAGTAAAATCTTTTAAGATCTTCAGTAATGAATATTTTGTGAGGCTATAGGTTTATATGTTTAAATGACTACATTAGGTAAGTTTAACACTGGTTATGGGTAGTATTTCCACCAATGCTTGAGTACCTGATGAAATACTAACAACCATTAACAGCTAATAAGTAGTGTCTACTGTCCACTTTCTCAGCACCACATACTGATTTTATTGAAAAAGTGGGCAGTTGGGAAGAATGAACCTACGGGCCGAATAACTTTTATGACAACTATACTGCAGTTGGGAAGAATAAACCTATGGGCTGAATAACTTTTACAACAATGAACTATACTGCAGTTGGGAAGAATAAACCTATGGGCAGAATAACTTTTACAACAATGAACTATACTGCAGTTGGGAAGAATAAACCTATGGGCAGAATAACTTTTACAACAATTAACTATACTTACAACTCCCTTATGATGCTGCATTTCTTACTAAGCAATATCAATTCTGAAGATATTTGCTAACAAACTACATGAATCTAGAGACTCTTGAGCCAACAGTAAATGGGATGATCCTGAACATCCAGTTGCTTGATCTACACCATTTGCCCCAAACCTGGTCAGCTCATGGTTCTCAGGCTTAAAGTGTTAAATAAGATAAACTTAAAAAGTTGTGTTTTTTTTTAAATACATCGCAGCGACCAATTATGCTCATTTTAGCGACGTCCAGCCACTTTGGAAGAGGAAGACCCCCAAAACAATTGTCTGGGTAGAACCACCGGCACACCACAAGTCAGCAGGAAAGAAGTTGTTTCCCAATCCCCTATAAACAGATAGGCAAGTTAAAACTTAGTATGACTAAACAGGGAAAGAAATAAAACACCAAGACCTCTTATCTCACATTAGTGTCAGGGTTACTATGACATTCATGTAAGTCATGGTGCAATTTGGGCTGGATGCACGCCAAGGTAAGATCAAAAAGCATGACATTGTACCCTTGGTTGAACCAAACAATCATGTGGATAATCTTGCCAGATTTCATGTATCACAATTTTTTTGTTTACATTTGTCGATTTTATATTTTCTGAGAATTAAAACATGTTTATAGCAAAAATTAGAAGATAACACATTTTTGTAGCTATTACATTCATTAAAAAAATGACATAATATTTTTTAAGAGAAAGTTTCACACAATTTATACTCTGCATTTTACCCTAGTCCGATGATATTTAATATCAATTCAATTGAGGCTACAAGTAAAATAAATTAATTTCTTCTTCAGACAAATATCAGGGTAGATCTGGATTTACCTATCTAGATCTATCAATACGCCAATGCCAGAATGACTGACCTGGATCTACAAAAACACCAATGCCAGAATGACTGACCTAGATCTACAAAAACACCAATGCCAGAATGACTGACCTGGATCTACCAACACGCCAATGCCAGAATGACTGACCTGGATCTACCAACATGCCAATGCCAGAATGACTGACCTGGATCTACAAAAACACCAACACCAGAATGACTGACCTGGATCTACAAAAACACCAATGCCAGAATGACTGACCTGGATCTACCAACATGCCAATGCCAGAATGACTGACCTGGATCTACAAAAACACCAATGCCAGAATGACTGACCTGGATCTACCAACATGCCAATGCCAGAATGACTGACCTGGATCTACAAAAACACCAACACCAGAATGACTGACCTGGATCTACAAAAACACCAACACCAGAATGACTGACCTGGATCTACAAAAACACCAATGCCAGAATGACTGACCTGGATCTACCAACATGCCAATGCCAGAATGACTGACCTAGATCTACAAAAACACCAACACCAGAATGACTGACCTGGATCTACAAAAACACCAATGCCAGAATGACTGACCTGGATCTACCAACAAGCCAATGCCAGAATGACTGACCTGGATCTACCAACACACCAATGCCAGAATGACTGACCTGGATCTACAAAAACACCAACACCAGAATGACTGACCTGGATCTACAAAAACACCAACACCAGAATGACTGACCTGGATCTACAAAAACACCAACACCAGAATGACTGACCTGGATCTACAAAAACACCAATGCCAGAATGACTGACCTGGATCTACCAACATGCCAATGCCAGAATGACTGACCTGGATCTACAAAAACACCAATGCCAGAATGACTGACCTGGATCTACCAACATGCCAATGCCAGAATGACTGACCTGGATCTACCAACATGCCAATGCAAGAATGACTGACCATGATCTACCAACACACCAACACCAGAATGACTGACCTGGATCTACCAACACACCAATGCCAGAATGACTGACCTGGATCTACCAACAAGCCAATGCCAGAATGACTGACCTGGATCTACCAACAAGCCAATGCCAGAATGACTGACCTGGATCTACCAACATGCCAATGCAAGAATGACTGACCATGATCTACCAACACACCAATGCCAGAATGACGGACCTGGATCTACCAACACACCAATGCCAGAATGACTGACCTGGATCTACCAACATGCCAATGCAAGAATGACTGACCTGGATCTACCAACACACCAATGCCAGAATGACTGACCTGGATCTACCAACATGCCAATGCAAGAATGACTGACCATGATCTACCAACACACCAATGCCAGAATGACTGACCTGGATCTACCAACACACCAATGCCAGAATGACTGACCTGGATCTACCAACTGTCAATGCCAGAATGACTGACCTGGATCTACCAACACACCAACACCAGAATGACTGACCTGGATCTACCAACACACCAATGCCAGAATGACTGATCTGGATCTACCAACACACCAACGCCAGAATGACTGATCTGGATCTACCAATGTGCCAAGGCCAGAATGACTGACCTGGATCTACCAATGTGCCAATGCCAGAATGACTGACCTGGATCTACAAAACACCAATGCCAAAATGACTGACCTGGATCTTCAAAAACACCAATGCCAGAATGACTGACCTGGGTCTACCAACATGCCAATGCCAGAATGATTGACCTGAATCAACCAACATGCCAATGCCAGAATGACTGACCTGAATCAACCAACATGCCAATGCCAGAATGATTGACCTGGATCTACCAACAAGCCAATGCCAGAATGACTGACCTGGATCTACCAACAAGCCAATGCCAGAATGACTGACCTGAAACTACCAACATGTCAATGCCAGAATGACTGACCTGGATCTGCCAACTGCCAATGCCAGAATGACTGACCATGATCTACCAACATGCCAATGCCAGAATGATTGACCTGTATCTACCAACATGCCAATGCCAGAATGACTGACCTGGATCTACCAACATGTCAATGCCAGAATGACTGACCTGGATCTACCAACATGCCAATGCCAGAATGACTGACCTGGATCTACCAACAAGCCAATGCCAGAATTACTGACCTGGATCTACCAAAAAGCCAATGCCAGAATGACTGACCTGGATCTACCAATGTGCCAATGCCAGAATGATTGACCTGTATCTACCAACATGCCAATGCCAGAATGACTGACCTGGATCTACCAACATGTCAATGCCAGAATGACTGACCTGGATCTACCAACATGCCAATGCCAGAATGACTGACCTGGATCTACCAACAAGCCAATGCCAGAATTACTGACCTGGATCTACCAACAAGCCAATGCCAGAATGACTGACCTGGATCTACCAACAAGCCAATGCCAGAATGACTGACCTGAAACTACCAACATGTCAATGCCAGAATGACTGACCTGGATCTACCAACACACCAATGCCAGAATGACTGACCTGGATCTACCAACAAGCCAATGCCAGAATTACTGACCTGGATCTACCAACAAGCCAATGCCAGAATGACTGACCTGGATCTACCAACAAGCCAATGCCAGAATGACTGACCTGGATCTACCAACAAGCCAATGCCAGAATGACTGACCTGGATCTACCAACAAGCCAATGCCAGAATGACTGACCTGGATCTACCAACATGTCAATGCCAGAATTACTGACCTAGATCTACCAACATGTCAATGCCAGAATGACTGACCTGGATCTACCAACAAGCCAATGCCAGAATGACTGACCTGGATCTACCAACAAGCCAGTGCCAGAATGACTGACCTGGATCTACCAACATGTCAATGCCAGAATGATTGACCTGGATCTACCAACATGCCAATGCCAGAATGACTGACCTGGATCTACCAACATGTCAATGCCAGAATGACTGACCTGGATCTACCAACAAGCCAACGCCAGAATGATTGACCTGGATCTACCAACATGCCAGTGCCAGAATGACTGACCTGGGTCTACCAACATGCCAATGCCAGAATGACTGACCTGGATCTACCAACATGCCAATGCCAGAATGACTGACCTGGATCTACCAACAAGCCAACGCCAGAATGATTGACCTGGATCTACCAACATGCCAGTGCCAGAAAGACTGACCTGGATCTACCAACATGTCAATGCCAGAATGACTGACCTGGATCTACCAACACACCAATGCAAGAATGACTGACCATGATCTACCAACACACCAATGCCAGAATGACTGACCCGGATCTACCAACATGCCAGTGCCAGAATGACTGACCTGGATCTACCAACATGCCAGTGCCAGAATGACTGACCTGGATCTACCAACAAGCCAGTGCCAGAATGACTGACCTGGGTCTACCAACACACCAATGCAAGAATGACTGACCATGATCTACCAACACACCAATGCCAGAATGACTGACCTGGATCTACCAACATGTCAATGCAAGAATGACTGACCATGATCTACCAACACACCAATGCATGAATGACTGACCTGGATCTACCAACACACCAATGCCAGAATGACTGACCTGGATCTACCAACACACCAATGCCAGAATGACTGACCTGGATCTACCAACACACCAATGCCAGAATGACTGACCATGATCTACCAACACACCAATGCCAGAATGACTGACCTGGATCTACCAACACACCAATGCCAGAATGACTGACCTGGATCTACCAACATGCCAATGCCAGAATTACTGACCTGGATCTACCAACAAGCCAATGCCAGAATGACTGACCTGGATCTACCAACATGCCAATGCCAGAATGACTGACCTGGATCTACCAACAAGCCAATGCCAGAATGACTGACCTGGATCTACCAACATACCAATGCCAGAATGACTGACCTGGATCTACAAAAACACCAATGCCAGAATGACTGACCTGGATCTACCAACATGCCAATGCCAGAATGACTGACCATGATCTACCAACATGCAAATGCCAGAATGACTGACCTGGATCTACAAAAACACCAATGCCAGAATGACTGACCTGGATCTACCAACATGCCAATGCCAGAATGACTGACCATGATCTACCAACACGCCAATGCCAGAATGACTGACCATGATCTACCAACATGCCAATGCCAGAATGACTGACCTGGATCTACCAACAAGCCAATGCCAGAATGACTGACCTGGATCTACCAACATACCAATGCCAGAATGACTGACCTGGATCTACCAACAAGCCAATGCCAGAATGACTGACCTGGATCTACCAACACGCCAATGCCAGAATGACTGACCTGGATCTACCAACATGCCAATGCCAGAATGACTGACCTGGATCTACAAAAACACCAATGCCAGAATGACTGACCTGGATCTACCAACATGCCAATGCCAGAATGACTGACCTGGATCTACCAACACGCCAATGCCAGAATGACTGACCATGATCTACCAACACACCAATGCCAGAATGACTGACCTGGATCTACTAACATACCAATGCCAGAATAACTGACCTGGATCTACCAACACCCCAATGCCAGAATGACTGAACATACATCTTAACCCAGCCAACTAAGAGTAAATAAATAATGTATGAGGCTTGAGAAATATAATGAATTTAATTGTTAAGTATAAATCTACTGCTATACATGAGTCAATGAGCCACAGATTTCTTCCATTAATAAATAACAAGAAATCATTGATATGAAGCAACAATGGTAGCCTTCAAACTTCTGTTTAGGAGTGGTACATTTTTGTCTTATAACAAGCTGTCAAAGCCATTTTAAAACATCATTAATTGCCATCATATTTAGTGTGAGCAGTGCCAGTTTGCACATGATACACAGCAGTACCATTTTTTCTGTCATACATCTGAACATAGTTCTTTTGCACTACAAACCCAGTGATCATAAAGGTCTTATTCTTGAATTTATTCATCAATTTATTAACACAGGTCAGAATGATAGTTTGCATCATGTAGTAGTTTCTGTCGTAGGAATATATCAAAATCCATTCGGATTAACTCACTGTTATTAAGTTGGGTTTTTTTAAGTTCTAAGATTCAACACATTGGCAAATTTATGGTTATATTTGCAATGTCCACCTATTTCTGTGAAAATAGACCCCTGACAAATGTCAAACTGGAAAAACTTGCACAACACCGTTCAGCTGGAAAACTTTCTACTGGGACTTAGACCCATGTGAATAGAAGTTGAATAGAAACAAGTCGTCAACTCTACTGGCCTGGCTACTCAGAACTCCCACTTACTGCTAAATGTATACATTATATTTTCAATGTCAATCGAGTTTGGTAATTACATGTCTATTTCCAGCTATACATAAACACATTTCTTTTTATCTTTTATTGAGATATATATCACATATCAACAAAAGACAGAAACATAACTATCTATGGCAACCCTCCAACTTAATTTATGAATAATTCTGGTCCATTACTCTCTTTAGGTTATCCAAACAACATAATTTACGCAGGTATGCTACCTATCAAGACTGATCTCAACCCACCCACCCCCTCCCCCACCCTTTACTACCACCACACACACCCAACTTCCAATTTGTTATTCAAAACATTTTGTAGCATGAATAAAAAAAACACACCTCGGCAAGCTTGTTCAAAACTAAGCCTTTTGTCACATGTTTATCTGACTGACCATGGTTAAGAAGTGTGATATTCTAGCAACAGGCTGCATGACTTCGGATGATAGAGTCCAAGGTTCGAAACCCGGTCAAGTCTTTTGCATATTCCTCTGAACCTTGATTTGTTTAATTTCATCCAGGTGTATAAACCGATGGGTAATGGTTATTCAGATTAAGAATATGTCTACTACCTAGTACCATAATTTGGTTGTTAGCAAGGGGTTTTAAACAATACTCAATGACCAGAGGTAGCCCTGTCAAGTTGTCAGAATGAGGAATGCATGGATGAATTGTTAGATTAAATTGAGGTAATGAATACATTGATCAACAGGAAAGCTATATGTATATTGTTTCCAACGAGATTTCTTCATAGATTCCTATATATTGTACTTATTGTAGCAAATTTATCCTACAATTCTCCAAAGTCTGGAAATTTATTCATTTTATTATACAATCTTTAAAAAAAAATTTACCAGTGTAACCTAGCAACCCACCACTTACCTCTTTCACCTGAATCCACCTTTCATACGTAAATATGAACAGAACAGACAACCAGCCATCAGCGAGTTTTCCAAGGCATAAAGACAAGTCTGTGTGTTGCACCTGTTTAATGCTTATCTGAATCAACATTAGAAACCAGCAACTGTTATGAATCCCCTTAAATTCTACTCAGGTCCGCTAAGCTGGCTCCCTTGCAAAAACTGACATGAAAGCCAAGGTGGTGAAAACAGATGGAAATCTCAGAAAAAAAGCAGGTGCTAACAAGATTAGTTTACAGATAACTGAGTCAAGTATCCATAGCTCAAGAGAGGAATATTCAAATTTGATTTTTTTTTTTTAATTGCCCCCTGATATTTCATTATGTCTTGAACCTTTCTATTCCTAGTAACAATATATAAGCTAATTTGTGTATGAATATTTTTATGCCTGAAAGTACGAAAAAAAAATCTATCTTAACCCAAAATTATTGTTAATGCAAAAGGATTCGAAAGTCAGTTAGAAGTCACCCTACATTTGAAGCCAATCAAATGCTATGAAAATTCAAATTCCTCAGCATTTTATTTCAACAGAACTTTTGCTGAATGGTTTTATTTTCAACTGCACATGTGCAACAAACTACGCATTCTGGCTTGACTCCTCCCCTTGTGACGACAAGTTTGAACACATCAAGACGATTGACAGTTTGACAGTTTTATGTGGCAGATTACAGGTCATTGTGGTAGAACAGGTAGAAGTGAGTCGAGGACTTCTAAGTCAGATAGAATCTATTAAGACCATAGAAAATAGAAGCCGGTACTCGATGCGCTCGTTTGGGCTTCTTTTTTCTATAGAAGTCTTAATAAACTCATATTATACACATAGAATACTTTTGAACTATCTTTTTTCAGAAATAATACCTTTGCATAAGTTACGTTATATTCCTGTTATATTGTTTATATGCTTATCTATTCTAATTTGTGATAAAAAAAAATTATATATTTGGACAGTTTTGCATGGCACTGTTCATCCCTGAAGACAATATGGACCGTACCAAACAAGCTGACTTTAACCAATCAGAATGTAATGACTTTAATCATTTACCTCCTTAAAAATGTGCTGATATGAAATCATAAGTGCAACCTCCAGCATGTACTTTATACAAAAACACTGAATTGGAAGCAACACGGAGAAAGACACATATGAGTGAAATTCCTCAATGTTTTAATACCTTTTTCTAAACTACATTATCACTATAAGGATGAATTATAGGACACAATAAGAAATGCGCTGATGCACTGTAAGCATGAAATGGTGTCCAATTTATTTTGTAGACAATAAATTATGTTACAATGATGGACATCCTTCAAATATGATGTAACATTTGTATTGTACATTTTCTAAATGTTGTAAACATTTTATAATTTTACCAAAGTTTTATCGATATTATATAATGTATTGTAACAAACAACAATCTTACAACTCTACTACAGCACTGCTATCAAGTGAAAATTAAACCTTCTTGAACCATGTGGTTCAAAGTAAGGATCCAGATGTGGGATTGTGGGATTAGCCGGCATTTTTGCCGATACTGCGCAGCGACATTTCTATCATTATAGCACAGGGGCACTTATGAGGTGCCCAGGGACTGAACCCAGCCGGTCCATTATACTGACACCGATGAATCAGGCATAATGCTGTCCCATTAGCCCCTGAGGGTTAGAAGGGAAGCCACTTATACCAACTTTGAATTTTTTGGTTTAACCCAGCCGGGGTTTGTACAAACGACCTCCCGATCGCTAGCTGACACTATACCACCTAAGCTATTGCGGCCGGTGGTTCAAAGTAGCCTAGGTACAGAAAATACAGGGTGCAAAGGAAGAAGTTGTGGTACAAAGGATCTTACACCCATCTACATCTGCCATTTCACAAAATTCTGTTTTGTTTTTGAAATACATCACCGAGCAACCAATTATGATCATTAGAGTAACATCCAGCTAATTGTTGGAGAGAGACCCCAAACAAATGTCTGGGTAGAACCACAGGCACACCACAAGTCTGCTGGAAGACCTCCCCACATTAAGTCCTTCGCCCCTCAAAGGACTTGAACCCACGCGGTGGGAGGCTAAGCAGTCAGAGGAGTTACCCAATTGGCGACTTGCGACTCTACAACAACATTCTAACATATTCCAAAATGTGTACTTGGGAGCAGATGCCATTAAGCGATTAAGAGAAAATCAGCAATAAGAAATAGTTTAATCATTCTGGGTGTTTCCATACAAAAACACAGCTAATAGTTCCTTAGTCAAGTGTCACAGTGGCTGGGCTTTGAACTTAGAATATGAGACGGGAGTTGTTCAACAGGAGGAAGAATAAACCCTTATCATGCTCCATTTTGTAAACAACCCATACTAACTGATTGTCATCTACTTACATTAACATACCAAAGCACCTAGACTCTCGAGTAAATAGTGCAGATTCTGACCAGAATGTTCCCAGCAAAGATGACTGATCTGAATCTACAAATTCTGTCAAAGTCCTCTCAATCCATGGTAAGCAGCAGAAGTGTTCACAGGACTTGAAAACTAAACCCTTGGCCATAAATCAAATGTAATATCATTTAAAGTATTATTTTTTTTAATGGTTTCGCATCTAATTTTGTAAGATAACCTGAAACAGGTAATTTATTATTGCGCAAAGGAAAATTATACTTAATATATTCATGTCAATTGCAGTGTAAATTCATATGCCACATTCAGAAAAAAAACAACATTAAACATATATCATGTTTTATGCATTCAATTTGACACAAATTAACATTTTAATATTTAATGTGTATCACGACATAAATTAACATTAAAATTTGCTGAGTGTATCATAAAATAATATATTTATGCAATGTTATTTTAAATTAATCATCCGGTCAAGAATTCCTACAAAGTGTTGGATTGTTTATGACATTTTTATAATATGGATTAAGAAGACATTATGGGATGGCATTTGCCGGCATTTTTGACGATACTGTGCAGCAACATTTCTATCATTAAAGCACAGGGGCACTTATGAAGTGCTCAAGGACTGAACCCGGTCGGTCCATTATACTGACACCGACGAGTCAGGCGTAATGCTGTTCCCTTAGCCTCGAGCGTTAGGAGGGAAGCCACTACTACCAACTTTAAAGTCTTTTGTTTGACCCGGCCGGGGTTTGAACCCGCAACCTACCGATCCGCAAACCTACACTCTACCAATTTAGCTATTGCGGCTCGTCAGACAGTATGTTTATTTTGCATGCAAGCAACCATTACCCCTTAGAATACTACATACATTTATAACCCATTTAAAAATTTTGCTACTAGTATTTTAGTATTCAGGTTAAAACAGGCAAATGTAATAAATCTTCTTGCAAGAGACTTGGCAGCTAATAGCAGCAGATTCTGGCAGCAAAAAGAGAAGGCTAGCTGTTCTGGAACTAAACTGTTGGCCTAAGCCTGATAATTGCAGAAGGTTTAGTGTTAAAATGGCATGATATCAGGTTGCACATCCGGTCTGGTTGTTTTTCAACATTACACTGGACCATCTACACAACAATGGTCATAAGAATAACCTTATCAGCCTAAAGGCCTAAACAACACAACTTAAAAAAACACAAAAAACTTTTAACTTGATTTGTATTTTTTAGAAAGAAAACAATGGCCAGTTAAAATCATATGAACAAGTTTAAAGGTGGTATCTTACAGTCTCGCCCAAAATTTCTTTTCTCAAATAACCAAATAAGTCATTATTATATGAAAAGGTCCCGCAAAATGCTGTTTATTGATGTCCTAGATCTGTGTGAACAGTCAAGCATAAATCACCCTGAATCATTTTAAACAGGTATTTCCTATCCAAGTCAGGCTGTATAGATGCCACGTGACCACTTACTTTTGAGATCACGGTATGGAGTCATCCAGCTAATCCGATTTTTTGGCAATTAGTTCTGTCAATCACTTTAGTTAAGTGTTCAAAATCGTATTTATTAAGACTAAAGTATGGGTTGATACAACAGTTACGCCCAAATTCCCCGTAGCAGTGGTTCCATATTGCAATATTTGATATACCGGCCGCAATAGCTAAATTGATAGAGCGTCAGCTTGCGGATCCGGTGGTAGCGGGTTCAAACCTGGGCCGGGTCAAACCAAAGACTTTAAAGATGGTAGTAGTAGCTTCCCTCCTAACACTCGGAGCTATGTGGACAGCATTATGCCTGACTGGTCGGTGTCAGTATAGTGGACCAGCCGGGTTCAGTCCCTGGGCACCTCATAAGTGCCCCTGTGCTATAATGATAGAAATGTTGCTGCACAGTATTGGCAAACATGCCAGCAAATACCATCCCTTTATTTGATATGGTCAAAATGTCAGATAGCACCTTTAAGAACAGTTTTACTAGGTCTTCACACAGGCAGGCTGGATGGCCTAGATTTGCTGCTTCACTTGTTCACACAAGGATGAGCCCACTAATTGGATATGTGAATCTCAGGGCCAATGGGTGGAAGGGGGCTGGGGGTGGGTCTAGTTTAAGCCTCCCCAGCTGGTCATTCAATTAAAGCCAACAGGTGGCTGTCTAAATTACCCTACAGCCTAAATAGACCAGTCAGTTCTACTCATGTAGATTACAACAATATGCACAGCACACTACAACCCAGTGGTTATTTTATATTTATTCTAACTCCCTGGTGATAAGATGTTGCTGGTATTGTTTTCAGAAATACACCACAGCTCCACAATTGAGGTCATAATAGGAACATTAAGCTTTTTTTGGTGGAGGAAGAGTCCCAAGACAAATGCCTGGATAGAACCACTGGTGCTTGGAAGGTCAGCTTGAAATTCATCCCATGTGGTGAGAGGCATGAAGTCAGAGGAGGTAAAAGTCAGTTATTGAACAATTCAGCAATGGGAGCTGGTACATAATTCAAAACAAGAGGTCAATGCCGAAGACTGACAAAAACACTAGCAATGAGCCCCACCTTGGGCCAAACTTAAACCCAAATTAACTGGTAAGTGCTGGATAAAACCCATAATCATGAAATTGTATAATTTGTTTGGTGAAGTATGCCAGCTTTAAAGTTATACTACAGTGTGAATTTTAGAGTTGAAGAAACTGAAAAATTTTAGTACAATGAATAGACTAAGTTACTAAAACACAATTAACAACTTAATGCCATAATAATAATGATGAATGCATCTCTTGACTTTGTACACGTAAAAGTGTACAAATGTTTTATAAATAAAAACTTTATACTGTATACAGACTTGATTTTGTTTTTAATTAAACAAGAAGTCTGTATTATGTGCGATAGCGTACATACTGCAGACTTGACATTTAACGAAGAAACAACTTTCACAATATTAATGTGTACATACTGCAGACTTGACATTAAAAGAAGTAACAACTTACATGATATTAATGTGTACATACTGCAGACTTGACATTTAAGGAAGTAACAACTTTCACAATATTAATGTGTACATACTGCAGACTTGACATTAAAAGAAGTAACAACTTACATGATATTAATGTGTACATACGGCAGACTTGACATTAAAAGAAGTAACATCTTTCACAATATTAATGTGTACATACTGAAGACTTGACATTAAAAGAAGTAACAACTTTCATAATATAAACGTGTACATACTGCAGACTTGACATTAAAAGAAGTAACAACGTTCACAATATTAACCTTTTCTTTGCTTAACTATAATTTAAAGCCAAACAATTAGATGCCAAATGGAAAAACAAACATGCTACAGTTTCCAACAATACTGTTATTGTTAGTGCTTACTCTGGACCACCAAAAATTCAAAAGAATCTGACATAACCTACAAACTTAATTCAACCTATTCCTATATCCTGCAATAAAATTTCACAGAATTTTCAACAAAAACAACTCAGTTCTTATCAGCCAGCAAGCAGACATCTTGCATACATTTTAATCTTAGTGGTGTCAACTTCTTAATCTGCCAGAATGATTAAAATCTGTAATTACACAAAATGTCCAGAATTAAACCACATTCTCCAATTCCACAGAAGTGAAAGATAATTAGTTTGATAAGTGTTAAATTAACCAGATAACACTCTCCTTAAAAAGAACATAACAAAGCCAGGACAATGTGCTTAAAGTCTAAGGTAAGCTAATCAATGCAGGACATATCGCTCTAAAGAACGGTCCACCTAACTTAGAATAAAACAATCAACGAACATGGTCTCAGATATTTAAAATCAATTAACAATATTAACAGCAAATCATTGTTGAGAATGTACTTAATGGAAGATAGTCACTGAGTTAAGAACTTGTACTACAGAACTTACGACATCAGACTCAGATGTCATAAAATACATTTTGAATTCTGGGGGTCGTATTCATAAAAAATGTTAATTTTTTTTTTTAATTAAACTGAGAAGCATCCTTAAATCTAAAACTATTTCCTTATATATAAGAAAATTACTTAAGTTTCATTTATAAAACCATAAATCTAAGAAAAATCTTGTTTTTTTTCCAAAATTTAAGAAAATATCCTGGTTTAAGTCAGGAAAAGTTCCTAAAGTGCCTTAGGAATACAACCTCAAGTCTTTTGTAGTAAGAAAATATCATTCTAAATTCATCTGCATTAATTCATACTGTAAAGTATGATCTGCATGTATAAATTTGTTATAAGTGTAATCACTCTAACTTGACTAAACCTTGAACTAAATAAACAACTCTTGTATTATCAAGCAACATTAAAACTGCATATTCCTATGGTCCGTAAATGTTTCCTTTTGGTAAATATGCTTCCGAAAACAGCTAACGTTTACATTTTGGTATATATGCTTCCATAAACAGCAAACATTAACATTTTGGTAAATATGCTTCCATAAACAGCTAATGTTTACATTTTAGTAAAAGAAACTGTTCAAGTCTGCGAATGCACTTGTTTATACATTAAGATAAAATCTCAGAGACTTGACAGTTACACTGTTGAAAGTTATGATTGCCAGTTCATTGTTGCATGCTATACTTACAAACTGTGTTTATATTCACCTATGTTCATTCATTTTCAAAAAAGTACATCATCAAGCACAAAATCTGGTAGAATAACCAAAACGCGCACCATTTAAATATAAAAACAAGAATAAAAACAGAATCTCTTGTATCATCAATATGCTGTTTTAATTTACACAAAGTAAATATTGCATGGCAATCTTCAGGCACAAATTCATGTTAAAATGACACAAACACGACAGCACCTAAAACCTCATGAATTTATCAACAATTACCAACACGCTTTACTTAATTTGCACCATTTACAATGCTACTCCAACACATTTTACTTAGCACCATTTCAAATGCTACACACAACAGTTTACCTTGCACCATTTAAAATACTACAACACCAACATGGTTTTTCTATGCACCATTTAAAATGCTACACACAGTTTACTTTACACCATTTAAAATTCTACAACACCAACATGGTTTTTCTTAGCACCATTTAAAATGCTACACACAACACATTTTACTGAGCACCATTTAAAATGCTACAACACCAACATGGTTTTCCTATGCACCATTTAAAATGCTACACACAATAGTTTACTTTGCACAATTTAAAATTCTACACGCAACACATTTTACTTAGCACCATTTAAAATGCTACACCATGAACAGTTTTTAGTTTGCACCATTTAAATATTAAGCCAATTTATTCTCTGACAACATAAGAATATAATTTCCAACCCAAACATAGTCATTCTGCAGTATTTAGAAATAAAACAACATCAATTTTTAACCCTCTGTATTAGCACCATTTAAAACTACAAAGTACACCAAGAATATCATATGTCTCATATTACCAATTTTAAACTTGCACAATTTAGAACTTAAAATTTTTATCATAACATTCCTTACACCAATTAGATTTATAATTACAATAATAATATATCTCCACCTTGTCATCCCTCGTTTAACAAAGATATATGCATATCTTAGCCAAATTTTTTAAACAATTAATGACGACACAAACACATTTCACAAGTTTTTTTTGTACCATTTATAAATTTGAATACAACAAAATTTTTTGCATGGATGAACACTTTTTTGCACCATTTAGATTTATGAACACATCAATAATACTGCATACTACCCAACATTTTATTTTTTTTACTTTTCATGATCTTGAGTCTAACAAATTGGCACTAACAGTATATTCCTATGAAAATCTTTTTTTTTTTCACACCTTTTAAAAACTGTCAAAAAATCAAAACTTTTCCTCATTTTTCAATTCCCCAGACTGTTTGCAACTCACTCTTTCCTATACAGGAGCACAAAAGCCAGTGTGAATAAAAGATTTGTTGTTGAATCAGCCTTCCAGTCCCTTACTACCTCATTACCCCACTTTATCCACCTGACAGGCACCTCTAAGAAGCTAGCATCCACCTCAAATCTCCACATGCATCTTGAAAAATCATGTACGAGGGGTTACCACCATCTCCCCAGAACTTCTTCAGCTCTCCAAACATGAATACAAGCATCTATCCCCACTTGATTAAAATATAGGCCCTGTAGACTGGCCTCTCTCTCTACATTATACCCATCAAGAGTCATCTTTTCCATGTGTAGCTGGTTGGTTTTTACTAGGGATGTCAAAGGATACTAAATTTGGTATCCAGATATCCGTCGAACGATCCGAACGGATATCCAGATATCCTGATATAAATCTTAGTTAATTCTGATGTTGCAGTCGGATGTGTGCGGGGTTACTAACGTTTCCATTGACATAATTAAATCGTCATTTCAATGGAAATAATCAAATCAACATTTCCATAGGCATAGGCACTTCATCATTTTAATAATTAATGAAATACGAACAACAAAAAACATTTGGTAATTTTAATTCACAATAAAATGAATAAATCAATAGGTAAATAAGAAAAGGTCCTATCAAAATTTCCACAGATATTTAAATTTTATCTACCTGTAGACAAAGGCAAACAAGGTAAATGTAAGTGTGACAAAAACACAGAGAAGAGACATAACACACAAAAAGAAAAACCATCAGTTACCGCCTTGGAACTGTCAGTCGGCAAAAGGGCCAACTGGGGTGCTTAAACCTGGTTTGATCAAAGAAAACCTGCGTACATGCGAAGCACATTTATTTGAAAACGTTATAAATTATTAAATACCCAATTTTTACAGCAGCTAACAATCTTTACAAAAAAGTAACAAAAATAAAGAAGCACATGATGAAATTAGCATATATGTTATGTGTATCTATTCGCTAAACAAAATGGATCAGTAGAAGCTTCAAACGTTGGTGGTTAATTAGCATGTTATTATTCATACCATCATGCTTTAGCACATTTCTTAAACTGTGAAGCCAAATATACGATACTGCGTGTCACAACCTGTCACCACCTGTCGATAATCCGTTACACCTGCGTATGCGTGAATGCACACTGACATGACAGCAGAAAGATAACGTAGCAAAATGGCCAAAACATTTAATTAAATGTTTAAAATTTTACATTTTTAAGCGTATAACCAGATACCAAAGTCGATTCGGATATCCGATGATGCGAACGGATATCCGGATATCTGTTGACATCCCTAGTTTTTACTCTTTTTGGCTTAAATAAAATGACCGAGAGACCATCTTTCCAGAAGTAGTTTGTATTCCATATTTTTGGAGTGGCATAACAAAGAAAGACATCATTTTCCATGAAGTAGTTTAAAACTTCCCATTAGTGGTTTTATGTTTATTATTTCTGGAGTTAAATGACAAAGATAGATGGTATCTTCTTATAGGTAAGCTGTATTAATTATTTTTGGAGTTAAATGACAAATATAGAGGCTATCTTCCTATAAGTACAACTGTATTTATTATTTTTGGAGTTAAATGACAAATATAGAGGCTATCTTCCTATAAGTACAACTGTATTTATTATTTTTGGAGTTAAATGACAAATATAGAGGCTTTCTTCCTATAAGTACAACTGTATTTATTATTTTTGGAGTTGAATCAAATAACAAAGAAAGAGGCTATATATCTATAAGTAAACTGTATTTTGTAATTTTTGGATTTAAATCAAATGACAAAGATAAAGGCTATCATCCTTCAAGAAGTTTGCATCTAACATTCTTAGAATAAAACAAATGACAAAGATTATATGCTATTGTCCCATGAAAAACAGTTTGGAGTGGGTCTGCCAGAGTGTGTGTGTGGGGGGGGGGGATGGACTAAACACATCATAAGCTATCATAGATCATAGCTTGGAGTTGGCCTGTCAGAGTCTGGGTGGATGGACTTTTCACATCATAAGCTATCATAGATCATAGCTTGGAGTTGGCCTGCCAGAGTCTGGGTGGATGGACTTTTCACATCATAAGCTATCATAGATCATAGCTTGGAGTTGGCCTGCCAGAGTCTGGGTGGATGGACTTTTCACATCATAAGCTATCATAGATCATAGCTTGGAGTTGGCCTGCCAGAGTATAAGTGGATGGACTAAACACAGCATAAGCTATCATAGATCATAGCTTGGAGTTGGCCTGCCAGAGCTTGATTCTGACCTGCCAGAATATGGGTGGATAGACATACGAGGGTTGTTCGGAAAGTTTCGAGACAAATTTAAGGTTCAGTAGCCACAGTTATATTTAAACAAAAAAAGATGTGTAACTTATGGTAATCATTTATCTATATACATGCAAAATATCAGACAAATACCTCATCAATTTCACATAAAACTATGCATACATGGATAACAATCAACAGACACACGGCGTCATGATACTTGATGTCGGATGATAAAAGTCAATCTTTCACGAAGTATAATCTGTCACATTTCAAGCATTTTTAATGTCTACAGAGCCAGCGACTGAAAACATTTGTATACCAGTCACTTGTGAATGAAGATTCAATCCTCATTACATGACTTTGCAGATGCTCGAAATTTTCAAACCTAATACCCTGGAGCTCTGACTTGATGATGGCGGGGGAACACAGCATAGTCCATTGGGGCAAGGTCAGGTGAGTAGGCTGAGTGAAGCACATCCAATTCTGAGGTTGTGGCAGCCATATGTGGCGGGGTGTTGTCCTGATGAAGGTAAATATTTTCCAGATTATCTCGAATCTCCCGCTCTCTGGCCTGCGTTTTCCGAAAGCTGCTTTGTTTCCATAGATGATTTCCCTGTTTTAAAGCACATCTTTATAAACACTCGCTGTTCTGTCTTTGACTGCGTCTCCATAGAGTGCATATCGGCCATAGCAAAAATGCAACTTTGACGTTATTGTGAATAATAAAAAAAACAGATATAGACCATGTCATAAATGTTAAATGAAGTCATGCACAAATTATCAAGATTTCACAGAAAAATACGATGATCAAAATACAAAAAATGTCATTGGTTTCTGAATTATATGTCATGCGCCGGTCTTAGAATAGCTGTGTTGCTATGGTTACTGCTGAACACACCCATATGCTACAAACATGTTGAATTAATTCCATACTTAGGTATTGTTTGTGAATATTAACCCCGAACTGATGAATACATTACACGGTAGTTGCACACGCTTTGTTTACTTACCGCGTTTTACCGACAGAGGTATGGGTATAAATATAAGTATGAAGCGTCTACTTACTAACGGAGCGCGTGGCGCAGAGGAAGAATAGTTTTCTTTTGACCGAGAGGTCTCTGGTTCGAATCCGAACAAAGCAAAAGAATTTTTACATTTTTATATATTATATTGCTATTCGTATAACGTAGAAAACGCTCCAATATAAGTTGTAAAATAAATTAAGAGCATGTGCTTGCCGAAAATATTTCGCCGTGATAAATGATTTTTTCGTTATTCACGAGATTTTCGTGCTGTTAAAATGGTTAGCGCGGGAAATTGAACCAGCAAAAAAATATTTCTTTGGCAGGGCTCGAACCTGCCACCTCCCATCCGGGAGTCCAACGTACTTACCACTGTGCTGTAACGGCTTCATGATAAACGTATTGCTGTACTATCCTATCTGCGATAACGGTTATTTTGTGAATGTATGTATTTGAGTTGAATGGACCGTGTAATGTATTCATCAGTTCGGGGTTAATATTCACAAACAATACATTAAATTTTACTACATGTGGACTCAAAATCAACTTTGTGTTTGTATTTTAAGCTGAATATTTAGGTGTCTCAAAACTTTCTGAACAACCCTCATATAACACAGAACACAGTTTGGAACTTGCCCACCAGAGTATGAGTGGATAGACTAATAAGTTCATAAACTACCAAAAAACACAGTTTTATGCTGACCTGCCAAAGTTTGCTCCTGGCCTGCCAGAGTATAGATGGTCTAATCAGTTCATAAACTACCATAGAACTGTTTGGAGTTGGTCTGCCAGGATTTCGATGGATGGACTAAATATTGCACACAAAGCTTGTCTATGTTTATAACAGCCATTTCCATTATTTAAACCAGCCTCTGTAAATAGCTGGCCTGAACTGGGATCCCAGGTAAACAAAATACACATTTACAGACTGACCAGGTGGAATCTGGAAATCTGCCACAAACCTTTCAATATGAACTAGGTCAATTTCCCTTCAGTACAAACCAAAGAATGCAGCTGCATTTATTACTTGCCAATACAAAAATCTTATATTTTTGCTTGCACTATTGAGGTAAATAGCACATTGCAGAGAAAACACAGCAAAAAGCGCATTAATTCTAGTCATCAAATGTTTATATCTACGGTATTGGTCTTATTTATGAGATACATGGCAGCAACACAATAATGGATATTTTAAGAAATGTATTGTTATTATTGTTCGATTAAGATTGCAGAGAAACATCTGAGTAGAACCACTGTCACACTGGACATCAGCTGGAATATCTCCCTGCATGACAGCTTTCACCCAGACTATGACCTAAGATTTTTTTTTTTT